>CM065642.1:8601810-9201810 GCA_033220585.1 Dipteronia sinensis
AAAGCTTGCAATCGATCGCAAGGTCCTGCTTTTTTCTCAAACAAACTCCACGCCTCTCCTTCATCTAAAAAATCAACCTTGAAATTACTTTGAGAATCCATTTTGTTTGACAACACATCTAGACTTCTTGCTGTCAGCAACAATTTACATCCTTTGTGATCATTACCGAACGGAATTCCCACGTCCTCCAAATTGAGCCTCTCCCAAATATTATCTAAAACTAAGAGGATCTTTTCCTCTTGCTGCAGTCTCTCTTGCAATCTCCTTGCTCTTCCAGAAACGCTCTCCTCAGGGAATTTCAAACCCAACTTATCCGCAATTTCTTGTTGAATCTCTTTAATGTCTTGTTTCACAGCTACCTCCGCAAAAGCTACAACATGGAAGAGCTTCTTATCCTCAACTTGTCCAGCAATTTCCCTCGCTAGCGTAGTCTTGCCAATGCCACCTGTTCCGTAAATACCGACCATGTTGACATCAGGATTGCTCAATGCATCTAGAATATTCTCCAAAGTAGACGTTCTTGATTCAAAGACCATGTAGCCTTTGTAAGATGGAATCCATGTCTCCTTTGGAATGATCTGGTAGCAAATTCTATCGAATATCCCTTCTTCATAGAGTCTAGCAACAGCCTTGGCTTTCTTCACTGCATTTCTGCTATGTTGATAGCGTTTCTTGGGATTAGGACACAACCCCTTGAAACATTTCATGTTTGCTGGCTCGTTTTCTTTAATAACCTCAGACACCTCATTAGTGATGTTCTTCACATGACCCAGCCAAATACTAACATGTTGTTCGATCTGGTCGCCATTTCTTGTGGCTTCCTCAACCAAATGCTGCACTGTCTCTGTTCTATCCTGGAGCTTCTGATCTTCAGTCTTCAAGTTGTCAAAGTTGGTCTTGTAGTTCCAGATATAACTGAAAGGTCGAGCAATGGGAGCAACCAAGCATTCCGCAACTTTCGCAGCAACAGAGATAGCAATTTCAACCATTTTGAATCCCTTTTTTTATAAAAATAGAAGTGAAGTTAACAAATTAACCGGAAATGGAAGTGAGATGTCATGTAAATCTAATGAAAATAAAACAGAGAGAGAGAAAAAAAAGGAAAACACAAGTATACAGCAGCACAGAAGTGAGGCGATCAAGACGATAGAAACCTGATTGAAAATCAAATTGCAAAAATAGGAAAACAATTTTTTATATTCATTTTTGGATATAAGTGAATGAGAAACAAAGCAAATTAAATGACAATAAAACAGAGCAAGGAGGGAAGTAAAAATCTGGATAAATAAAAAACAGCCACCAGAAGAAACCAATAGCAATGTTTTCTATGTATCAAACCAAATCAAAGCAAACCAGAGAAGAAAAAAAACAGGGCAACTAGGTAGGCAAAAAAAAAAACTAGATTTCAAAACAAACAACAATCAAGTGTTTTTGAGATCATACCTCGGAAATAAGAAAGAGTTTCTATATTGAGCAGATAATCAAGGTGTGAACTAATGAATCCCAATATTCCTTTTCTATGATTTCTATCATTCTATGCCTACCACACCACTTAAAAAAAACAGTAACTATACTTCAATTTTAAACGGTTTACTAACCACAGACAGTGGTTAAAAACACTCCGGCTTACTATTAAAAAAGTCTAAAATAAAAAGTCTTGTGTTGCCTGAGTTTAACTATTAAAAAATCTAAAATAACAAAATTACAAATGAACCAAAAGTATTGAAAATGCGTATTTGTTTGGATTTATATAAAAAAAAGTCAAATAAATATATAAATAAATACATATTCTGGTTTATTTTCAATGTTTTTGGTTCATTTGTAATTTTGTTATTTTTAGGGATGAAATTGTCCACAAATAACTTCTCCTTTACAACTTAACATTCCCGCATTTTGTATCATTTTATTAATTTATTTGGTAAAAGTGTGAGGGTATAATGGTCAATTCATACAATTAAAGATTAAATAGAGACATTTTAGACTTTTTTAACAGTCAAACTCAGTCAACAGAAACGAAATGCTAATAGTGTTAGTCCATAGAGGAGGTTTCTGAAATAAAACCATTTGTAATTATACGTCCAATAATAGTTCAAATGTGATGGGAGGTTTTTACTATTAAACCATAAATTTATTATACAAATTGATAAAATAATGTTGATTAGGGATAGTTTGTTCATTTCGTAATGTTTGACTGGTCAACAGTTAACTCGAACGGTCAACCGTTTGATCAAGGGTACTAATATGTTATTTTGGTACAAGTACAATCTAGTTGCAATATTAACAATGATCAGGGTACTTTAGTGCAATTTTCCCTAAAAAATATATTAAAAGATTGACATCCTAAGCTGGACCTTAGTGCTGAGTGCACATAAGTTTTAATTAAGGGTGAAATTCATTTTTCGTTCCTCTAGTTTGACCTAATAGCTAAACTAGTCCACCGGTTTTCACAATTGTGTTGACAGGTCTCTCAAGTTACTAAAAATCTGTATTTTGGTCCCTGTTGTCCAATTCTGTTAGAGTTTTCAAAGATTCTGTTAAAGTCAAGAGGGTAAAAGTGTAAACTTACACTGATTGTTTCTGGAAACATTTTGACAAAGGACAAGATCGTAAATTGACTTATTAAAAACTAAAACTAATTAAATTTAAAATTAAAATATATACAAAACTAATTAAAATATAATAATAAATAAATATTAAATTAATAATAAGTAATATTAAATTAAATAATAAATATTTTTAATGAATTAAATAATAAATAAATATTAAAAATAAAAAATGAAAAATGAAAAAACAAAATCCCTAGACATCTCTCTCTCATGATCTCTATCTGTTTCTCTCATCTCTCTCTCTCTCTCATCTCCTCATCTCCTCATCTCTTCATCTTCAACATCAAACACCATTACCAAACCAAACCCACTTCCACAGCCACTGCCACCACCACCAACCGCCAATTAGGGCAACCAATCAATCACACTTGTTTTTTTTTAACTTTTAGTGACCATCGACGAACTTCTGAGAAAGAGATGGAATTGATTGCGACTGGCGACAACTGCTACGACACCGGGCAGACAGAGGCAGCATCCGTAAGATTCTGGCGACACCACGACGAGAGTGTGATGGTGAATATGAGACAAGCGATCAGTTTTTTTGTCGATTTGAAGGTCGCTATTGAAGGTTTTATTTATGGAAAAAAAATGTGTATTATCTGGAAAAATGTATTAGGGTTTTGTTATTTTAAAAGTTAATTTGGTTGATTTTGATTTGAATTTCATTTTGGTTGATTTTGAAATTTAGTTTTTAGTTTTTTTTTTCTTGAATTTGATGCAAATCGGTTGTGGGTGAATTTGTTGTTAATTTATTGTGTTATTTGAATCTAAATGTGGTTTGAATCTAGAACTGGTTTTGTGTTTGTGGGTTTGGCTGTGTGAAGAAAATGAATAGTAGCATTCTTTGTTAAAAAAAATTTGGTTGTGTTCGTGGGTTTGGTTTGAATCTGGAACTGGAAGATGAATTTTTTTTAATTAATTTTTTTTGTTTTTGTGTTTTTTTAAACATTTTTTTGTTTTTTTTTTAAATTAAAAATGAAAGATGAAGAGTAAAAATATCTTTAAACAATCTGACTCACTTTAAAGGGCAGCAGGATCATTTGACCCCTGCTTTTTCAACGGGATTCATAACGGAATAACTAAACAAGATAATTATGAAAATCGAAGGACCAGTTTGACTATTAATTCAAACTAGAGAGACGAAAATGAATTTTACCATTTAATTAATGTCTTCTTGTTTCCTTTATTCCTTTATTAATTAGAGTGGTGGACCCCTTTTCCAAAAAAAGAAAAAAAAATAGAGTCATGGGCCCATGACCCACCACCAGATCTGATGAAATCAAGTAATTTAATATATTTTAAAATTTAAATGTGCATCAAACTCAACACATAAACACCCCAACAAGAAGTAGTACAAGAAAGTAGAAACCCTCCTCAATATTGGTGCAACCTTTTGCTCACCGTGCGCATGTTTATCTAAATGGATAGTGATAAATTTCTCCTCTCAACTGTATAAATATAGGAACAATGCTCTTGAATTGACCTTTTTTTTTTTTAATATTTACTATTTACATTCTTCATAAATAGACCACGTGTCACACCCCAATTGATGGGGTCAGTACCTTAGATGTTGACCGATCAACACCTAAATATGGTTATAAATACAATAAACATTGCTTGACAACCACCTTAACATAAATATCACTCGCATAGTCATACCAATATACCAATATACCATTATATAAAACAAGAAGCATTAAATGGGTAGGTTTGGTAGATCTAGATCCAGTATTGTGGACCCTTGGATAATTATTCAATTTCATAATTCATATGATACCATATCATTTCCGAAGGTCAATCTCTCACTGTTGCAACATCTTCTTATTAATTTCTTATTAATTAACAAAACAAGAAGGAAACGCTGTCATCAATATCAGTCATTTAATTAAGCATAGGAACACGGGCCATTATTAAAATATTATGATTGAAAGATGTGAATTGAAATCTCTTAAACATGTAGCATTAATTAGGTAATCTCGCACACCAACAACACGTTTCCAGCATTAATTAACACACCTGAGACGACTTTTCTCCAGCTATACGTGGACACACAAAAGATAACCTTCCAATGCGGTATATGGTCATTCAAAACAAAAATACATATTCAACTCATCAATCATGTCATGACATTCACACAATTTATTGAAATCTTTATCTTCAAATAATATTACAAAAATCAATCTAACTATCCAAGACCAAGTACACGATGCATTACTTGATTATTTAAGCCTAAGGCTCATTCTGGGCTCTATATTTTCAAATTGGACTCTCACCATTAGGTCATGATGATTGAATTCATTTTCATGGGCCTGGGCCTAAATGGCTACTCCAGCACTATCTGACAAGAACTTGGATAGCAAGTAGCAACACAGGAGAAGATCACCATGTAATAGCTAATAGCTTAGGTCTAAAAAAACTGAAGAACAATGTTCCTTCTTCATTCAAAAATAACTCCATGATCATATCTTCTTACTAATTTGGGCTATTTGGACTCCTTAATCTTATTCATATAGTGACTCAGTTGCTTCAGTTGCCTCACACCTGACTCAGCAGCCATCTTTTTGCAATGAAAAATTTATTTGGATATGATTCGAACTGCTGACCTGAGAGTTATTCGAGCTCCAAACTCGTCCTTTCACCAGTTGAGCTAGCGTCCTGATGGTTGTCATCAAGGTAATTACCAAGAGTAGAACCAAAGACTTGGGTTTCATCCCAAGCCTTGGACCAACAAGGCAACCACTTGTTGGTTCACATGGAGAGGAGGGATTACTTTGTTAATTTGTGAATTTGAGTTCTCTCTTGGTTCCTTGTATAAAAAGTGGATGGCTGAGACCATCTCCAATGATGATGTGACTTGTGAAAAAAATAGAAGCTACGTAGGATGAACCCATCAATTAAAATATTCATCTCTAATGCAATTGTGGTCATCTAACCTCAAGCTGATGTGGCAAAAAAAAAATTTAGACACTGAAGATGACCCTATAAAATCAGAGGGTCTGTTGGACAATCATATTTTTGGCTAGTCAGCAACCCGCTCTTTTCTTGTACTTTATTTTTCGTTTGCCCGCCTTCATTCTCTTTCTCTCTCTCCTGGCACTGAAAGACCCAAATTAGAAAAAAAATCACTTTGGTCGATTTCTTCTGTTCAAGCTATGGCAAGTTCTTTGTAATGGCAAATTAGTAAGAACCTCTTACAATCCAAGTCGACATTGACGGTACGTTTACATCTCTCACACACAATTGAAAATTGAAACCCACTATATCTCCACATTTGTTGCTTGTTATTTGATTATTTCGATCGACATTCAACTGATTTTTTTTAGTTTTTATTATATTTCTAAAACATCTTTTCTTTTTCTGCTTTTTATTCATTTCTGCTTCCTCATCTGATCTCTAGCTTTGTTCTGGTCTTCAGTCAAATAGGTATTTAATCTGGGTTTGGTATCTTCTGTTTTGTTACTTTATTTTATTTACTTATGGCTTTGTTAATATTATTCTTTGTATATATAAATGTTATAAGTCTTTATTTGTTCAATTAATTGAGTTTAGAAAAGTTTTGAGCTGCATAACTTTGGTGGATCACTCATTTATGGGTTCATTTTATTAGATATGCACCATGATTTTACACTAGCGATTGGGTTTAGAAAAGATTTGAGCTGCATAACTTTGGTGGGTCACTCATTTATGGGTTCATTTTATTAGATATGTACCATGATTTTACACTAGCCACTGTTTCATATATTTTTGTTTATGGAATTTGTGGAAGATTTGAAGTGTTTCTATTATATGGGTAGTTTCCATTTTGTAATTCAAGCAATGGGTAATGGTGGTTTCAAAGCTTGGTTGTGTTTCAGGTACCTATTTATAGTGTTTGTTGTGTCATCGGAGTTTGTAATTGCTTCACCTACTACATTTTGTCCTTTGTTTTAATTTTATGTTGCATTTGTGTCTTTAAAAATGTTATCTTTTGTTGTTGAGTTTGGTTAGTTAAAAGTTTGGATTTGAAGCAAAGCTGAGAAAATGATAAGCCAAGTCATCTTTTTTCTGTATAGAGCAGAGAGTTTTTGTTGGATGTTGAGTGTTTTTGTTTGTTGAATTAATGATTTTTTGGGTTGAATGTAATTTATATAATGGCCTTTAAATGTGTGATGTATTGGGGTTCTCTGAACGCAAATGATTTATTTTTTGTTTGAAAAGCTCTTTAAAGCTCTTTAAAAAGTACTAGCTGTTAGGCATGCCTCTTTAATCTCTTACAACAGTTGTCTAAAATTTTTTGTAGGCATTATTTTTGACTGGATTCACAAGAGTTTCAATAATGCTTACAATTTAAACATGTTCCCAACGACACTGGACATATAAATGCTAGTGAGTCGCTCAATACTCAATGTGTTTTTAACTCCTCTCAAATCCACCCACAATCCTCTTTGTCACAAGCTAACCAATTTGGTCCATTAAACCTACCATTCCAGTCCAATTTTGTCTTTAATCCAATGAATGCTTCATATCCTTCTCATTTTCAACAACAGTTCAGATCCGGCTTCTCATTTAAAAGTCTATTGAATGCTCTCAAACTTCCATTTAACACTCAAACCGTAAATACATCAAAAGGGTCCAACAAAAAATACAAAGCCATTAAAAGTCCAATATCTCTCAAACTTCATCACCTAACAAAAAGTGGACTAAAGTTGAAGACGTTTCACTTACAAAGGCATGGCTATATGTCTACGTTGATTATGATATTAGTAATAATAAGAAAAATTCAATAATGTGGAATCATATTTTACAAACTTGGAAGGACAATATGGGTGCATATGATGAAGCCCGAACCACCAATAGCTTAGGATGTCGTTGGGGAAAAAAATACTAGCTGCGGTAAACAAGTTCCATGCATTACTTGAGCGACCGGAAAGAACTCAGCAAAGTGGAACAACCCCGGAAGATATGGTAATATCTTAGCTATTGATCTCTTATTTTTTTAATTCCATCTTAGTTTTGTTTACAAGTACTAGCATTTACAAACTTGAAACTGTTTTTTCTATATTTAGAACAATGGCTCTAATTTTTTTTCTCCTTTCATATATTATCTATTGCTTTATTGATGTCTGATCCCTTTAGGAGTTCAAAGTTGAAGTACTGGAATTAGTGATCAAGATTTTTTGACCTAGAATACTGCTTCCTTATATATGCAAGAAATATTTATTTGCAAACTGTGTCTTGCTGTATGAAAACATTCTCTGCCTCTGTTATTGATTTACATAGAGAAATGATGACATCTTCTATAAAGAAAACATGGCGATTTCATGTGTAGTGTTAGTCAAATTAGGAAGGCTACTTAGAAAAAAACCCATTTTTGAAGGTGGGGGCTGAAGAGAGGAATTGAAGGATACATGTTATTCTTTATAACCTATGACTTATTGAACAACCGTTCTACATTATCAATACATCCCCTAGATTCAGTGTTAATCTGTGGACTGAATTTGAAAAAATTACTGAAAATTTTACAAGTATACATGTTATTAATGCTAATTTACCGATTCTTTTGTATTTCAACTTTCAATCTTGTTTCATTTATAGAAAAGAGAAGCATTGCGAATGTATGAGGATCTTACTAACGGAAAACTATTCAAATACGAGCATTGTTAGGAGATCTTGAAAAAAAAAATCCAAAATGGTGTTCAAAAGAACTTACCAAGGCAAATGACTCCAACAAACAAAAGTCTATCAATGACAGTAACAGTCCAGTGTCTTTTTCCAATGAATGGGATGAATATATGAATCCGAATACTCCTGTAACTGAAGGTGTTAATGTTGATGGGGTTGTGCGTCCGCAAGGAAGAAAAGGCACTAAAGAGAAAAAAAGACGGTTGAATGACGAAAAGAGCATGGTTGATGCATTATACAATTTACATAGCACTTTGGAGAAGCAAATTGTGGTTAATCAAGAAGAGTTGGAGTTGAAAAGAGAAAAAGATAAGAAAAAGTTTGAGTTGCGAGAACGAACAATGAAAAAAGATATTGAATTAAAAGAGAAAGCACAAAAAATAAAGGAGAAAGATCAACAATTGAAAGAGAAAGATTAACAAATGAAGGAGAAAGAACAACAAATGAAGGAGAAAGCGCAACAAAGACAAGAACAAGACCGCATTTTAAACCAAGATGTCAACAAACTTCCACAAACGTTACGAAAGACCTTTGAAATTTACCAGGCTCAGATATTGAAGAAATGGGAAAATGGAGGTCTTTTTGGAAAGGTTCTTAAAAGTAACGATGATGACAAGTAATTTGTTTTTTTAGACATTGTTTTGGAATATTAAAATTAGTTTTGATCAACAGGTAATTAGTCTTCCATTTGCATTGCAATGAAACAAAAATAGAAATAATGACACATTGTATTCATTTTCCTAGCTTGATTAAGCAATGAATGACAAAAGTATTTTCCTCTTACTGATGAAATCGAATCTCTATCTACAGCTCTGTTTTTATATAGAGTGCTTGGAGGTGTTGTAGTTTGAAAATAATTACTTTTTGGTGCAGATGCTGAGTACTGACACCTAAAAAATTAATTTTTACACATATCTTTTTTATATTACAAAATAATTAGATTAAAAATAATATCAAAACACTTTTTACACCCATCAGGCAATAACCTACAAAGCACACCCACATACACTGTATGTAATTAGGTAACAACTCATTGTTATTTGGCTCATCTTGCTCTGGTTGATTAAATAAAAACTTTGGATCTCCTTCGAGTACTTGAAGGATATGGTGATGGAGTTAAATTAATCAAACACTTGGGCATTTTTCACATTTTCTGGCATGGCATAAAATAAATGTTGACCTGTTCATGATTCCATATACTTTCTTGGTTTATATCTTGTTCAATCAAAATGAAATAGAAGGGGAAGAAAACAAAAAGAGTAAAAATGTCCTTAACCAAGTTTTACTTGGCATTTCAAACACAAGAGACAATGTTTTGATTACAGACCGTTAAGATATGAAATACTGCAAGATATGAACTATTTTGATATTTAAAAAAATAACAAGACATTAAAATTTCAAAAATTAATATTGTAGACCTCAAGCTGCTTATCGACCACCGTATATATCCTATAAGTGATTGATGAGATCGATCTTTAAATCCGTGTGCACCCTTTTGTCTCGGACTTGTTTCATTCGATTTATCATCCTAGAGACAAGAAAAGTATAGTCATACTCTAGATGAACATCTTCAACCATTTCATCCCCATGAGGCTGCCAACTTTCAGGGTTGATTCCTTGATGATGTTCACTCTCAATGATCATATTATGTAAGATTATGCATGTCTTCATTATCTTTCCAAGATCTCTTGCATTCCTCATACGTGTTGGACCTTTGACAATATGCCACCTACTTTGTAACACTCCAAATGCTCGTTCAACATCTTTCCTCACAGCTTCTTGGTGCTCAGAAAATATTTTCTCTTTAATAGAAGACAGTTGAGAGATTGTTTGAATTAGAGTGGCATATTGTGGATAAATTCCATATGAGAGATAATACCCCATATTGTAGTGATGACCTTGTACTACAAAATTACATGGTGGTGCAACGCCATTAATAAGATCATCAAATAGTGGAGATCTATTTAAAACAGTAAGATCATTATTAGTACCAGCCATGCCAAAAAATGCATGCCAAATCCATAGATTTTTTTGAAGCTACAACTTTTAAAATGAGAGTAGGAACTTTTTTAAAACCATTAGTATACGCACCATGCCAAGCTATGGGGCAATTCTTCCAGTGCCAATGCATACAATCTAGACTCCTAAGCATACCTGGAAATCCTCGATCCTCTCCTTCTTGGAGCAACCTTGCAATATCATCTGTATTTGGTTTTCTTAAATATTGTTTTTCAAAAACTCCTATTACAGCATCACAGAACCGTTTTAGGCTTTCGATTGCAGTGCTTTCTCCAATTTGAACATATTCATCAAGGATATCAGCCGGATAACCATATGCAAGCATCCGCATAGCTGCTATCATTTTCTGTAAAGGACTCAACCCGTCTTTTCCCGCTGCATCAATCTTTTATGTAAAATAATCATCATAATTTCCAATGGCTTTTAAAATTCTTTTGAATAATTCCACATCCATTCGAAATCGACGACGAACATGCTCTGTTGTATACTTTGGGTGCTCACCTTTGAAATAGTCTTTAATAATTAAATCATGACGTTCTTTCCTATCACGATGAATATAACGTCTACCAAGTGATGAGCCACCATGATGACGCTTTTTACCAATCAACATTGATGAAACTATTAAAGGAACATGAATAGCCAAGGTTTGAACCACATTATGGGTCATTTTAGTACATATTAAACTATCCACTTCCAATGATTCATCTAATAATTGTTTGGTCATCGAAAGCAAATCATTACTTAATGACGAACTATTAGAGTCAGATTCAAAACTCGATTATGACATTAGTTTATAATCACACCTACAAAAAGAAAAGAAAAGAAAGTTCCAATAACAAAATCAAATAAATTGACAAGATTCCAGGAGACCAAATATGTCATCAGATTACACATATGAAAGATTCAATGCCGCCAAGCCAATTCCTAATATATTATCATCACAATCACCATAAGATGCTCAAATACAATTATGAAACACAATCGTATAGTGTATTAATCAATTCTTCCCAACAAACAACTTAAGGAATTCTGTATTGTTGAAATAGGCAATATTGTTAAAATAGGAAATATGTGTTAGACAACTCATTACCGTATATTATGTATATTTAGTTATTATTATATTCCTTATTTGTAGGGATTATTATTTTATTAGTTAGTATTCCAGATTTATTGGGATTGTATCTTATGAAAGGTGGATTTCTAATATTGGGTTTGTGTATATAACTCTCTTTAATTCTCTCTATGAAATAATAAGAAACAGTTCCCCATATTTGTCATGGTATCAGAGCTTGATGCTCGTTAGGAATTTCTGTAAAATTGTGGCCTTCATTGCCGCATAAAAATTCCAGTTTTTGTTTTCACTTCTCTGGCCTAAATTGTTGTTCCAAATTTCTGTTTTGTTTTTGGGCCTCCGTTGCCCATCTTTTCCATAAATCAATTTTCCCAATTTTTACCCCTTTTATCCTTCTTCAATCCAATCATGTATGGGGATTCAAAATCTACTGATTCTTCCGTATCCTCATTGCAAACCAGTAATACTGCTGCTGGAGACTAGAAGAATATTCAGCCTGGTTTACGTGTCAATAGAAAGAACTATTTGAAGTGGTCTCAGTTTGTTCGAACCTTCTGGAAAGGGAAGGACAAGTTGAGCCATCTCCCCGGGACAGGTCCGGACTCAAAAGACCCGAAGTTTGCTGCATGGGATGAAGAAGATTCGATGGTGATGTCTTGGTTATGGAATTCTATGAGGCCAGAAGTAAGTGATACATGTATGTTCTTAACTACAGCAAAGGATATCTGGGAAACTTGCAGACAAACCTACTCTAAAGTTCGTGACGCTGCTCAAATCTATGAGATCAAGATGAAAATCTCTGCTACAAAACAAGGTGGTCATTCGGTTCTTGAATATGCCCAGAACTTACAAAATTTATGGCAAGAATTGGACTATTATCAATGCATGGAGATGAAGTGCACCGATGATGTAGCATTTCTCAAAAGTTTTATCGAAAAAGATAGGATTTATACCTTTCTTGCCGGCTTAAACGCTGAGTTTGATCCTGTCAGAGTACAAGTGTTGGGCAAAGAGCTTCCATCACTTAATGAAGCAATTGCTATAATCCGAGGAGAGGAAGGACGAAGAGGTGTGATGATAGAGTCTAAATTGGTGGAGGGTTCTGCTATGGCTGCAAATAATACAAATTTCAGGGGAATGAAACTAGACCAGCAACACTTTACTCATTCTGGTGGAGCAAGAGCTGATAGTGGACTATTTAAGAGCTCAAAAGGGAGTAATAAGGACTCTTTGTGGTGTACCTATTGTAAGAAACAATGGCATAGTAGAGACATATGCTGGAAGCTCCACGGTAAACCATCCTATGCTCAGAATAGTTCTCAAATAACTAGCAGAAACTGGACAGTAAAGGGCAGTCAAGGAGTGGGGCAAGGACAAGCACATATGACCTTTGCACAATCAGGAGGAGAAGGTGATTCTTCTCAAGATCGAACAGAATTTAACCGGGAAGATATTGAGAAGCTTAGACACTTATTGGGAACATTAGAGAAGTCTACGGGTTCAGGTACCTGTTCTTTCGCGTTTTCAGGTAATGCCTCTCAATGTTATGCACTCAATATTTTTGATATCTCTACAAAAGGAACATGGGTAGTGGACTCTGGGGCGACTGATCACATGACCGAGTCTTCTCATGGGTTTGTTTCTTACAGCCCTTGTCCTAGTAATAGGAAAATAGCTATGGCCGATGGAATGCTTGTTACAGTTGCTGGTCAAGGGGATGTTATTATAAATCAGAGTTTTGTTTTAAAAAATGTTCTGCATGTGCCGAAACTATCAATGAATCTTGTTTCCATTCACAAGCTTATAAAGGATTTGAATTGTGTGGTAACTTTTTCTTCTACACTTTGTAAATTTCAGGACCAGAGTTCGGGGACGATGATTGGACTTGCTAGGGAGAGAAATGGGCTCTACTTCCTTGAGGAATCTGGTGGACAAAATAGCACTAAGAGTCATATTCCATTGTCTTTGTTTTCTGAGTCCGCTCTTTCAAGAAAAAAATAAGATATTGTTATATCACTTGTGTCTTGGTCATCCGTCTTTTAGTATTCTTAAATTGATGTTTCCTGGTTTGTTTAAAAACTTTGAGTTGGATATGTTTCATTGTGATGTTTTTGAGCTTGCAAAACACAAACGCACTTTTTTTCCAATAAGTAATAAAAGAATGTCTATTCCTTTTGCACTTGTTCATAGTGATGTTTGGGGACCTTCAACGGTCCAAAATGTATCTGGGGCTCGTTGGTTTGTCTCATTTATTGATGACTGTACTCGAATATCATGGGTTTTTCTCCTAAAACAGAAATCAGATGTCAGTTCTACCTTTCAAAAAAAATTTAGATGGTTAACAATCAATTTGGGGTCAAAATAAAAAGAGTTCGCTCTGATAATGCTAGGGATTACTTTAACCAAACATTGTCATCATTTTTCAAAGAAAAAGGTGTGATTCATGAGTCTTCTCGTGTCAACACACCACAACAAAACGGTGTAGCGGAAAGGAAAAATGGTCATCTCCTAGTTGTTACCCGAGCTTTCCTCTTTCAAAAAAATGTTCCAAAATATTATTGGGGAGAAGCTGTCATGACTGCCACACATTTGATTAATAGGTTACCCTCTCGAGTTCTTGATTACAATAGCCACATACAACTATTTTCCAAATTCTTCCCTGACTTCAACACAACAAACAACTTGGTTCCTAGAGTCTTTGGGAGTGTGTCCTTGTTCACGTTCACTCCAATAACATAGGGAAACTTGATCCCAAGGCTTTTAAATGTGTTTTTGTTGGGTATTCATATACTCAAAAGGGGTATAAATGTTATCATCCCCCGACAAAACGTATGTATGTCTCTACAAATATCACATTTGTTGAAACATAAAATTATTTTCCTAATCCTTATCTTCAGGGGGAGACATCGTCAGCCATGGCAGATAAGGATAAAAATGTTTTTTTGTTTGATCTTGATCTTCCACCTTCTCCATCCTCATATATATCACCAAAAGAGTCATCTGTTTCTGAGTCACAGAATGAGTCATCGGTTTCAATACAAGCTGAGTCAGGTTTGTGTATTCCTAGTCCAACGACAAAGGAAAAACAGATTCAGAGTGCTACTCGTCCATTGCGGGTATATTTGAGGAGGAAAGGTCCTACTGCTCAACTGATGCCAGTTCTAGATTCTGAACCAAACCCTAGTGTTGATAATGTTAAGGTAATTTCTAATTCTGAATCTCATGAGAATGATGTGCATGTAGTTGATGATGAAGATCTTCCGATTGCAATTAGGAAGGGTGTTAGGGAGTGTACTCGGCAGCCTATGTACCCATTGTCCCATTTTGTGTCCTATGGGAAATTATCTAGTAGCCATAAAAGCTTCCTTACCCATCTAAACATTGTCACTATCCCAAAAACAGTCTCTGAAGCATTGGGTAGCAAAGAATGGAGAGAAGCTATAAGAGTTGAAATGGATGCACTTGAGAAAAGTAAAACATAGGACTTGGTGGAATTGCCTAGAGGAAAGAAGGAAGTAGGATGTAAATAGGTCTTTACGGTGAAATACAGAGCAAATGGGACACTTGAACGATATCAAGCGAGGTTAGTGGCTAAGGGGTACACCCAAACCTATGGTATAGATTATCTTGAAACTTTTGCTCCTGTTGCTAAAATGAATACTGTGAGAATTTTGTTGTCATTGGCTACTAACCGTGGGTGGAGTATGCAGCACTTTGATGTCAAGAATGCCTTTCTACATGGCGACCTCGATGAAGAAATCTATATGGAGGTTCCTCCGGGACTTGAGTCAGAAAAGAATAAGGTGTGTAAGTTGAAGAAAGCACTTTATGGCTTGAAGCAATCTCCTAGGGCTTGGTTTGGTAGATTTGTTAGAGTGATGAAAGCTATGGGTTTCAAACAAAGTCAGGGTGATCACACATTGTTTGTTAAACATTCAACTTCAGGGAGAGTTACTGCTCTATTAGTTTATGTTGACGATATAGTAGTAACAGGAGATGACATGGAAGGTATGGAGGTTTTGAGAAAATGTTTGTTGCAAGAGTTTGAAATTAAAGAACTTATCAGGTTGAAGTACTTTCTCGGCATTGAGGTTGCTCACTCTCGACATGGGATTTTTATATTTCAACAGAAATATGTGCTAGACTTGTTGACTGAGGCTGGGAAACTAGGGTGTAAACCAGTGGAGACACCTATTGAACAGAATCACAAGTTGTGTGAAGCACCTGAAGATGCGGTAGTGGATAGAGAATCCTATCAGTGGTTAGTTGGCAAACTAATCTATCTGTCTCATACGAGGCCGGACATAGCCTATGTTATAGGGATAGTTAGTCAGTTCATGCATAACCCGAAAGAAGTACATCTTCGTGCTGCTCATCTGATTTTACAGTACTTGAAAAGTACTCTAGGAAAAGGAGTATTGTTTAAGAGGGGTGAGAAGCTAACGTTGGAGGCTTATACATATGCAAATTATGCTGGATCGATAAATGATAGAAGATCAACCTCGGGCTATTGTACTTTCCTTGGCGGTAACCTTGTGACTTGGAGAAGCAAAAAGCAGAATGTAGTTGCAAGGTCAAGTGCAGAGGCTGAGTTCAGAGCAATGGCGTTAGGAGTGTGTGAACTTTTATGGTTGAAAATAATCTTGGAAGATTTGAAGATTGCATGGGAAGGACCTATGAAGCTCTACTGTGATAACAAATCAGCAATAAATATTGTGCATAATCCTGTGCAACATGATCAAACTAAGCATGTGGAAGTGGATATGCATTTCATAAAAGAAAAGTTAGACAGTGGGCTGATTTGTACACCATTTGTGCCTACTGGAGGTCAACTCGCAGATGTCTTAACTAAAGGATTGGGTGGTTCTATGTTCCAGTCCATTATCAGCAAGCTGGGAATGGACAATATCCATTCACCAGCTTGAGGGGGAGTGTTGAAATAGGCAATATTGTTGAAATAAGAAATATGTGTTAGACAACTCATTACCGTATATTATGTATATTTAGTTATTATTATATTCCTGATTTGTAGGGATTATTATTTTATTAGTTTGTATTCCTGATTTATTAGGATTGTATCTTAGGAAAGGTAGATTTCTAATATTGGGTTTGTGTATATAACTCTCTTTAATTCTCTCTGTCTCTGTGAAATAATAAGAAACAGTTCCCCATATTTGTCATGTATAATTATATTAATTGGATCTCCATTTGCAAGAGCTGGACTTGCTTGATGTCGGATATAGTACATTATTTAAAAGAACTATTTTCAACCCAATAGGTTTCCTAGTTTTGTGTCTTTGGTTGAGTAATTCTATCAAACAGTTGGTATGCAAATATATCCATATATATTAATTAAGTGTATATCTACATTAACCATGAAAAAATTACCTAGAAACAAATCATAAGAAACAGCTGAGGAAACAAATCATAATAATGAAATTTGAAATTTAGAACAAACAAATCCAATTCTATTAAGATTAATTCAAGTAATGGTGGCAATTCGGGCCTGCCCGGCCCGTCCGGCCCGGGCCTGTTAGACCCATGTGGTAAACGAGTTGGGTCGGGCCCATGCCGGTATGGTAAACGGGCCGGGCCGGGCCGGCCCGGCAGACGGAAGAAGGGGGTCGGCCCGGGATCGAGGCTCGTGTGAGGGCAGGCCGGACCGGGCCTTGGCTGGCCGGCTCGTTAAGGCTTTAACAGGCCTGTAACGGCCCGGCCCGTTAAAGGCCCGTCGGGCTTCCAATTTTTTATTTTTTATTTTTTATTAATTCAATATTTTTTTTATACATTGTAATAATTTTGAGTAATTAATGTAATAATTTTAATATGAAATAATTAATCAATTGGATACCTAACAACATAACAAATAATAACATTAGTTGTAAACATATTAATAATACTTAATAATTAAATAACAAATGAAAGTTAATTAAAAAAAATAAACAAGACAATACCTTAGAGTAATAGACTAAGAGTCTTAGAATATGTAGAAACTAGAGAGTGGAAGGTATGTAAATATATAATATATAATGTATGGTGTATAGTATATTAGTATAATAGTATATAGTATATAAATAATATATTAAATAAATAAAATAAATTTCAAAATAGTTGAAAGAGTGAGTGAGAGATGTTGGAGATTGTAGAGAATAGAGAGAATAAGAGAGTAGGGAAGTAGAGAAAATGTAGAGAATAAGGTGAGGGTGATGGCGTATTTATAGGAAAAAGTTAGGTGAGGGTATACTTGGAAAAAATTGTAAAAGATTTTAAAAAACCGTAATATTTAAAAGTTTTGAATATTTTCCCCCCCTTAACGGTCACCAACGGTAACTTGGCTAATTACAAAAGCCACCCTTCAATTCAAATTAAAAAAAAAAAAATTTAAAAATTCAGAATTTTTTTCCTGACGGGGCCACCCGCGGGCCGGCCAGGAAAAAAATTTTAAATGTTTTTTGGGCCGTGAGTTTAGCGGGCCTACACGGGCCCGGCCCGGTTTTCTGAAATGGGGGACCGGCCTGACCCGCTAGCTAAACGGACTTGGGCCTGACCCGTTTAGCTGGCGGGCCGGGCCGGGCGGCCCATTTGGGCCCGGCCCAAATTGCCACCTCTAAATTCAAGGACCGGTGAACTACCCAAAACTTAAAACCATCAGTAAAGTATACAAAACAAAGACATAATTATTAATTTAAAATACTAAAATATAAAAAATAAACCTTACCTGAGAATAAAACTCAATCCATGTATTTTGTAGTTGAGTTTGTGAGTTTCATTTTAGAGTTGACAGTGTACAGTGTTTGGGTGGTTTAAAAGTTTGGTAAAATTTTAAATAATAAAATAATATAATAAATTGTCATGTCATTAAAAATATGTGTTTTACAAGTGAAGCATTGGAGACCAATTTTTCATTTGATTGTCTATCAAGTTTGTTACATACCACATAAGAAGCAATTTGTTTGACAATCTTGACATATCATTATTTTTTCAAGTGCAAACCACATTACCATTAGAGATGCTCTGAGTTGTCAGCCTCAATGTCATAAGGTTTGACATATAAGAGCAACTCTAATATTGGAATTTAGAGTTGAATGAGAATTTTTGGGAAATATGTTTACATCAATTTTTTTTCAACTTTAATATTTAAATTTAAAAAATATTAAAATATTAATGACTAGCTATAATATAGATGAGACGGTTGAAGTGATCCCATAAAATATTGCTAGCTAAAATAACTTTTTAGTTAAAATAGCTAAAATTTAACTAAAATTTAGAGCACATAGTTGGAGATGCTTTAACTCGATTCATTTATTTGGTTTAAATCAAAGGTTGTCATCTATTCTTCTTATTAGTTTTAAAACATTCTACGGATTGAAAACATAAATTCAAGTCAATTTTCAAGTAAAGTTAACCGAAATCATAATTTATAGTTTTTTTTATAGAAAAACCATAATTTATAGTTATATTAACCAAAACCAGATAGCGTTATTGACTTAAAAGAACAAATAAAATTTGTTTAGACGATATATCATTCTCATGATTATATTTATAACTTTCAAAATGAATCTTTTGTAACGCTAGTCCCAAAAAAAACTGTTTATGAACTAGTGTGAGGTCTTTTGACAAGAAACAAAAGACAAAATTGTGTTGTAACCGTCTTTCAAAGCAAACAACCAAAAATCAAGATTGTTGCATAATTCCTCAATTTTTGGCAATTTCCTCATAAAATCATACAATTATTGAACTAATTTCTTATTTGAGCACATAAACTAACGAATTTGGATGAATTTGGATCTCCATATCACCACATGCTGTCCTCACATTCAAAAATTATCCACTTATCACTTATCCGGTTTTCAGTGAAACCAGTTTCCACAATATCTTTGAAGATCTTTGACTTGAAGCATCAAGCAAGTATGTAAGAGAAATCAATTGTGCACCATGGATTTTACACTGAAGTCCTTTAGAACTAAGATTTTACACTGAAGTCGCTTCTGCATGTTAGATATGACTTGTATTCTCATGATTACCAAACGAGATTCAACTAATGAGGAAACTTCTTATAGACATGAGAAACGTTTGGAAGTTGTAGATCTTGTTTGAGGGTGGCTTTCATGGTGTGATGCATGAAAATAGAAAATCATCAACGGAAAAAGAAACGGAAAAGGAAAAGAGTTTATCTTTATACGGAACAGAAAAGTCTTTTGCGTAAAGGAAACAGACTTTGCATAGAACATGGAGTCTTGTGCGTTAAGAAAAGGGTTGACATATGTGTCTTAAACTCTATAGTGCTCTAGTATCAATAGATTGTAATTCTATGTTACTGGTGTGCCTGGAGCCAAAGTGTAGAGCAAAGATGTAGGAATTTGTTGTAATTGGGGTTTAAAGAGAGAATCTTGAGTGTGTTGTTGTACAAATTTGCTATATAGTAGATTATTTCTTTCGTCATTCTGAAGGTCGTGGTTTTTCCCTGTTCTTAAGTTTCCACGTTAATCTTGTATTTTGTGTGTGATTGGATTGTTCTTTTAATTTTTTTCTTTTATCTTTTTTTTTCGTATAGACATTGATTATCGTTTGTTTGTGGCTATCCGGCAACGCTTCCGCATAGCGATTACTGCTAACACTGCATGCAAATCTCGTGAACATCGTATGAAAAAACAATATATAATAAATAGGGGGAAATAAGAAAGAAAAATCTGTAAGAGCTCTAAAGTAAATTCCTCAATTTATCAAATGCATGGAAATCTCATGATCATCGGTTCAATATATAAAAATATACCAAACACTCATTTGTATTAATGATATTACAGTCCAATACAATTTAATACGGTGTGTCAAACGAGTCTTGAAGTAACCACAATTTATTTTATTTTATTTTTCTACTGAAAAGTTTTTGGGAATCATATTTGTTTCATTTTTTAAAGATATTTTAACAATTTTTTAAATATATTTTATCAATTTTTTAAAGGATTTTTATCACTTCAATTTCTTATATATTTCTCAAAGATTTTATTATAAGTTTATTTATTAATTAATACTTTAAAATTGATTATTTTAAAAGTAAAGGGAAATTAAGACTTTCTCAAATAAAATGTAGGAGCATTCTCGAATTTTACCAGACCACAGTCAACAATAAAATTGGATGGGAGTCATTTGTTGATAAGGGGCTCTGCAGCAATTAAGGCAATTAGTTGAATATTAAACCTTTTTGAATGCCTTAATTGAATATTAAACCTTTTTAAAACAACTCAGGGATGTTATTACAGTTAACCCAAAATCAAAATCTTTAACAAATCAAACCATTTGAATTAAAAGTAGGGCAAATTGCACTGAACCTCTTGAGGGTTGGGTAAGTTATATTTAGTTGGAAAAGTTTTGTTATTATACACTAACACCCCCAAGACTTAAATTTGACTTTGAAATATATGTATGTTTATTCTTAAATTCGGTTGGGTTTTGTTTTACTCTTTGATAATTGTATGAATTAAACTCTCAATTGTAAAATCCATGTGTATGGAGGGTCAAAATTGATATGTATGCATGATTGTGATTAGGAGTAGAGTAATTTAGCTTCCCATTAGTGTTTGTATGTTAATGAATGGCCAAAATACCAAGTATTGAGTAATTTTAGTATTAGGGATTTTAGCCCCAAAGAGTAGAAAAGGTTTCAGTTCAGGCATTTAGTTGCTAAATTGGCCTTGGTTCAATCATTGTGCTTAATGGGTCTTTTTAAGACACATTTGCCCATCCTTGGCCGGATTGGGTGATGAATTGATTTGGGATGATTCCTAAGTCAAGAGGATGAACCCCTAACTTAATTTGAATGGTCTTAATGCTAATCAACCAACTTATTGCACATTGTTTGGTGAACTTGTTTTCCATGTCTAGCCATCCTAGGGAGTTGACTAAACCGAATCCGTAACTAGAGTAAAGATAAACCGAATTCCTCTTGTGCTCGTGTAGTTATAGGGGTATTTCATTGCTTAATGCTTTCACTTGGTTAGCTACCCTGTGAATGATATTTAGGTTGTGTGTTATATATCGTGTGGTTAGCATTAACATGCTCATCGTGGTATCCTCTACATTTGACCAGTAAGTTGAGAGATCACTAGGCTGGCGTGTAGAGCTCGTGTGTGTCCCACAGTTCTTAATGGATTCATGTTTTTGCATGGATGCAATCTCTATGCACTCGAGAGAGGGTAAAGATTAATTAAGGGGACACGAGCATATAACATACGTGTTGTATGTGTATCCCATATTCTTAATGCTTTCACTTGGTTGCCATCCCGTATTTGGTTAGCCTCGTGGATGAATTATTGGCTGTAGTATGGCCCACGCGGTTGCACATTATATGCCTAACAAAATAACCTATGTATATGATCAGAAAGTGAGAGTATCACTAGGCTGACGTACATGGCTCTTTTATATGTGCCACGACACTTAATGAATCCATGCAATTGTGTGGGTGTGATCTCTAAGATATCGAGAGAGATTAGAGATCAATTAAAGGGATACGAGCCTATGATATACTTGCACATTTGAGGGACTAGGTGAGTCTAGTGCTTAATTAGGAGGATTGTTACGGTTGAGTCATTTCCCTAGCGTATCCACATTTCATGCATCTCTTCATTTCATCCTATCCATGTACATATTATTTATGTAATTTATTTAGTTATATCATTATTTACTTTTCCGCACACGCAGCACACGAGTTCGCTCGGCGTGTTGTACAGCTAGAACTAGAGACGGTCGATGAATCCCACCTCCCTGTGGAACGATACCCTCGCTTGCCGCTTTACTAGTTTTCATAACTATAGAGCACATTGCGTAGGACTTTTTAGAAATATCTTTTTGGGATCCGCAATTCCCTAACGATAGAATAACGGGCTATCAAAAGTAGCGCCGCTGCCGGGGAGGTGGCGTATTTATTGATTGTTGATAGTTTTAGCTTTATTTTACTGCTTTTTATTGCTTTGCGGATTAGATTGTTATGTTGAAATTAAGCACTTCTCTTACTCATGCTTTTCATTGTGTGATCGGCAATGTTTAGGCTAGGTTTGGGAGGTGTTGGTCGTGTTCTTGTTTTCTTATTTATAGCATATGCATTTGAGGTTTTTGAGTTGTGCTTGTGCAATGAACGGAAATTTTCAGGTTTTATGGATCGCACGACTCATGAGAACTAGGTGTGCCCCTATCGCACCGCAACAACTCTCCAAGTGAAACGGCAGCGCCACAAAGGCCATGTGGCTGCAGCCACAAGAGGTATCCTCTAAATTTTGAGCTTGAATTTGAGTGCTTGTGGAGTAGTTGTCGACTTGGGCGGAAACCGCCCATGCGCTTAAAGTTAGGAATGCTATGCTTATTTTCTTTTATTTTCATTTCTGTTTAGATCTAAGAGTGGATTTGTGTTGTGCTTAGATCTTAGGATGTTTGTTTTAGTCAATTTTCAAATCTCTGCACAAATCGAACATTTTTGAAAAATCTTGGAATTTTAGTCCCTTTTTGGTTGAGTTGTTTTCTTGGTATGCCGGTAGAGACATGCATTGTATGCTCTTTTTTTTTTCCTTTTATAAGCCTTTGCCTTTGCACATTTACACATTTTTTGAGTTGAGGTAAATAGTACTATGTATGTACTCCACAATAGAAAGTTTTGAGTTGAGGTAAATAGTTGAGCTCCAGAGACATTATTCGTGGGAAGACAAATGTAGCGGCTACTTTTGCTTCTCCCTGATCATCTGCGACAAACTCCTCCACTCCACAATTGTACACAACAAGCTGTTCAAGTTCCGAAAGACTCTCGGCAATAGAGACAGGAAACAAATATTTCAGACTCATACAATCATGAACTTTGACATTGCTTAGCTTTTGAAATGAGAACATTTTTTGTGGATCTTTATTCCATATGTGCTTCAGTTTTGGTTGACCATTAATAACCAGTTTTCGTAATCGAGATTCTTTTGCAGAAGGCGGTTCTTCAAAATCAATCACTTGAAGATCAAATATCTCTTCTACCAATTCACAATCACATACAGTTAAAGACTCTAGCCTATTGATTCTTTCAAGCATATTATACTGACAAATAGTCAATAGCTTATTGCACTCTCTGACTTCCAACGAATTTAGATTGCAGAATGAATCATTGCAAAGTTGATTAGACCATATCGTCTCCAAGTCATCCATCTTGGAAATTTCAATTACTTCCAAAGAAGAGAAGGAAACCTACATATATTACTCATAGCATTAATTAATTTTTTTTTTCCGAAGAACTCATAGCATTAACTATTGATCAAGAAAGAAATAAAGAAAATGGTTGGAAATAACTGTAGATAAAGAAAAGGAAGATAACCGTAGAAGATGAAAACACAACTTTTAAATTACTGCACTTCTCAATGCTCAATTGACTTAAACATTGTAAGCAAGAAGATATTGCTGGAAGTTCATTGTACCAAATCTTTTCAAAATTAATCGAACATATTTTTAAGGTCTATAAGTGTGTGTTTGGTATGGCTTTTGAAATGATCAAAAGCGTTTTTTTTAATGCTATAACTATTTTGAAGTTTTTTTTAGTTGTTTGGCAAAACTTAAAACAACTTTTTTAATTTATGAATTGTCTCAATTATCTTTTATAAAAGTTATTTTAATATATAAATTGTCTCAACTAGCTTTTATAAATTTTAGATATTCCATAATAACTCTTTCATTATAAATACATTGTCAACACTTTTTTTTTTGTAATTCACACAACTAAAAACCTTTTTTTTTTTGTTAGAAGCTCTACTCATAAAAGCTAAACTATAAAAAAGATCTACTTTAAAAACTTTTCCTGAAAAGCATACCAAACACACCCTAAATTGGAAAACACACTGCAAATAAAGTTTTTGTTTCAATCTTTTTTGTATTAATTAAAAGAAGAAATAATATTTAATCCAAACAAGAATAATGAAAGCTGTTAGACTAAGAAGTCATTTGTTTTTTTTATCAAGAATATTGAACTATCCTAAAATTTACTAAAGACCGAATAATGACTTAAACCTGAAACTAAATGATATATTTATTTTTTTTATTTTTCTCACATCTGGATATATAGTGTCAACTTTTTGTTTCTTAAAGAAAAAATTGTTAATTTGATATTTATGGTCTTGTTACTATTAATTGTCATGTACTCATTTGATATGATACAACCAAATAAATTTAATAAATCCTAAAGTATTTTTATGTAAATAATGACAAATAATATTCACGATTAATATATGATAAATAATGAAATAAAAATGGTTTTATTTTTACAAATTACAAATAAAAAATAGGTTTGACAGTGGAATTGAAAGTCACAACGTGATTAAGGTTATATATTTATTTATTTTATATTAGTTTGTCACATATAATAGGTTAAAAGAATTAAATCCATATAATATTAATTATAATAATATTGTAAATTTGTTATCTTTAGGATGATAATTTTGAAAGAAATTATTTTAAAGTGGTTTGGAATTGAGTGAAAATTCCAAAATTTTTACTTTTTATTTATTTTCATTTGTTTTTTTTTTTAATTGTTTAACCACTCAAAAAAATAAATAGAACAACTTAATATAATCAATTCAGACACATTGAATGTTAAAGTGTAAAAAACAAACTACCCCCAACTATTTTGATAGATCTTTAATCCAAGATTTTCATTTTTATTTTATACCACATTTTATAAAAATTAAGAATTTCTCTAAGGTGATAATGCCATAATATCTTTAAGTTAAGTATTCATCCCAAAATAATGAAAACAGTTAGAAAAATGGAGCTCCTAAGAGAAAAAATAACATAAATCCTTTTTCAAATTGCACATTTTTTATATTAAGATAACTGAGGACCTAGATGAAATTTCATGAAGTTCAATATATTTTGATGAGAATTTTTTTTTTTTGAAGTAAAACAATGATATATACTAATATACTTATAATTTCTTTATTCCAAGCCTGATGGAATGAAATTCTAATGAAATTTCAGCACTCCACACACTAATGAAATTTTATTATTATCATGTTAATACCAATATAAAAGAGAAATTAACATCCAAGTAAGTGCTATGTTATTGAGAATAAATCGCACACACACAAATCTAATCACAAGTAAATAATATGAAAGCAATAAGAAGAAAAGACGACACCAAAGATTTTTACGTGGTTCAGCAATTTGCCTACGTCCACGAAGCGCACCGCACTCAATCCACTATTGTAGAGTTGATTACAATCTCTCTGTCTCTCTTTCAGTCTCTCTACAATTGCTCTCTCTCTCTAGTAATTTTTCTCACACATTACGCACTACTAAATACAATGAGAAATAATAGTATTTATCTGGGAACACTAGGGTATGCCAAAACCCTAAATGAGCACTTTTCTTTTCGCACAAGTTTTCCTAAATTAAACAGATTTCGTACCTACCGCGGTCTGGGTCGCGGTTGCAGCCCGCGACCTGGACCGCGGTTCTTCTACTGTCTTCCACCGCTCAGAATACCGCGATGTAGGTACTTGTCTATCCCGCGGTCAACACCACATATCACCTACTGGAAAACATCATGTCATATGCCGCGGTATGTGCACTATGTCCGCACCGCGGTCTGCACAACATCAACCTTCTGTAATTCAACGCTGTGTGTGTCTCGGCTTGGGCTTCCTGTCTATGACGCAGTATGCGCCGTGCTCATGCTGGAATCTGTTCCTCAGGCTGATTTCTGGCTTCACAAAACCCAACATGCTAATCCCAATCGATTTAAATTATTTTAAGAGCAAAGTGAGTTTTTTATTTTTATTTTTGAAGTAATAGCAAAGTGAGTTAGTGACATTTTTTTTCCCCTTGAGAAGTTGATTCTTATTATTTATTACTCTAAAAAAATAAGTAAAAATGAATTAAATTCGTGCAGAAGAGATTGTTGGTACCTTTTGGTTGAAAAGTAGGGTGGGAGTATCAAACATGTCTTTATTGTCGTTGATTGAACAGAAACTTGTGAGCTTTGGAAGATATTTTAATGTCAGAGAGCTTAAATGCTTGAACTCAATCTGATCGGTCCCTTCAATGTTGTTGATATCTTCTTCCCTTCTGATAACAAAAATCTCTTCCATATTGTTGCACTTAGACACATCGACTTCTTGAAGAAGTGGAAGAGCTCTGTAAGTGGAGAACGAGAAGATATTTTTCAATTTATTGCACTCTTCAACAGTTATGGTTCTTAATTGGCGAAAAGAATCTGCCTTGAGTGGATAATTATGTATCATCTCCAAGTTGACCAGGACACTGTGAAGACTTAATGACTGCAAGAAAAGAAAGTGACGACAAGATTTTGACTCCAAGCAATCAACAACGGTACGAAAGCATGGACTGTTTTCTACATGGAGATACTCCAATTCTGGAAAGCCCTCTCTGTCCAATAATGATGTAGGACAATTGGCTTTGGACTTTGAAGAAGAGATGGATAGAAAATTGTCCAAAAGAGGTGTTTCAATGAAACGGGCATAACTTTTCGCTCGGTTGACAGATTTCCTATTATAATATGTTTTCGGAAAGGGTTTTCGAAGCTCCATAGCGGTACAACCGGGGCTCGCCCGGTTGACGTCATTTACTCCCTCAACGGAGCTGTTTAAGATAGGTTATCAGGCATCCGACCGAAGATTTTTATGTTTTTATTTGTTTTCTGTTTTTATTTTATTTAGCTGAGGATATTTTAGTCTTTTCCGTTTTTAGGGTTTTCAAAGCATATTTAAGGCTTTTGTTATCAGTTTCGAAGTATTGAATAAAATTTACAATTTGGTTTCAGTTTCTTTTTTTCTGGTGGATTCCAGTTTATGTTCTGTTAGAGTTACGCTTGTGATCCTAGAACTTCCGTTCTGCGTCAATTGGTGAGTCATCCAACACTGCCGCGAACATGAGTAGATTTTCACCAAGTGATGGACAGGGTCAGGTTAAAAATACTGCAGATCAAAGGGGTTTGGGGCCAAATAACAATTTTGGCGGGACACGATCAACTGCAGCAGCAGCAATGGGTACAAAAGAAACCCCACGAGGAGCGCCAAATCCATACAGTAGACCAGGCGGTATGAAGTGTTACAGGTGCGGCCAACCTGGCCACCGTTCGAATGAATGCCCAGCCAGAAAACCGGTGAATTTCGTAGATGCTGAAGAAGAAGAAGAACAGAATTTTGAAGATGAGGGAAACATGGACGAGTTCTTAGAAGGTGCAGAAATTGCGGAGGAACAAGGGGAGCCGGTAAACTGTGTGATTCAGCGAGTCATGTGTGCAACAAAATTGGAGGGTTTATCGCAACGAAACAGTATTTTCAAGACTTGTTGCAGTGTGCAAGGAAAGGTTTGTGATGTGATTGTCGATAGCGGGAGTTGTGAGAATTTTGTGTCCAGAAAATTGGTAGAACATCTGAATCTGCGTACAGAGAAACATCCCAAGCCTTATGCGATTGGGTGGATTCAAAAGGGACCCAAGGCGAATGTGACAGAGTTGTGCAAAGTTCCTATTTCGATTGGGCAATACTACCGGGAAGATGTGGCATGTGATGTAGTCGACATGGATGCTGGTCACGTTTTACTGGGACGTCCTTGGCAGTTTGATGTGGACATAACCTACAGAGGACGTGACAATGTTTGTGTTTTCAATTGGGGTGGCAGGAGAATTGCGATGGTTCCGAAACGGAATCCAGTAGGGAGTTCAACTAAAGCCACGGTAAATGAGCAGTCTTTGGTCACTTTAATCACGTCTGTAACTGATTTAGAAGCTGAGATTAAAGAGGCACAAGAGGTACATGTTGTAGTAGTGCGGGCTTTGGTGACAGAAAGCAGAGGAGAGCAAAGAATTATAGTGCCCGAGAAGGTGCAGACCCTGCTTACTGAATTTAGTGATTTGGTGACAGAAGACTTACCGGATGACCTCCCACCGTTGAGAGATATTCAGCACCAGATTGATTTAGTTCCGAGAGCAAGCTTACCGAATTTACCACACTATCGGATGAGTCCCAAGGAAAATCAGATTTTACAGGAAAAAGTGGAGGAGTTAATGAAGAAGGGATTCATTCGAGAGAGCATGAGTCCATGCGCTGTTCCCACATTACTTGTTCCGAAGAAAGATGGCAGTTGGAGGATGTGCGTGGATAGTCGTACGATTAACAAGATAACTGTCAGGTACAGCTTTTCCATTCCGAGATTGGATGACATGCTAGATATGTTGGAGGGGTCGAAATTATTCTCTAAAATCGACCTGAGGAGCGGGTATCATCAGATTCGGGTCAAACCTGGGGATGAATGGAAGACAGCTTTCAAAACTAAGGATGGGCTGTATGAGTGGTTGGTGATGCCTTTCGGACTATCCAATGCGCCGAGCACTTTCATGCGGCTTATGAACCAGGTATTGCGGCCTTTCATTGGAAAATATGTAGTCATTTATTTCGACGATATATTGATTTACAGCCTTAGTGAGGAAGACCACATGGAGCATCTGCGAGCTGTGTTAGAGGTATTGTTAAATAACAAATTGTTTATCAACTTTAAAAAATGCAGTTGGATGACAGCGCGGTTACTATTCCTTGGATATGTGGTCAGTTCGGACGGAATTTTGGTGGATGAAGAAAAGATTAGAGCCATTCGTGATTGGCCTACACCGAGGACAGTTGGAGAGGTGAGGAGTTTTCATGGGTTGGCGACGTTTTACCGTCGATTTGTGAGGGATTTTAGTAGTATTGTGGCCCCTATTACAGAGTGTCTGAAAAAGGGAAAGTTTCAGTGGAGTGAGGCAGCCGAAACAGCCTTCGCAGTCATCAAAGAAAAACTATGCACCACTCATGTTCTTGCTCTACCCAGTTTTGAGAAGTTATTTGAAGTAGAATGTGACGCTAGTGGAGTCGGGATTGGAGCAGTGTTGTCACAAGAGAAGAAACCGGTGGCGTTTTTTAGTGAAAAGCTGAGTGATGCGCGGCGAAAATGGAGTACCTATGATCAGGAATTCTATGCAATTATTCGTGCTCTAAAGAATTGGGAGCATTACCTAATTCAGCGCGAGTTTATTCTTTACACTGATCATCAAGCTCTGAAGTACTTGAACAGTCAGAGAAGCTTAAGTAATATGCATTCTCGGTGGGCAACTTACTTGCAGAAGTTTCCGTTTGTTTTGAAGCACAAGTCTGGAATGTTAAATAAGGTGGCTGACGCACTGAGTCGACGTGCAAGCTTATTGGTGACTATGCAGCAAGAGATTATTGGGTTTGAGTTTCTGAAAGAATTGTACCCTGATGATGAGGATTTTGGAGAGATATGGGAAAAGTGTGTTCTGAAACAGACTGAAGGGGAGTTTCATATGACCGAGGGCTATTTGTTCTGTGGCAATCAGTTATGTATCCCGCGGAGCTCTCTGATAGAGAAACTGATTCGAGAGTTGCATGGTGGTGGTTTGGGTGGTCACTTGGGACGTGACAAAACTATTAGTGGGGTGTCCGAACGTTATTACTGGCCGCAGTTGAAACGCGATGTCGGTAACTATGTTCGCAAGTGTTACGTCTGTCAAACTTCTAAATGACAGGCTCAAAATACGGGATTGTACATGCCACTACCTGTTCCGAATGCCATATGGGAGGATTTAGCAATGGACTTCGTTTTGGGTCTTCCACGAACTCAGCGTGGGGTAGATTCCGTGTTTGTTGTGGTTGACAGGTTCTCAAAAATGGGGCATTTTATTCCTTGTCGGAAGACATCTGATGCATCACATGTGGCTCAGTTGTTCTTTCGGAAGGTAGTTCGTTTGCATGGTGTACCCCATTCAATCACATCTGATAGGGACTCGAAGTTTCTTAGTCATTTTTGGGTGACATTGTGGCGACGGATGGATACCACTCTGAAGTTCAGTAGCACTGCGCATCCACAAACTGACGGACAGACAGAGAATCTAAACCGAACACTGGGGAATTTAATTCGGAGTATCTGTGGGGATAAGCCAAAACAGTGGGACGTGGCTCTGGCACAAGCTGAGTTTGCATATAACAATGCTGTTCATACTGCTACGGGTAAGTCTCCATTCGCTTTAGTGTATCGACAATCTCCTAAGCACGCGTTGGATCTGGAAAAGCTTCCCAAGGTCACTGGTATGAGTGTTGCTGCTGAGGCTATGGCTGAGCAGGTTTGTGATGTTCAGGCTGAAGTGAAGGTACGGTTAGAGGAGAAGAATGCAAAGTATAAGGCTGCAGCAGATGTTAAAAGGCGTGAGAAGTTGTTTGCTGAGGGAGACCAAGTTATGGTGTTTTTGCGTAAGGAGAGGTTCCCGGTTGGTACCTATAATAAGTTGAAGCCAAGGAAGTATGGACCGTACAAGGTGGTCAAAAAGATCAACAATAATGCCTATGTGATCGACTTGCCTACTGATATGAACATATCCCGAACTTTCAACGTAGCTGACCTTTATGAGTTTTGTGATGATGTTCCGCTCTATCCAGATTATAACTCGAGGTCGAGTTCTTCACAGGTGGGAAAGACTGATGTAGGACAATTGGCTTTGGACTTTGAAGAAGAGATGGATAGAAAATTGTCCAAAAGAGGTGTTTCAATGAAACGGGCATAACTTTTCGCTCGGTTGACAGATTTCCTATTATAATATGTTTTCGGAAAGGGTTTTCGAAGCTCCATAGCGGTACAACCGGGGCTCGCCCGGTTGACGTCATTTACTCCCTCAACGGAGCTTTTTAAGATAGGTTATCGGGCATCCGACCGAAGATTTTTATGTTTTTATTTGTTTTCCGTTTTTATTTTATTTAGCTGAGGATATTTTAGTCTTTTCCGTTTTTAGGGTTTTCAAAGCCTATTTAAGGCTTTTGTTATCAGTTTCGAAGTATTGAATAAAATTTACAATTTGGTTTCAGTTTCTTTTTTTCTGGTGGATTCCAGTTTATGTTCTGTTAGGGTTACGCTTGTGATCCTAGAACTTCCGTTCTGCGTCAAATAAAGAAGGAACTTCTGGACATCATCAGAGCAACTGCTGGTTTCAAGGTTGAGTTTCACTTTTCTGGAAGTATGCACATGCAAACCATTCCAATTCCAAAATGGATTTCCAATGATTATATCGTACCTCTCCAACTTATTTGACACCAAGCGGCCTTTTGGTAGAACACTATCATCTGGAATACTTATTTCCAAAGCGGTGAGGTGCTTTAGATGCTTCAACTCATCAAGAATGTTGACCCCTTCAATTTCCCACTCGATTTTGCATGTCCCAAAATAATCAGCAGGCAAATACAATTCTTCTGTTTGGGTAAAGGTCGTTAAGACATTTGGTGGGATATTTCTAAGAATGGAACAACCATTCAAATCTAACAACCTTAGCCCGGTCAAGTTACACATTTTCTTAGGAATCACAATTTTAGAACCGTAAGAACACAAAATTCTAAGGATTTCCAATTGCTTAAACTCTCCAATAAAATCGATATCCGTTAGTTCGCAAACATCTATATACAAGGTCCGAAAATTTACTAAAAGACGAATTGAATTAGGCACCGAATACAATTCCAATCCCATCAAATGTAAGATCTTAAGCTTCGGCATCCCTGCGAAAAAATCATCAGGGACTCAACAATAATCTGGAGAGGTAGTTTTCAAGTAGAAAAATTCAAGTTCTGGGCATTCAAACTCTTCGGGCAGCTTACTGATATTATATAGGGAGATTCCAACACAATTTTTCAGAATATCCTTATCTACCCATTCTCTCGGAATGTAGTTATTTGCCACAGTAAACATATGTCTATCCCTAGATGCGATTGATCTGCCAACATCGCGTACAACATCATGAATCGAAAATGTGCTGTTGTTAATGTCAAGTAATAGAGAAGAATCTTTGAGTTTTCGAACCAACGAATTTACTCTGTTTCTGGCGTCTTCAGTTGCTTCGACATACTCAAATATACCCAAACCCATTCCATATTCCAACAAGACCTCAAGATCGGAATATTCCGTTACACAGCAAAGCAAGAAAGTTGATTTGAGTTCCTCTTCTTTTAATTGGCTGTAACTGATCTCTATACTTGAATATGTTTCTGCAGCTACTCCCTCAAAGTTACTTGAGGAAGGCCTTGTGAGTTTTTTCAGTGCATCTTTCCAGTCAAACTCTTCCTTGTTTTTTAATGCCACTCCCACTGAATCAATGGCAATGGGCAAACCTCCACATGCCTCGGCAACCTTTTTTGCTAAAGCTTGCAAATGATCACAAGATCCTGCTTTTTTCTCAAACAAACTCCACGCCTCTACTTTATCTAAAAAGCCAACCTCAAAATTCCACTGAGAATCCATTTTTGATAACACATCTGAATTTCTTGCTGTTAACAACAATTTGCATCCTTTATGATCGTTACCGAAAGGAATTCCCACGTCCTCCAAATTGAGCCTCTCCCAAATATTGTCTAAAACTAAGAGGACCTTCTGATGTAGGACAATTTCTTTAATTTGGGTTTTTTCTTATTTAGCAAGTTTATTTATTTTAGTTTGATTAGGAATTAAATTTATGTTTTGGAAATAAATCAAACTTACCTTTTGGGTAAGATTTGATCTTTGTTTTCCGGTCAAGTTAGGAGTCATGAATTGTAACAGATTCTGATTAGTTTTGATATTTTCCTGTTTTAGTCTTTATTTAGGAAAATCGTATTCGGGTCGTATTAGGATTAGTTTATTATAAATAGTATTATTAATTCCAATTATTGTAACTTTTAAACTTTTGATTGATTTTAATAAAATCGTTCCTTTGGAACATTTATCTGTCGTGGATTCGACATGCTCTTTGAGGATTCGAGAGCACCATTTTCTAACAAAGATTAGGGAATGATGGCCCCTGCATGGCGGTCCATGCTTGGGTAACTACCGGTCGCTACGTTAAGGTTCGTCTGAGTGTGCCTCAGGGTTCGACGAAGTGATCATTCTTATTTTTGCCATACACCGCTGCGTCACCTTCTCCTCTCGCTTCAATCTTTGTTGCAGACTCCTTGCTCTTCCGGACAGGCTCTCATCACGGAATGTCAAGCCCAACTTATCAGCAATTTCATGTTGAATATTTTTTATGTCTGGTTTCACAGCTACCTCTGCAAAAGCTACAGCGTTGAAGAGCTTCTTATTCTCGGCATGTTTACCAATTTCTCTAGCTAGCGTAGTCTTGCCAATGCCACCTGTTCCGTATATACCGACCATGTTGACATCAGGATTGCTCAATGCATCTAGAATATTCTTCAAAGTAGACATTCTTGATTCAAAGACCATGTAGCCTATGTAAGATGGAATCCATGTCTCCTCTGGAATGGTTCGGAAGGAAACTGTTTGGAAGTTGCCATCAGCATAGAGTCCAACTATAGCATTGGCCTTCTTCACTGCTTTTCTGCTATGTTGATAGTGTTTCTTGGGATTAGGACACAACCCCTTAAAACATTTCATGTTGGCTCGCTGGTTTTCTTCAATCATCTCCAACGCCTCATCGGTCATCGTCTTCACACGATCCATCCAATCGTTAGCATATTGTTCGATCTGTTCGCCATTTCTTATAGCTTCATCAACCGAATGCTGCACCGTCTCTCTTTGACCCTCGAGCTTCCGAACCTCAGTCTGCAAGTTGTCAAAGTTAGTCTTGTAGTTCCAGATATAACTGAAAGGTCGAGCAATGGGAGCAACCAAGTATTCCGCAACTTTCGCAGCAACAGAGAGAGCAATTTCAACCATTTTGGACCCCCTCTGTTTACAAAAATAGAAGTGAAGTTAAAAAATTAACTGGAAATGGAAGAGAGATGTGAGTTAAATCAAATGACTATAAAACAGAGAACAAAACATGGAAAACACAAGTAAATAACCGAAAAAAAGTGATGAGATAAAAAAAAAATAGCAACATACTAAAAAAAATAGCAACATGTTTTGGAGAGTAAACTGTGAAAACAGGAAAACATTTCTTGATTTTCTTTTTTGGACTTTAAGTTGATGAGAAACAAAACTAATCAAAATAAAACAGATATAAACAGAGATCCAAACTTAAACAAAACAGAGCAAGTAGGGAGACAAAACCTGAATAAAAAAAAACTAATAGCAAAGTATTCTATGAAACGGGAAGATGAAAATAGGCATAGAATGAGATTTCCGGGAAGCCGGATTTCTTGTAGCGAGAAGAATGCTGAAATTGCTGCAGAGGAGATCGTTTGATGGGAAAGTAGATAACAAACAAGAGAAAATAGATACATATGTTCTTCTAAATTTCAATTTTTTTAGTCTTAAAATTATATATTTTATCTGACTGGAAATTGTTGAAAATGGTACAAAAAAAAAACATTTTGCTTTTATTTTTATTGAACTCGTTCTCTCTACAAAAAAACCTGTATGTTATCAACTTAACCCATGAAGTGACAAAAGTATCTCTATTTAATTTTAAATGATTTCCGCTTTTATTGTATTTTTTAAAATTAAAAAAAAAAAACAAAACAAAACAGAAAAGACCTCCATACAAAAAATCTAAAAAAAAAAACAAAAACTTAATGTGTATAATTAAAAAAAATAATACTTGTATAATGCAAGATTACAAACCATTTTTTTTTCTTTCTTTTGGAGGTGCTATGCACCTTCATTTGTTTTTCTTTTAGAGGTACATGGACTTTTACTTTTATTTGTTGGATCGAAACACCTCCATTAATGGATGTCAGTTTGCCAATAAAAAGAAATTTATTTATTTTTTTCAAAAATTCATTTGTGTATATTTATTCAAAAAAGTAGAAAATTTGACAAAAATAATAAAACTTTAGGAATAGATAAATTTAGAATTTCGTAAATTTTTATGCCTATTAAAAAGAACACTAAAATTTATCAAATACCACCGTTGAAATCTCTCCCTCAAAACCTTTTCCTAGAAATTAAGATAATAGTACCCCATCGGCCATGACCATGCATGTCATAAGCAAAATGCCACTCTCACGCAATAAAAGAAATGCCACTCTCACGCATACCAAAGATTCCAAGAAACAAAAAAGATAATGTCACATGACTCACACCTACTTTAAAGACTAAACAACCGATTAAAAATATAAAATAACTTTGAGCAAAAGTGTTTTGGGTTTTGTTGATTTGAATCTGGTTCTTTAATGGTGGATTCGAAGGGGACCATGAGCAAGACACTACCACCAGTTTCTGTAACTGTTATTCTCAGATGATGTTGTTGTTCTAGGTCTTGATTTGGTTTATCATTATCGACATATAATCTTTATTAACAACAATTTTTCTTGTTCTACTGATTCATGTTTTTCTTGGGATTAGGACACAACCCCTTGAAACATTTCATGTTCGCTTGCTCATTTTCTTCGATAACCTCTGACGCCTCATCAGTGACTGTCTTCACAGTACGGTCCAGCCAATCACTAACATGTTGTTCAATCTGATCACCATTTCCTCTAGCTACCTCAATCGAATGCAGCACTGCATCGCGTTTAACCTCGAGCTTCCGAGCTTCAGTCTCCAAGTTGTCAAAGTTGGTCTTGTAGTTCCAGATATAACTGAAAGGTCGAGCAATGGGAGCAACCAATGCATTCCGCAACTTTCGCAGCAACAGAGAGTAATTTCAACCATTTTAAACCCCTCTCTCTCTCTCTCTCTTAACAAAAATAGAAGTGAAGGTAAGAAATTTACAGGAAAACGAAGAGAGATGTAACTTAAGTTGATAGAAAACCGTTTTTGAGAACAAACCGTGAAACATAAAATTTTTAAATATTTATTATATCCAATGTTTATTTGAGAACAAACCGTTTTTGAGAACAAACCGTGAAACAAACCGTTTTTTTATTTGATTTCATTTAAAATTATATATTTATTATATCCAATTTTTATTCAATTTCATTTAATTGATTTTGTTTATATATTTTTTAAATAAATTGATTTTATTTTGTTTATTCAAGGATATTCTTGAGATTTGATTAGTCAAACTTGGACAATTAAAATTAACCACAAAGTACCTTCAAATAAGATGGGTGTAAGTGTAGAATAGTGAAACATTTATATTTGAATATGTTTCGGGTAAAACCTGAAGGTAGTTTAGTGTAATTCCCTAATTTTTTAACTAAAAGCTGAGGTGATCCCCACGCATTATGTTTTGTCTGATATTGAGTTGGATGAGTTTTGGCAGTTGTTAGGATTTGAGTGGTTGGGGTGCAACACTCAGCATGTGTGATATGTCATATTTCATCTGGGCGTAACCCTATAATTTTCATGTTTTTCGTTTATTTTCCGAGCTTTAACCCTAGATTTAATTTATTTCTCGTATTTCGCAGGGTGTCATTTAGTTTTGAGCTTCCGGTATGTTTTTGTCCGATTAAGGAGCGAAACGAAGCAAAGTTGTTGTTATAGGTGTGAAGGCCTGTTTTTGGATTCCTAGAAGAAGATGCAACATGGGAGGCGACTTCCCTATGTCGCCTACGATGTCGCCTTTCACACTGTCTGTGTTGAAGAATTGCTCCAGAAGAAGTGGCGACATGGGAGGCGACTTCCCCATGACGCCTAGAAGGTCGCCAGATGCACTATAAGGAAATGGTCGATGAGAGGCGACATGAGAGGCGACTTTCCCCATGTCGCTTGTGATGTCGCCTGTTGCACTGTGTTTTTTTCCAGGAGAAGTGGCGACATGGGAGACGACTTGCCCATGTCACCTCACATGTCGCCTTTTGGCCGAAGAAGGGTTTTTGGACCCTTTTGCCCCTCAATTATTGGTTTTCCTATATAATTCCCTCTTCTTGTCTCTTAAGATCATCTTCTTCCTAGCATAAAAACAAGAAACCCTTCCCATAACATTCCAAGAACACATTTCACCTTCCATAAACACAAACTACTACATCAAACTTTAAATCCATCATCCAAACCTCATTTTCCACCATCAATACCTATTCTTGGAATATTATAGGGGAGCATCAAGAGGGAGATCAAAGCAAGCAATCACTTCAAGTCAACCAAGGAGGAGTTCTTCATTATAGTTTACTCTAAACTTTTCCCTCCTTATTTATTGTATTGTATTTGAGATGGTTTGCTTGATATATATATATATATATATTGTAGCCATTGATTGTAATATGAACTAACTTCATCTTGGTCAAAGCCTAAATGAAACCTTATCCATGATTCATCAATGAAGACCATCACATTAATTCCATTGCATTGTGTTATGTATGTGTATTTCTTATGCTTAATGCTTCTTGGTGCTTAGCTACCACTTAGATGATGTTTTGGTGGTTGTGTGAAGGACCGAAAGGTGAAGCACAGCACGTGCTTGATGAAATGCCCGATAAAAGTCTAGTAAGATAGAAATATGCAATGCTAGCTTGTAGGATTCTATTGTATGCCATAGCTCCTAATGAATTTTTATGTAGATCGGATAACCATGTAGAAATAGGTTGTTGGTGCATATAAATGTTGTCTTTATTCACTTGAAAGAGGTTAGAGACAATTTCCGGGCATACGAATCTATATATACACTTGCATAATTTATCCAAATGATGTGTCTGAGTTGATGAGAATTGGAAAGGTGGATTCTAAGCCTTAGCCTCATTCTCATACGGTATACAACCTCGTGATCAACTTTGTAGCTTGCTTTTTTTAGTTTATATTTATTGATTAGTGATTATTGTGTAGTTAGGTTTAATTTGAATTCTTGAAACATCAATGATTTGTTTGTCTGAATAGCGATCTAATCAATCAATTGTGATATTCAATTCCTCATTCTCTGTGGGAACGAATCTTATTTACTATTATACTACACCACGGCCTCGTATTATTGCGAGCGCATATTTTGGTGCGGTCAATTTTTGGCGCCCCTGCTGGGGAAGTGAGCGTAGATTGATATCACTACTAGTTGGTTTATTGCTAATTTAGACCTTTTACTTTGTGTATTGTTTTCTCTTGACTATAGGCGGTTGTTCTTGTATGCACCGACGTACAAGGAGTAACAGTCCACAGGACTTGCAATTCGATCCATATATTGAAGGAACCGCAATGAGGAATCGCCGGGATCAAAGACAAGTTAGAGCTATGGAAAATCCAAATCAAGCACCACCACTAGTTCAAGTACCAAATCAAGAACAAGATGGTGCTGTCGAGGTAGATAGGAGGACTCTGCATGATTATTTTATGCCTAGGGTGGATCAGACCATATCCGCCATTAAAAGACCAACAGTAGCTGCAAACAACTTTGAAATTAAGCCGACTCTTATTTCGATGATTGCTGCTACGGTTCAGTTCTACGAGTTGCCCCAAGAAGATCCAAACTCCCATCTTCAGAGCTTCAATGAGATATGTGATACCTTCCGGTATAATGGAGTTTCAGAAAACTTCATCAAGCTAAAGTTGTTTCCTTTCTGCCTGAAAGATAGGGCAAAGGCATGGTTACAGTCATTACCGCCAGATTCTCTTGCGACCTTCGACCAAGTGGCTCAGCAGTTCTTGAACAAGTATTTTCCACCGAGGAAAGCTGCACGTCTTCAAAATGAAATCACCAATTTTGCCCAATTTGAAAATGAGAATCTCTACAACGCTTGGGAGAGATTTAAGGAACTCATTCGAAAATGTCCACATAATGGACTGGCAAAGTGGCAAGTTTTGCAATCTTTCTACCAAGGAATGTTGGAATGAATAAGAAACTTGGTAGATGCAGCAGTAAGAGGGTCATTACTGAAGAAAACCACGGATGCGGCTTTTGAGCTAGTGGAAGAAATGGCCATCTACAACAGCGATTGGGGTGGTGAGAGACAAATTCTGAAAAAGGGTCTCGGAGTACTTGAAGTGGGGGAGATGGCAAGTATGAAGGCTCAAATTGAGGTGCTCACCAAGCAAGTACACAAGATGAATGTTGGAACTAGTCAAGCTAGTGTTGCTAGTTGTGAGTTGTGCATGGGTCCGCATTTGAGTTCGGATTGTCAAGACGGGAATCCATTTGCTTCGGAGTCTTTGGATCAAGTAGCTTATGTCAACTACAATAGGAACTTCAACAATCAACAAACCAACCAAAACCCGCAGAACAACCCATTCTCCAATACATACAATCCAGGATGGAGGAACCATCTAAACTTTTCTTGGAAAGAGAACCAACCCTAACAAAGACAACCCTCTGGTTTCGAAAATCAGCAGCAACCTCAAGCATAAAACCGATAAAATCCTGATTTTCAGAACCAAAATGCCAACAACCAAGCAGAACGGAAACATGCTCTAGAAGATCTGCTCTCCAAATACCTTGTGATGATAGATAACCACATGGATACTCAAGATGCAACATTGAGGAAGCTTGATTCAAAAATGGATCAAATAGCTCAACATAACCAAGCCACCATTCAAAACCTTGAGGTGCAAGTTAGCAAGCTAGCGAGGGGTGTCCAAGAAAGACAACAAGGGACCTTGCCTAGTGATACCATCATAAACCCAAAAGAACAATGCAAGGCAATTTCATTGAGAAGTGGGAAGAAAGTTGAACTACCGGAGAACTTTGGCAAGACTAAGGAAGTTGAAACCAATAATGGTGAGATTAGGACCGAGGAAGAAGAAAAAGAAGAAGGGACCGAGAAAGAGAAGATTGAAGAAGACATTATTGTTGAGAAGAAGAATGATAGTAAGTTACCGACACCGCCCGTAGTAAAAGCATATGTGAGCCCAATTCCCTACCCACAAAGACTTAGGAAGCACAATGACTCTCACCAATTTGCAAAGTTTTTGGAAGTCTTCAAAAAGTTGCATATCAACATTCCTTTTGCCGATGCATTAGCTCAAATGCCCAAATATGTAAAGTTCTTGAAGGAGCTCTTGGCAAACAAAAAGAAACTCGAAGACTTCGAGATGGTGCCACTTAATGAAGAATGTAGTGCTATCCTCCAAAACAAGCTCCCACCAAAGTTGCAAGATCTAGGTAAATTTACAATTCCATGCTCTATTGGTGACAGGGAGTTTGGGAAAGTTTTGATTGACTCGGGTGCTAGCATAAACCTCATGCCGTACTCGGTATTTGAGAGGTTAGGTGTAGGGAAAGTTAAGCCAAGTAATGTAACTTTGCAATTGGCCGACCGATCTGTGAAGTACCCAAGAGGAGTAATGGAGGATGTGCTAGTAAAGGTGGAGAATATCTACTTTCCAGTTGATTTTATGGTGCTAGAGATGGAGGAAGATCAAGAGGTGCCTTTGCTCTTGGGAAGGCCATTTTTGAAGACCGCAGGTGCTTTGATCGATGTCAAAGATGAGAAAATGACTTTTAGAGTGGGGGACGAAAGAGTGGTCTTCGATATGTCCAAAGCTATGAAAATGACCAATGGTGTCCGATGGGTGTTCTAGAGTTGACGTGATTGACTCTCTTGTGGAAGAATTTGTGATGAGAGGGAGTCCCAAGGAATCACTAGAGGCATGCATAATGCATGGTGTGATGGACGAAGATGATAGCCCGGAATTTGAAGAATATGCCAAGCAACTCAATTCCTTACCAATAAGTAATGCTTATGGGAGAGTACACTTTGAAGAAATTGGGTTGGGAAAGCCCAAACTCCCTCCATCTATTGAGAATCCGCCGGAATTGGAACTTAAACAACTACCATCACACTTGAGGTATGCTTTCTTGGGCGAATCGTTTTCTTTAACGGTGATTATATCGGCGTCATTGTCCAAACTAGAAGGTGCTAAGGATCTTAAGAGATCACAAACAGGCAATCAGATGGTCAATTTCAGACATAAAAGGTATTAGTCCAACACTTTGTATGCACAAAATTTTAATGGAGGATGACTACAAGCCTTCAATAGAGCGTCAAAGGAGACTGAATCCCAACATGAAGGAGGTTGTGAGAGCAGAGGTATTGAAGTTGCTAGATGCTGGAATTATTTACCCCATATCGGATAGTCCTTGGATTAGTCTGGTGCAAGTTGTACCAAAGAAGAGAGGGATCACGGTGGTCCCTAATGCGAATAATGAGTTGATTCCTATAAGAACCGTCACAGGGTGGCGAGTGTGCATCGACTACAGGAAACTGAATAATGCAACACGGAAAGATCATTTCCCACTGCCTTTTATTGATCAAATGCTTGAGAGGCTAGCAGGGCATGAATATTACTGTTTTCTAGATGGCTATTCGGGGTACAACCAGATTCAAATAGATCCTGAAGACCAGGAAAAGACGACATTCACTTGCCCCTATGGTACTTTTGCTTATCGGAGAATGCCGTTTGGGTTATGTAATGCAACAGTCACTTTTCAGCTGTGTATGATGACAATCTTTTCTGATATGGTTGAACAGTTCATTGAAGTCTTTATGGATGACTTCTCAGTGTTTGGATCCTCCTTTGATCATTGTTTGAAGAATTTGGGGTTAGTTCTCAAGAGGTGTGAAGAGATGAACCTAGTGCTCAATTGGGAGAAATGCCACTTTATGGTGAAGGAGGGCATCGTGCTTAGACACCGCATCTCCAATCAAGGAATCGAGGTGGATAGAGCTAAGATGGAAGTGATTGAGAAGCTACCTCCACCTATTTCAGTTAGAGGCATTCGAAGCTTTATAGGCCATGCCAGATTCTACCGGCGCTTTATCAAGGATTTCTCCAGGATCACCAAACCCCTTTGTGCCTTGTTGATGAATGACACATCTTTCAAGTTTAATGAGAAATGTCTTCAAGCCTTTGAAACATTGAAAAAGGAATTGACGTCCGCTCCTATTCTGACAGCTCCGGATTGGGAGAGCCCTTTTGAATTGATGTGTAATGCGAATGATTTCGCTGTGGGGGCTGTTTTGGGACAAAGAAATGAGAAACAACTCCATGTGATCTACTATGCGAGTCAAACTCTAAATGAGGCCCAGGTGAACTATGCCACAACAGAAAAGGAACTATGACAAGTTCTGATCTTATCTTGTGGGTTCAAAGGTGGTTGTTTACACTGATCATGTAGCGATTAAGTATTTGATGGCAAAGAAGGATTCTAAGCCGCGGTTGCTTAGATGGGTGCTTTTGCTCCAAGAATTCGACTTGGAGATTCGAGATAAAAAAGGATCAGAAAACTTGGTGGCGGACCATTTTTCTAGATTAGAGAGGGAAGAAGAACTTGAAGTCACAAATCCGATCAATGAGCATTTTCTGGATGAGCAGCTGCTGGTGGTGCAAGAGTTGATTGTTCCGTGGTTTGCCGATTTTAGTGAACTTCCATCAAGCGAAGTCATGCCGGTGGGGCTGAACTTCCATCAAAAGAGGAAATTCCTCTATGATGTCAAGTCGTACTTTTGGGATGAACCACTTCTTTTCCGGGTTTGTAGTGATGGAATAGTAAGAAGATGTGTTCCCGAGGAAGAAATGAGGGACATCCTCATGCACTGGATGAATTGGATGAGTTTCGGATGGATGCTTATGAAAACTCCCGGATTTATAAAGGAAAAACCAAAAGATGGTATGATAAGCTCATAGTAAATAAAGACATCCAAGTTAGACAGCTGGTGCTCCTTTTCAATTCTCGACTCCGGTTGTTTCCCAGAAAGCTAAAGAGTAGGTGGACGGCACCTTACAAAGTGACAGAAGTTTTCCCATATGGAACAGTAGAAATTGAAAATGAAGCCTGACGGGCACGTCGTTGAAGTGCCATCAAAAGATTAAACAATTAAGTCCGGCCTCGCAAGTGTGCGAGTCACAGAGACTAGCACAGCGGCAAGCAAGGATCGTTCCGCAGGGAGGTGGGATTCACCGACCGTCTCTAGTTCTAGTTAATATTACAACACGCCGAGCGGACTCGTGTGTTGCGTATGCAAAAGAATGTGGAAAAGTAAATGCTATCCTAACCTAACAAACTACATAAATAAATATGTACAAGGATAGGATGGAATGGAGTGATATGGAATGTAAATGGTTACACTAAGTAAATGACTCCACCATAGCAATCACACATTTTCATACAAACATGTATAGTCAATGTTGAATGCCGTGCTCACTTAATTCTCGCCGATTGTCCTCACTCCAGCAACAATCGACTATACCGATATGCACCAGCAACCTATTGTTACATGGTTGCCCGAACTGCACTCGAGTTCATTAAGAACTATGAGACACATAACGACAAAACATGCAAAACCGCGCGCAAGCTGTACATATAGTGGCCAACCTACTAGTGCACGTAGAGTGCTTCTCCTCTCGGTCCTTCACACGACAACCTAAGTTCATTCAAGTGGTGGCTAACCACTCAAAAGCATTAAGCACTTCAAATGGCCACTCAACCATCAACAAGCACATTCAATAAAAAGGCAACAATGCTAGGTTTATATCAATTCCCTAATGAATGAAAGTACACATCAAATAAGAGACAAAAATACAAGGAAAGAAATACAAAATAGATAGAAAGGAGACCCCTCATCCGTAACCGGGAATCGAACACCGGGTCTTCTCGGGTGTCAATCCGAGATGTCCTCACCACTGGACTACTACGGCGTTCTCCAATCTCATGAATGCACAACCCTCTCAATAAAAGAGAAAGCTCTCTCCTTATTTCTCTAAACTCCCTAAGATGGATGGATATGAATGGAAATAAGCTTACCAACAACTATATGCACTAAAGTTGATTGTTAAACATTAAGAGCATTCAATTAAAGAATTTAAGAACAATCAATACATTTATTACACAAGTGTAGGTTTACAATATCCCCAAATTTGTGATACACAATTAAGAAAACAAGAAATACAAAGAGAATGAGTAAATGAAATACAACCCTTGAAGAAAACTCCTCCAAGAGCTCCTTTCCATGCTTGGCTCGTTTTTGGTCAAAGACTTCTCCTATCTCCTTGCAATCTACTCTTAATTGGGTGGATGAAGTGTATAAAAGGGCGGTGGAGGTGTATGGTGAGCTCCCATGGAGGAAAAACCTCCATGGGAGCTTGAATCACTCCTTTGGTGAAGAAGATGGAAGAGATGAAGAAGATGGAAGAAAGGGGTAGAGAAGGGATTGAGAGAGGGGAAGAGATCCCTGAAGAAAGAGGAGAAAATGGGGTATTTATAGTGTTGGGAGGTTAGGGCAAGAATTGGACGTGAAAAGAAAAGTTTGCCCCTCACAAACGGGCTGGAAAACGAGTTTGACAGTGCTACAGGCGACATGTGAGGCGACATGGGTGAAGTCGCCTCTCAAGTCGCCTAACCCTCTGGAGCAGAATTTTCAGCTTCGTGCACCGTTACGGAAATGGCCATATCTTCCTCTAGAAAACCCGGAATTATAATCTGTAAAAACCGTTGGCAAGTAGACATCCGGAGCTTTCCGCAAATAGGTAATGGGAAACGTAGTTCCGTCTGAGGAGAGAGATATGATCCCCTAAAGTTAGTTGTACTGCACGGCATCCAAATCAGCCCAAATAACACCAAAACTCTTCAATTAAGCTCAAATACCTCCTGTAGGGAACATGTACCTACAAAACGCTTACAAACACATTATATACCAAAATATGCTCGAAAACGAGAACAAAAGCTAGGAAATGGGGACCTCAAATAGGTATATAAATCGGTACGATCAAAGCTAAAGTGCGCTTCAAGGTAAATGGCCAGAGGTTGAAGATCTATTGGGAGGGGGCGTGTGACGAGCCTGCAACCAAGGTTCACTTCGTGGAATCTAACTAGATCGAGAGGGAGATACCACAATTTTTGATGTAAATAATGTATTTTTGGTTTGTATAGTTGAACCTTCAAACATTGTGTTTGGATCAATGTGTGCTGGGAGACGTGGCTATTATTGAGGAGTTGAAGAAACTAGAAATCGTTAGCTTTTACAATTCTTATATTGAGCAATTGCCTGTAGAACTAGGTCAATTGACTAGGCTAAGACTTTTAGATTTGAGCGATTGTTCCAAACTGAAAGTAATTCTGCCTAATGTCTTATCAAACTTATCCCGATTAGAAGAACTTTATATGGGTAATAGCTTTATTCATTGGGAGGTTGAAGCATTGAATGATGGAAGGCGTAATGCGAGCCTTGATGAGTTGAAGCATTTGTCTCATCTGACTGCTTTAGAAATGCATATTCCAAGTGCCAAGATTTTACCAAAGGGCATGTTCTCCAAAAAGCTGGAAAGATACAGGATATCCATAGGAGATGGCTGGGATTGGTCTGGTAAGTACGAAACTTCAAGAACATTAAAACTCAAGCTCGATTCTAACAATTCCCTGGTGGAGGGGCTTATCATGCAGTTGAGGGGAGTTGAGGATCTATTTTTAGACAATTTAAAGGATGTGAAGAATGTCATCTTCGAACTAAACAGAGAGAGCTCTTCGCAGTTGAAGCATCTCCATATCCAAAATAATTCCTACTTTCTGTGTATCTTTGACTCCATGGATTTGGACTCTTGCAACAAATTCTCCCTCTTAGAGTCATTGTTTGTTCACAATTTGATTACCTTGGAGAAGATATGTTGTTGTCAACTTACAACAAATTCCTTCTGCAGATTAAGAACTGTTAAAGTTGGAAATTGTGATAAACTGGAGAACATCTTCTCATTCTCAATTGCTAGAGGCCTTCCAGAACTTCAAGTGACTGAAGTGATTGAATGCAAGAATATGGAAGAGATTTTTGCTATTGGAAGTGAAGATGATATTAACAATAATGAAGTGATTGAATAAGATTGTGTTTGGAAAATTCCGCACCCTGATTCTTAGATCTGTACCACGGCTAGCAAGCTTCTGCTCTATATCAAAGAAAAGACTGAAGCTATTGATAACTTGTACACAGTCCAATGAAATCATCTTGGAGAATGCGATTGATATTCCCCCCATGCCACTTTTAAATGAAAAGGTTGGTTAATAACACCTTTGTTGTATATCATGTTATATTTTTTGATCCTCATTTTACATATGTAGAAAAATAAATCCCTTAGACTAAAAAAGAGGAAGCTCACACACTCACTGAACTCTTAACAAACATTAATCACACTTCACATTTTGGCTGTACCTCATTGTTTGTCTCTTAGAATGGTTGATGGATTTTGTCCTATCTGGTATTGTGTCCTCGTCATTACATTTCTATGTTCCTAAGTAGTACAATAATGAATTTTCTTTTTGTTTCTTATGTGTCAACTCCGTAAACTTTTTATTTCATTAGTTGAACCTCAGGCTGCTAATTACTGATCGTTAATTTAAAGCTGTATCTTTGACATGCAGTTGGTATGCTTGTTATAGTGTTCTTATCAAATGAAGAAGAACTCCATGACATGCTTGATGCAGTTAATTCTTAGATCATGAAAAAAATGGTATTCTAAGTCATTTACTAAAATGGAGTAGGCTAAGCTTTGTAATTTGTCTAAGCTTTGTAATTTGTATACGGAGGAAGTTGAATGGTTGCTTGTCATGGAGAAAAGATATTGAAATAAGAACTTTGTCTGCAGGTCCTGTTCCCCAACTTGGAGGCTTTGGAACTTTCTGCAATCAATGTTGAGAAGATCTGGCACGACCAACTTCCAGCCAACTGCATCCAAAATTTAACACGCTTGATCTTGCAAGGCTGTGGAAATTTAAAAAGTTTATTTTCATCTTCTAAAGTTAATGGCTTTGTGCAGCTTCAATACCTTGAAATATGCAAGTGTGCGGCCTTGGAAGAGATAGTAGTCATTGAAGATTTAAGAGAAGGGGAAAGCACTGATATACTGTTTCCTCAATTAAACTACCTGAAGATAGAAGATCTTGGCAACCTCAAGAGATTCTATTCAGGTAATCATATTGAATTTCCTTCATTGAAACAACTAAAGATAGAGAAATGCCCCGAAATGAAGGCATTCATCTTGACAAAATAAGCTCAGACATTACAGCTGGAAAAGATGTCGAAAAAATGAACCCGGTGGAGAATCAAGGTTCTGAGATACAACCTTTCTTCGATGAGAAGGTATATTATTATTATTCTTTCCTCATTATACTAGCTTTTTTGGTCCCATTTCCAACTATCTCCCTCTCTCTCTCTCTCTCTCTCTCTCTCTCTCTCTCTCTCTCTCTCTCTCTCTCTCTCTCTCTCTCTTATATTTTCTTAGCATTTTCAATTACAGTTGCAAGAAAGTCAATACCACATAAATCCTACAGGTTGCATTCCCTATCTTAGAGGAACTGGTAATTTCCCACATGGGAAGCTTGAAGATGCTATGGCACAATCAACTTGCTGAGGATTCCTTTCGCAGATTAAAATTAATGAAAGTTGATTGCTGTGATAAGCTGCTGACTGTTTTTCCATGCAATATATACTTCGAAGATTTTCAAGGCTAGAGTCGCTAACTGTTGCTGATAGTGGTTCAATAGAAGAAAAGTTTGAACTCCAGGGGATAAATTTAGAGGAAAAAAAATGCTGAAGCAGTAACTCAGTTAAGAAAATTGTATATTCATGGTCTATCGAAATTGTCATACATATGGAATAAGGATCTGAAAGGATACGTCTCTTTTCAGAATCTACAAATGGTGAGAGTCTCTGAATTTCAGTCTTAAATACCTCTTCCCTGCACTATTGCCAGGAGTCTTTTACATCTTGAGAAGCTTTATGTGGAAAACTGTGGGGCGGAGGTGATTGTTGGGAAGGAAGAGTCAGAAGCAGCTGCTAGGTTTGTGTTGTTTCCACGGTTAATCTTCTTGAAACTCTGGACACTACCAGAACTTATAGCTTTCTACCCCGGAGCACATACTTCAAAATGGCCGGTATTAAAAAAGTTGGCGGTGTATCATTGTGACATAATAAAGATTATTGCTCCAGAATTTCTTAGCTTCCAGGACATCAACACGGAGAACCAACTTGATATTTCAGCAAAACAACCCTTCTCCTTGTTTGATAAGGTATGCGGTCATTTATTGTTTTAAATGTGTCGAAGTGGAACCCAGTAGACCTCTGGACAGAATGATTTGTATTTCCATTGCGAACATGAGTGAGTTGAAGTTGGAACATAAAATAACTACTTCAGTCAAGTATGATCAAATGTCATTATATCAATTTTTTTCTTACATGCTAAGGATTTAATGGTTTACTTGTGGCAGCTTCATTATATAAGACTCATTAATCTTAATTAGGCATTAGTTATCACACAATTAGATGACCTATGGCCTGATTATCGAATATCGATTAACATTATTTCAAATCATGCAGGCTTTGAGTTATTACATCAGTTGGCCTGTGGCCCAGTTACCCCATTGTCTATTAAAAACTACAATATATAACTGCTATATATGATGTGAAATATTCCGAGACAGCATCAACTTAAAATCTCTTTTGTCTGATATCTCCAGGTCTTCCCCAACTTGGAGGAATTGACATTAAGCCGAAAGGATATGAAAGTGAGATGGCAAGGCCAGTTTCACAAACTGAAAGTTCTTAAGGTTGTGCAAGATGAATCTGTTTTTCCACTAATTTTCCTTCAAGTTTTTCGCAATTTAGAAGAGCTTGTAATGAGGTCTTGTTCATACAAAGAGATATTCTTACATGGAGATATTGAAAAACATGCTGGGATGCTTGCAAAAATAAAAGTTATAAAGTTTGATGCACTTTATGAGTTAAAGCGCATCTGGAAAGAAGACTACAAGCTGGACTCAGTTCTCCGAAATCTTGAAATTCTACATGTATGGAATTGTCACAACTTGATTAATCTAGTGCCATCCCCAGCGTCTTTAGAAAATTTAACAACTCTGAACATACAGAGTTGCGATGGACTCATCAACTTAATAACACTGTCAACAGCCAGAAGCCTGGTGCAACTCACGAAAATGAGTATAGATGGTTGCAAAATGATCACAGAAATAGTAGCGAATGAGGGAGATGCAACAAGAAATGATATTATTTTGAGCAAGTTGAAGTGGTTATCGCTTCATCATCTGCCACGTCTCACAAGCTTTTGTTCTGGAAATTATGCATTCGAATTCCCATCTTTGGAGCAATTATTCGTGAATGAATGCCCTGGGATGAAAATTTTCTCTCGAGGAGTATCAAGCACGCCAAGGCTATGGAAAATGCTGCTGTCAGTGGATGGGAATGACGGGTGTTGGGATGGCGACGTGAATACAACCATACAACGAATACATAGGACAAGTGGTATGTAAACTAATTCATTGAATCTCTTATCTTGGTTTGTTGATTTTTATTTATTTATTTTGTGTGTATATAATTGAAGAAATCAGACCATAATCAAGATTATTATCAGACAGGACCATAAATTGAAGATCTTTCAATTTATCGATCGGCAACTCTACTCATCTGTAAGATTGTTTTGATGCAGGTCAACATGTCTGAGTTTTGAAATGACACTGATTTCTGAGTTTGTTGAGAGATTTGAAAGACTGAGATGTTCCAGATTTGGAAAACAAGACAGGTTCGATTTGCACCCTTTTATTTTCTGCCACATCAGCAAACATAGCTGACATGCCAATGCCACGACAGCAGATTTTGCTATTTTTATGGGCACTTCAGTAGCCACACCAGCAAACCTAGCTGACATTATCAGCCATGTAAGCAAATCTGGATGACGTGCTGGGGCATGTCAATAGCCAGACAACAGGTTTCGCTGACGTGTCGGAGCACGTCATCAGTCCACGGCAGCAGACGTTGCTGACATGACATACACATCTCTAAACGTTGATATCATGCCATTGGCTTTGCCAGCATATTTCGCAGACGTTCACGGACACTCCAGCAAACTGTGTTGACGTGCCCTGGCTCGTAAGTAGACACGTCTGCAGAAAGTACCGCGTGTGCAGGCCCTTTTGATTTGCCTGGGTACGTCAGCAGCCTTGCTACTCTCCTGACTGTCTGGAGCACTGTGCTGACATGTGTTGTCATGTCAGTAGCCACGTTAGCCAATATCGATGATGTGCCATGTCATGTAGTAGCCACAGTATGCAGAATACGCTGACATGGTCGACCACATCCGTAAACTATGCTGACATGCTCAGACACATCAGTAACCACGTCCGCATAACCCTTTTGATGTGCCATGGGATGTCAGCATCTAAACCAGCGGGCCCATTAGTTACTCAGATTTTTTTTCTGTTCAACTCAGACGGTGCGATGGCCACCTTTTTCCATCTTCGATGTTCTGCTTTAGCTCTTCTTCAATTCGACATTGCTGCTCAAATTGTAGTGCTCTTGCTTTCCATGCGAGAGGTACAGGTTTTGCTGCATCTCCATCTTCATCTTCTTCTCTCCCCTTTTTTTTTCATTCATTTTTTTAATGGATCCTTCTATTTTTCTGCAGATTTTGCTTTTAGCTTCAATACTCAATGTCCAAAGTTCTGAAGAAGATTGAAGTCATCCTTCTATGCTGTCTAGAAAGAGGCCACTTTTCACTACATATGTGCTTTGACAGACATTGAGGCGCATTTTACTTCAATTGAAGACTGATGGTGAGAGGGCTATCTTTTTCTATCTCCCTTGTTCTGCTTTAAATCTTCCTTAAAAACAGCATTTCTGCTTTAATGTGTAACGATATTTATGTTTCCTCCATTTGATCATTAGAGGTTGAATTGGGGAGGGTTCTTTCCATTTCTAGTTGTTTCAGTACTCTGATTTGTTATCTACTTATGTCTAGTGGCCTCAAGTTCCATGATGCCATAATTGTGGGCAGTGAAAGGACAATTCAAGTTCATGATGTAAATGTGTGAATTCTGCATTTGCTTAAACCATTTGTGGTAAACATATGATTACGAATGTGTGCAAAGAATTTGTAGTTCTGTACCCATCAGGAATACAAGCAATTGTGAGACTGATATGGCTGGACTGAATCTCCAGTAATTGACATGCATGACTTCAACAAAAGTGCTTCATATGAAGATGTTCATAGATATATTACGACAAAGGCAATCACCAACTTGACATCTATTTTTCACTTTGCTTGACTGAAGTACGAAGATTCTCTCTTTTGTCAAATATATGATTTCCTTATTAGCTTTTAGGTACTATATACCAATGGAGAAAGACAATATTATACTTGGATTTAGTCTTATCTACATTGATCTGTAATGTAGTATTCTCAGAAAATAGTAATTTGAAGATTTTGAATTAATTTCTCAGATTGTATTTGAAAATTAATTTTTAGACAGATTGAATGAGCATATTCTATTCTTTCGTTTTCTTAAGCTTTATTATTGCCGGCAGGATTATTTGTTTCATTTTCAAGTCTCCTTAGCATATCTCTTTTTTCTTTTTGTCCTTATGGTAAACTCTGAATTGAATTGAATTGCTTAGAAGTTGTACTACTAATGTAGCTAACAATAGATAAAATATTATAATAATATTAAAACAAAAATCAGAAAGTTGCTTTCATTGTTGAATGAACGCAGTGTAGAGTTGTTGATCTTGCGTTAAAATGCTTAGTTACAAATTATTTTTTTAATTTTCATTGTTTGTTCTTAACACTTTGCTATTGTTTTGTTCTTGTCACTGTTGTTTTTCATACTATATAGTTTAACTCTCTGTTTTTATTTTATATTCACTTTGCTTCAAATTTAGTTTACAAAACTTGAAAGAGAAAAAAAAAGTGTTGAAAATGGTGGAGATCGTTTTTTCTGTTGTGGGAAAAGTTGCTGAGTACCTAGTGGCTCCTCTTGGACGCCAACTTGGTTATTTGTGCAACTATAAGGGCAACTTTGAGAGCCTCAAGAAGCAAGTTGAGAAGCTGGTGGACGGAAGAGAGAGAATGCAGCATTTAGTTGATGATGCTAAACGAAAAGGGGAAGAGATCGAACATGATGTTGAACAGTGGCTGATCAGTGTGAACAAGATCGTTGATGAGGCAGGGGGTTTTCTTGGAGATGAAGAGAAATCAAAGAAGCAATGTTTCAAGGGGTTGTGTCCTAATTTGAAGAAGAGCTATCAACTGAGTAGAAAAGCAGTGAAGATGGTGAAGGCAGTTATTGAACTCCAGGAAGAAGGGAATTTTGATAAAGTTTCCTACTGTACTGTTCCAGAGAAGATGTGGCATACATCGGTTAAAGGTTATGAGGCCTTTGAATCAAGAATATCTACTTTGAAGGATATTCTAAATGCATTGAGTAGTCCGGATGTCAAAATGATTGGGGTGTATGGATTGGGCGGTGTTGGCAAGACAACACTAGTGAAGGAAGTTGCCAGACAGGCCAAGAGAGACAAGATCTTTGATGTGGTAGTTTTTGCAGTTGTATCCCAGACTCCAGACATAAGAAGGATTCAAGGGGAAATAGCAGATGATTTGGGACTGAGATTTTCTGAGGAGAGCGAATCTGGAAGAGGAAGGAGGCTTTGTACACGATTCAAGAAAGAGAAAAAGATTCTTGTAGTTTTAGATGATATTTGGATGAGTCTTGATTTGGAGACAGTAGGAATTCCTTCCGGAGATGATGCTGAAAGATGTAAAATACTGCTCACATCAAGAAGACCGGATGTGTTGTCAAGTGAGATGAATTGTCAAAATAATTTCTTGCTTGATGTTTTGAAGTTAAAAGAAACTTGGGGTTTATTTAAGATGATGGCAGGAGATCATATTGAAATCGATGATTTGAGATCTATAGCAATCGATGTATCCAAGGAATGTGCAGGTTTGCCAATAGCTATTGTAACTGTAGCAAAGGCATTAAGAAACAAGAGTTTATTTTAATGGAAAATGCCTTGAGAGAACTGAGAAGTCCTTCCTCGAGAAACTTTGAAGGAATGCCAGCAGTTCTGTATTCAACCATAGAGTTGAGTTATAATTATTTGGACAGTGAGGAACTCAAGTCAACTTTTCTGCTTTGCAGTCTAAAAGGGGATGGCTACAATTGACGCAGCGGTGTATAGCGAAAACAAGAATGATCACTTCGTCGAACCCTGAGGCACACTCAGATGAACCTTAATGTAGCGACCGGTAGTTACCCAAGCATGGACCGCCATGCAGGGGCCATCATTCCCTAATCTTCGTTAGAAAATGGTGCTCTCGAATCCTCAAAGAGCATGTCGAATCCACGACAGATACATGTTCCAAAGGAACGATTTTATTAAAATCAATCAAAAGGTTTAAAAAGTTACAATAATTGGAATTAATAATACTATTTATAATAAACTAATTCTAATACGACTCGAATACGATATTCCTAAAAAAAAAAACTAAAACAGGAAAATTTCAAAACTAATTAGAATCTTTTAAGATTCATGACTCTTAACTTGACTGGAAAACAAAGATCAAATATTACCTAAAAGGTAAGTTTGATTTATTTCCAAAACCTAAATGTAATTCCTAATCAAACTAACATAAATAAACTTGCTAAACAAGAAAAGACTCAAATTGAAGAAATAAGAAAATAAAGAAATTGCCCAAATCCAGTGTGACCCACTGGTGTCAGATCGCGGTCTGAACTGCAGTTCCTTCTTCTTTGTCCTACATCAGTCACCCCTTCTTAAAAAGAACTCGTCCTCGAGTTAGGTTGAAACACGCGGAAAGACAAGTATTCGTCTTATGGGAGTGGTAAACCCCAACCGAAAAGTCTCTCCGTAATCCATCCCAGATCCACAATGGCACCAAAACAAACGTCCAACGGAATGCAGAAAATGCCCAAGCTACTTGCCATTGGTGATACCTATTGGTTGCGGCTTGGTCCGCTGGACACCTGCGGAGGTTTGGACGGTAGCAATTCCTCGTTGTTAGCTCTTCCCATCCCACATAGTATTCTCCTCCTCTTAAAAAAAACTCGTCCTCGAGTCTGGCAAGGTTTTGTATGGGTGGATAATACTTCAAATGTACCATCTTGTCAATTACTGGCTTGAACGAATATACTTCAGATGGCAACAACAATGTTGGGTCTTCAAAATCCAAATGAAGAAAAACAATCCTCAAATTACCCCAAAAAAATTTGTGTGAATTTTCAAATCTGTCAAGAAGAAATTGTAAGTCAATCTGGTTGAATATCCCACACAAGTTGTCACCCTTGGAAACTTTATCAATGGAAATCGATTTAGCTTCCAATTTTGCTTCAGCCACATCTAAAGTGCAATCAATATCAATGGTTAGATTGTAGTCTTCGAAATTTTATAATCCAAGGCTCGTCTTCAATTCCTTCGACAATTTCCACTTCATACGAAATATCTTCAATTGTATCTTCTGTATGACAAAAATCTTCAAAATAATCATTTGGAAGATATTCCTCCCACATTACTTGTTTCATAATAGGCCATGATTGGATCCTATCCATTCCAAATCTTTTCCGATCCTTTTGAAAATCTTCCCACCAAATTAATGCATCGTTTTTCAAATAAATTTCTACAAATAAAACTTTCTGACTTTCTTCAGTTTTATGATATTCAAAATATTCTTCAACTTCTTCCAACCAATTAATAAATTTTTCAGTTTTCATTTGTCCAGAAAAAAATCGAAGTCTTGGTTGATAAGCATTATAGCTCGAAAAATAATTATTGGAACCAAGAGAACCATTAAAACCCATTGAGAACCGAAATCAAAGTCTGAAAAAAAAATAAACGTACCAACAATTGAATCCTGAGAACTGGTTACGAAAAATAAATTGAAAGTGGTGGATGTGAATGGCGGCACGTGATTAATGGTGATGACGATTAGGGTACGTCTGAAACTCGTGAGGTTGATCTGAAATTTCTGGCACTGTTGAGGCTGATCCACAATTTCTGCTGTCTTTTCTTTTTCAATTTCGTTTCTATCTTTTTTTTTCTTTTCTTTTTTATGGGGAGATATGGAGGGTGAATATATGGCGTTTAGGAAGGTAGTTGGTTGTGGTCTGTGGACGCTGAGCCTAGCACAGAGGTAGACTCGGTCGCTCTAATACCAATTGACGCAGCGGTGTATAGCGAAAACAAGAATGATTACTTCGTCGAACCCTGAGGCACACTCAGATGAACCTTAATGTAGCGACCGGTAGTTACCCAAGCATGGACCGCCATGCAGGGGCCATCATTCCCTAATCTTCGTTAGAAAATGGTGCTCTCGAATCCTCAAAGAGAATGTCGAATCCACGACAGATACATGTTCCAAAGGAACGATTTTATTAAAATCAATCAAAAGGTTTAAAAAGTTACAATAATTGGAATTAATAATACTATTTATAATAAACTAATTCTAATACGACTCGAATACGATATTCCTAAAAAAAACTAAAACAGGAAAATTTCAAAAATAATTAGAATCTTTTAAGATTCATGACTCCTAACTTGACTGGAAAACAAAGATCAAATCTTACCTAAAAGGTAAGTTTGATTTATTTCCAAAACCTAAATTTAATTCCTAATCAAACTAAAATAAATAAACTTGCTAAACAAGAAAAGACCCAAATTGAAGAAATAAGAAAATAAAGAAATTGCCCAAATCCAGTGTGACCCACTGGTGTCAGATCGCGGTCTGAACTGCAGTTCCTTCTTCTTTGTCCTACATCAACAATGCTTTTATTCCAGATTTGTTGAAGAATGGAATTGGTCTGGGTCTATTTAAAGGCACTGGAACGATTGAAGAGCACGAGTTAAAGTACTTACAATGGTCCATAAACTTAAAGCCTCTTGCTTGCTGCTCGACAGTTATGACAGTGAGAGGTTTTCTATGCATGATGTTGTTCGTGATGTTGCCATATCGATTGCGTCTAGAGACCATCATGTTCTTATGGGGAGAAATGATATGGTTTTATGGGAATGGCCGGGTGAAGATACACTAAGAAAATGCACTGTGATCATCTTGTCTAATGGTGATACCAGTGAGCTTCCTGAAGGTTTGGAATGTCTACAAATTAAATTTTTTTATATGCATAACAAGGATAAGCGTAATAGTTTGAGAATCCTCGATAAGTTTTTCTCTGGGATGGCAGAGCTCAGAGTTTTAGATTTGACTAGAATGCATTTGTGTTTGCTGCCTTCATCACTTCATCTTCTAATGAATCTTCAAACATTGTGTCTGAATCAATGCATGTTAAAAGATGTAGATGTTATTGGAGACCTGAAGAGTCTAAAAATCCTTGCCTTTTCCAGTTCTGAAATTGAGAAGTTGTCTGCTGAGATAAGTCACTTGAATCAACTAAGGTTGTTAGATTTGAGCAATTGTTCCAAACTACAAGTTATACCTTCAGGTGTTATATCAAGCTTATCCCTATTGGAAGAATTGTATATGGGCAATGGATTTTATCAGTGGGAGGTCGGACTCAACGCTAAAAGAAGTAACGCTACCCTTGATGAGTTGAAGCATTTGTCTCACTTGGCCACTTTAGAAATACAAATTCAAGATGTATAGATTCTACCAAAAGTCTTGTTCTCCAAGAATATAGAAAGATACAAAACATTCATAGGAGATAAGTGAGACTGGTCTAGAGAGTATAAGACTCGAAGAATGCTGAAGTTCAAGCTAAACACCGGCATTTTCTTGGAGGATGGTTTTATTTCACTGTTTAACGGAATTGAATATCTATTCTTGGATAGACTGAAGGGATTAAAAAATGTTATATATGATTTAGACGGCAAGGGGTTTCCGCAACTGAAGCATCTCCATGTTCGGAATAGTCCCAACTTTCTGTGTATTGTTGACTCCATGGCATGTCAATTGTCCAGTGTCTTTCCCCTCCTGGAGTCATTGTCTCTTCACAATTTGATTAATCTGGAGAAGATATGTTACGGTCCACTCGTAACAAAGTCTTTCTGCAATTTGAAAAAAAATAAAAGTGAGAAATTGTGATAAATTGAAGAATATTCTCATTATCTATTGCCAAAGGCCTTCCACAACTTGAAGTACTTGAAGTGATTGCATGCAAGAATATGGAAGGGATTTTTGTTGTTGGAAGAGAAGATGATGTGAACAACAATGACGTGATTGATACTTCGGTCAATTACGCTCCTTGACTCTAAAGTCTCTACCACAACTCAGAAGCTTCTGCTTGGACGTGAAGACACCTTATGTGCTGCAAAATACACAGAAGCTATTAACAGATGAAATATGGTCTAATGAAGTAATTTTGGAGGTGAGCTGGATACTCTCATGGCCCTTTTAGACGGGAAGGTAAGCTAACCATAACCATGTTCTCTATCATTTTACTTTTTGTTTCTTGTCTTATCAACGCGTGAAAAAAAAAATCGTTAGAGAAAATGAATCTCACACACTCACTAAGCTTTAACAGTAGCATAAATCACATTTTACATTTAAACTCATCGGTTGGATTGATTATGACTTGAATGTTCACCTCTTGCATAGTCTAAGGATTTTGTTTTCAATGGTTCCTATTTGACATTGGATGCATAGTTGTAGTGCACAATTGACTACCATTTGTTTTCAGTAAAATTGTTATTCTTAATTAAACCCCAGGTTGCTAAACTCTGCTCTTTATATGCTGCATTTTAGACATACAATTGTTATGGCATTGAAAATTTATCCAATTAATAAGAACTTCAATATATGCTTGATAATTAGAAGGCAATTGTTTTTTTTCATTAGAATGTTATGGCATGGGTGTCCCTGCTAAAATATTATCACTTGTGTGCAGCTTAAGTTTCCCAACTTGGCAGCCTTGGAATTACCTGCAATTATTTTTGAAAGGATATGGCACAACCAACTCCCAGCAAAAACTTCCTGTGTTCAAAACCTGATGCAATTGACCCTCCATGGCTGTGGGAATTTAAAATATCTGTTTACATCTTCAATGGTTAGAAACTTTGTGCATCTCCAATGCCTCATGATATGCAAATGCTCAGTATTGGAGGAGATAACAGTCAAAGAAGTAAGAGAAGAAGAAAGGAAAGATCAAATGTTTCCTAAATTAATGTATCTACCGATACAAGATCTTGAAAATCTCACAAGATTCTGTTCAGGAAGTTACATTGAACTTCCATCCTTGAAAGTACTGCATATAGATCGATGCCCTGAATTGAAGACATTCATCTCCGAAGATACAAGCACAACTACGACAACTGGAAAAGAAGTTGAAAAAATGAGGCAGGCAGAGACTCGACATATTGGCATGCAACCTTTCCTTAGTGAAAGGGTAAATTACTTCAAATCTTCTCTTTGTTTTTGTGCTTCTTTCCTTGTTGTGCAAGCTTTGAGGTCTTCGAGAATTTATCTTATGTTTTCATCATTAGATGTCTCTTATTTCCAATTATTTTCTATTGCATGAATATTGCAGGTTGTGTTCCCCAACGTAGACAAAGTAATTATTTTTTATATGGACAACACCAACCTGCAGATAATTCCTTTTGCAAATTAAAAGCAACGACTGTTAAACACTGCAATAATCTACCGACTATTATTCCATTCTACATGTGCGGAAGATACTTTAGCCGAGAGTATCTGTCTGTTATAGATTGTGATTCATTACAAGAGATATATGAACTCCAGGGGATAAATTGTGAAGAAACATGCGACAACAGTAAATCATCTAAGAAACCTACATATTAAATGTCTACCAAAGCTGAAGTACGCATGGAACAAGGATCCCCAAGGAATCCTCTCCTTTCAACTAAGTACAGTGAGAGTTTCTACATGTCAGAGTCTGAAAAATCTCTTTCCAGCCTCTATTGTATTGCCAGGAGTCTTTTGAAACTTGAAGAACTTGATATTTACAATTGTGGAATGGAGGAGATTGTTTCGGAGGAAGGAGAAACAAAAGCAGCTGCTAGATTTACTGAGATCATCTCCCTGTATTATCATCGATACATATGAGGACTATCTTTCACACAAATATTACTACCAATGCAGTTGCTTGCAGATCACTAATGCTCATGATAATAATCTATGAAAATGTGGGTTTGAGTGTGATATGTGTGCGTGATCACAGCAGAAAAAAAGAACATTAGCGAGACTAATTAGAAGACCTTTAAACACACTAGTTCATGGAACAGTTTCATCAAATAGCAACTGAGAAATTCATTAGATTACATACATATAAACCTCTCAACTAATGCAGAATACTTCAAATAAATTTTAAGTGCGCTAACCAATATGGCAGTGTGGGGTTACTGCACCAATTAGATTACAATGGTCGTACTTTAATGCAGCAACATTATTATGAAGGAAAAGCTAAAGAAAAACAATGCATGTAGAAGAAAAAGAACCTCGCACATCTGACTCCAATATGAATAACATGAGCCGCAATGTCTCACGACCTTCATTGAAAACCCTCCTTACTCCATATGTTACGTAGGAGGTAGGACTGGCACAATTTACTATCGAACTCTCACTACAATCATCTGTAGGCGTAAGACTTCATCTGTACAACGAAATATATAAATATATATATATATATATATATATATATATCTCGAAAGGATGAGCAATATAGAAATTTCACTTTATGCACTTCTTAAATAGATTCAATTTAGTTGTCTCTATATAGCCCGCTGGCCCCACTCTTATAAATGTTTATTTTTTGAAAGTACTCAAAAATGGTTTCACATACAGCAAAAATGAAAATAAATTCATGGAACTCAAAAAAATTCATGCGTAAGTGACGAAATAGTAACAAAAAATGGAAAACTTGATTTAATTAAAATTTAGTAAACTGTAAGTGTTTGCATATCGGAGAAGAAGTATTTCTTACCTTCTATTCGATATCTGAAGCAGTGGGACTTGATAGCTGTGTGAATAGATACAAGGGGAGAGAGCAAGAGGCAGCTGGTTAGTGTAGCTAGCAAAGATGTTAAATCTAAACATAACCAACATGGGCGTAGCTCAGCTGGTAGATGGACGAGCTTGAGGTTTAAGCAAATGACTCCCACGTCAAGAGCTCGAATCCTACCAATGGTGAAAGCTTTGAAAAAAATATACATGGTCCGAATTAATAGATATTGTCAACAAAAAAAATCTAGGCATCCAAATATGGTTAACAATGGTATAAAAATCTTTTGTATAATAAATGTTCTTGGCCCAGTAGTATGCTCCTCACACTTGCAATATTGATTCGTGTCAAAATCCGAATTATTTATGAAGAAATAAATAAAATAAAAAATCCACAAAATTAAGGGAATAGAAACTTTTAAGTTTCTCAATACTTACTCGTAAATCACTGGATGGTTAAGAGTTCTAAAGTAATGCTCCATCTTAGGGTCACAGTAATCACCTACCCTATTTATGTATAACAAAGACAATAACAAAACAGAGGTTACACAAACCAAATGAAAGTGTATAACATAGAGAATGATAATTAAGGAGAAAAGTAACTATACATGTACCTTGAATAATGTGTCTTTTGTATGGTGGTATTCAGGCCACCCTCTAATGTACAGTCCTCGAAGCCTGTCCTTACTTTCTGTAATATCCGTGTGGTTATGTCTCCTAAGGAGAAATACTTCATCTTGGGGCATCTGTACACAATTATTTCTTCCAAAGATGGTAATTCAAACGTATAATTTTCAGAGCAGAAGCATGAGAGACTTGGTAAATTACCAATTGTTAAAGTCCTCAATTTGCTGAAAATAATCTTGTCCTCTGTTACATCTCCCCCCTTTGCCACTATTTCTATCATTGACTTGCAAGATCCTATTGCCATTTCTCTGAGTTGCACCAACCTTTTGGCAGTTGAGGACGTCATCAGGTTCTTCAATCCATGGCAACCCCAGACCTTCAAAACTGTTATATTTTGGAAAGATGTCGAGGATGGCACTAGCTGAATCAAATTTTGACAATCACCTACTGTTAACCTCTCAAGTTTTGAAAGAACCATGTCTAGTTTGGAGTCTACCCCAACATGTGTTTCGTCCTCTTCATACGAAAATATATCTTTGTATGAACTAGATATGAGATGAAGCTCAGGTAGATGACGAAATCTCTGAAGGATACGAAGTGGGAAGAGTACTGATTTATCATAGTAAACCTGAAGAAATTTAAGATTGCAAAAGAGCTCTTCTGAAAACTGACCCTGCGATATCTTCCGGGCGCCCTCTCCAATTAATCTCAGTTTTTCCAAGACGGGGAAAGAATCCTGGTGACAAATCAATAATATAAAAAATAAAAGTATTGCATTGACATGGATTTTCAATTTGATTAGATTTTAACATTTATATAGCATTGACATATGGATGCACTTACTAATCGTTACATTAGTCCACCGTTAAAAAAAACATGGAAAATGCCTAATATCAAATTATTTACACATATTTAACATGCCATATATAGAGGAGGATTCAATAATTGTATAAATTTAACCATTTAAGCATCTAGTTAATACCTCTAACTCCCTAATTAATATTACCCATAAAAAATTTAAATTAAAATTTTTATAAGCTCTTCTCCTACGCCAATGCAAAGCAAAATAGAGTTTCTGATTAACATCTGCATGTTTATTCTTGACTGCAAGTAATTTCAAATGACCTTTCAAAATTATAAATGAAAAGACAAATAAATTGATTTGTAAAGGTACGTGTTCACAATTTAAAAGAAGTAGGTCTAATACCTTTTCAACCAAAAAGAAAGGTGGTTGCACTGAAATATCAATATAGCTCTCCTCAATATTATTTTCTTGGAAGCAAGATAATTGCGATGCTAATAACTCTATTTTGTCACAATTAAATACTTTCAACTCCTTTAAAACTTCCCATTTTGAAAAATGCACCCCTCGATAGAAAGTTCTAAGTTCAGGTAATCCATCGAGCTTGATGGAGGTTACTTTCGGAAAGACAAATCTAGCAACTTCTTTTGCTCCTCCTTCCTTGGCAACAATCTCCTCCAGTTTTCCACATCTCTCCACATTAAGCTCTACAAGTTGTGATAGATTCCTTGCAATGGAGGCTGGAAAAAGGTCTTTCAGACTTCCACAATAAGAGACATCCACTTTCTGTAGGTTTTCAAAGGACAACTCTGCTTGAGGATCTTTATTCCATATGTGCTTCAATTTTGGAAGCCGATTGATATTTAGTTGTTGTAACTGATGATTAATGACTGCTCTAGAATGAGATTCTTCAAAGTTTACCTTTTGGAGATCAAAAATCTCTTCTATTGAATCACAGTTACTAACAGTTAATGACTTCGGCATTGGTAATTCTTCAAAAGACAACTTTGCTTGAGGATCCTTCTTCCATATGTGCTTCAATTTTGGTAGCCTATAGATATCTAGCTCTTGTAATCGATACATTACTTGTCTAGAATGTGATTCTTCAAAGTTTACCTTTTGGAGATCAAAAATCTCTTCTATTGAATCACAGCCCCTAACCCATAACGACTCCGGCATTGGCAATTCTTCAAAAGACAATGCTTGAGGATCCTTCTTCCATATGTGCTTCAATTTTGGTAGCCCATTCAAATATAACTTTTGTAACTGATTCATTACTGGTTTAGAATGTGATTCTTCAAAAGTTTACCTTTTGGAGATCAAAAATCTCTTCTATTGAATCACAGTACCTAACTTTTAACGACTTTGGCATTGGTAATTTTTCAAAAGACAGCTTTGCTTGAGGATCCTTCTTCCATATGTGCTTCAATTTTGGTAGCCCATCCAAATATAGCTCTTGTAACTGGTTCGTTAATGGTCTAGAATGTGATTCTTCAAAGTTTACCATTTGGAGATCAAAAATCACTTCTATTGAATCACAGTCACTAACCCTTAACGACTCCGGCATTGGTAATTCTTCAAAAGACAACTTTGATTGAGGATCCTTCTTCCATATGTGCTTCAATTTTGGAAGCTGATGATTCATTACTGCTCTTGAATTTGATTCTTCTAAGCTTACCCTTTGGAGATCAAAAATCTTTTCTACCGAAGCACAGTTACTAATAGTAACAGTTAACAACTTCCGAATTGACAATCCTTCAAGTGTATTAAACTGAAAGATGGTCAATAGTCCATTGCAACGACTAACTTCCACAGATTTTAAATTGCAAAAAGACTTCTTAGCTTCCTTCTGCAATAGTATCTTCAAGTTATTTGACTCGGAAATTTTAATTTCTTCTAAGCTAGGGAATGTGACCTGCAATGTTCAAGCCACCTTAATTATTACTAATATTCGTTTCAATTCTAATCGAAAAAAATTATCATGGATATATTTATTTAAAAAATAGCAAAGAAACTAGTTGGATTTAAGGTGCATATTTAAAGAACAAAAATATAAATTAACTGTGTAAGATAAAAATCAATATTTAAATCAAATAATTATTAATACTCCAATTTTTTTTAAGTAAAATATTCATTCATTCAAACAACAAAGAATCAGTACAATTGTGTAAATCAGACATGGCCAAACTACAAAGCCAATCAGGTATAGCATCATACCAGACAATAGACTCTACAAGAGAATATGCAAACTTAGCAGCCTCCTATAATACTCTTCCTATTAATGTTCCAATAGATACATGATTATTTGCATAATAATGTATAAATTAAATAGATTATAACTTATGTAATGTAATATATACATATATGTGTTTATATATATTAATGTATTTAGACAATAAATTAAATAAAATAGTTTATATAATATTTATATATTTTATATAAAAGTTATTATCTAAATTCCATCACTATTTTATATTATATTTAACTATATGATTAGCAATATAATAATTAATATAAGATAAGAGTTTAGAATCTTGATTCGTAGCATAAACCCCACTTGTTTATAATTAATTACAAACCCCTTCTATAATTCATTCAATCCGATCATATTCGATCAATCAATCCAATCTCAAATTTCACCACACACACATATATATATATATATATATATATATATATATTAATCTACTGTCAGTCTCATTAACAATAATCTCAGCAAATCTCAAACTCAAATCCTAATCCCATCCAGCACGTATGACAAACAGTTTTAGTCTAGTCAATTTGTTGTTATGTATATCACCCAAAGGGACAGTCATATATAATTCAATCTAATCCAATTTAATTAATTCCAATTAAATCTAATCTCATATATGAATCCAATCATATTTTGTGTATGGGCAATATTTCCGAATTGAAGTTCATAGCTTCCTTCTTTAACTCCTTTTACAATTTAAAAGGAAGAAATGAACCTTGTACCTGTTCGACAATGAAGAGAGGTTGAACTGACTTATCACTTTGCCCCTCATTATTTTCTTGGAAGTGGAACCATTCTGAAGCAAATAACTCAACTTTGTGACAACCATATATGACCAACCTTTTTAAGTTCTGCCATTGTGATGTATGTACTCCACAATAAAAAGTTTTGAGTCGAGGTAAATAGTTGAGCTCCAGAGACTTTATTCGTGGGAAGACAAATGTAGCAGCTGCTTTTGCTTCTCCCTGATCATCTGCAACAAACTCCTCCACTCCACAATTGTACACATCAAGCTGTTCAAGTTCCGAAAGAGTCTTGGCAATAGAGACCGGAAACAAATATTTCAGACTCATACAACAATGAACTTTAACATTGTTTAGCTTTTGAAATGAGAACATTTTTTGTGGATCTTTATTCCATATGTGCTTCAGTTTTGGTAGACCATTAATAACCAGTTTTCGTAATTGAGATTCTACTTCAGAATGCGATTCTTCAAAATCTATGCCTTGGAGATCAAATATCTTTTCTACCAAATCACAATCACATATAGTTAAGGACTCTAGCCTCGCGATCCTTTCAAGCATATTAGACTGAAAAATAGTCAATAGCTTATTGCACTCTTCGACTTCCAATGAATTTAGATTGCAAAATGAATCATTGCAAAGTTGATTAGACCATATCATCTCCAAGTCATCCATCTTGGAAATTTCAATTACTTCCAAAGAAGAGAATGAAACCTACATATATTACTCGTAGCATTAATTTTTTTTTTCGAAGAACTCATAGCATTAACTATTAATCAAGTAAGAAATAAAGAAAATGGTCGGAAATAACTGTAGACGAAGAAAACTTAGGAAGATGAAAGTACAACTTTTAAATTACTGCACTTCTCAATGCTCAATCGCCTTAAACATTGAAAGCAAGAAGATATTGCTGGAAGTTCATTCTGCCAAATCTTTTTAAAATTAATCGAATAAAGTTTTAAGGCCTCTAAATTGGAAAACACAACCTGCAAAAAAAGTTTTTGTTTCAATCTTTTTCCTATTGATTAAAAGAAAAATAATATTTAATCCCAATAAGTATAATGAAAGTTACGTTGTTAGACTATGGGATCATTTGTTTTTTTATCTAGAATATTGTACTGTCATGAAATTTATTAAAGATCGAATAAGAGCTTACACTTGAAACTAAATGATATTTTTATTTTTTATTTTTCTCACATTTGAATATGTAATATCAACTTTTTTATTTCTTAAAGAAAAAATTGTTAATTTGATATTTATGGTCTTGTTACTATTAATTGTCATGTACTTATTTGATATGATACAAACAAACTAAATAAATAAATAAATAATAAATCCTAAATATTTTTATGTAAATAATGAGAAAATATTATTCATAGTTAATATATGATAAATAATAATATAGAAATGGTTTTGGTTTTTATAAATAAAAAATAAAAATAGGTTTGACAGTGGAGTTTTTTATCCTAAAGTGGGTTTTTTTTTTAAGTAATAGCAAAGTGGTTACACTTTTTTTTTTCCTTGAGGAGTTTATTCTTATTATTTATTACCCTTAAAAAAAATAAGAAAAATGAATTAAATTGGTGCAGAAGAGATTGTTGGTACCTTTTGGTTGAAAAGTAGGGTGGGAGTATCAAACATGTCTTTATTGTTGTTGATTGTGCAGAATCTTGTGAGCTTCGGAAGATATTTTAATGTCAGAGAGCTTAAATGTTTGAACTCAATCTGATAGGTCCCTTCAATGTTGTTGATATCTTCTTCCCTTCTGATAGCAAAAATCTCTTCCATATTGTTGCAATAAGACACATCGACTTCTTGAAGAAGTGGAAGAGCTCTATAAGTGGAGAACGATAAGATATTTTTCAATTTGTCGCAAAATTGAACTTTTATGGTTCTTAATTGGCGAAAAGAATCTGCCTTGAGTGGATAATTATGTATCATCTCCAGGTTGTGATCACAGAACAGACTTAATGACTGCAAGAAAAGAAAGTGATGACAAGATTCTGACTCCAAGCAATCAACAACGGTACGAAAGCATGGACTGTTTTCTACATGGAGATACTCTAATTCTGGAAAGCCCTCTCTGTCCAATAAAGAAAAGAACTTCTGGACATCATCAGAGCAACTACTGGTTTCAAGGTTGAGTTTCACTATTCTGGAAGTCTGCCCATAAAAACCATACGACTTACAATTTCCAATGATTATATTGTACCTCTCCAACTTATTTGACAACAAGCGGCCTTTTGGTAGAACACTACCATCTGGAATAACTATTTCCAAAGAAGTGAGGTGCGTTAGATGTTTCAACTCATCAAGAATGTTGACTCCTTCAACCTCCCACTTCATTTTGGATCTAACATCCAAATAGAATTCTTCTAATTGGGTAAAGGTCGACAAGACATTTGGTGTATTTCTAAGAATGAAACAACCATTCAAATCTAACAACCTTAACCCCGTCAAGTTACACATTTTCTTAGGAATCATCTCAATTTCAGATCTGTAAAAACCACGAATTCTAAGGATTTCCAATTGCTTAAACTCTCCAATAAAATCGATATCCCATAGTTTGCAATTATCTATATACAAGGTCCGAAGATTTACCAACAGACGAATTGAATTAGGCACCGAACACAAATCCAATCCATCCAAATGTAAGACCTTAAGCTTTGGCATCCCTGCGAAAAAATTATCAGGGACTTGATTGTAATCTTCAAAGGTAGTTATCAGGTAGAAAAAATGAAGTTCTGGACATTCAAACTCTTCGGGAAGCTTACTGATATTATACAGGGAGATTCCAACACAGTTCTTCAGAATATTCTTATCTACCCAGTCTCTCGGAATGTAGTTATTCGCCACAGTAAACATATGTCCATCTCTAGATGCAATTGATCTGCCAACATCACGTACAACATCATGCAGTGAAAACCAGTGGTCGTTAATGTCAAGCAATAGAGAGGAATCTTTGAGTTTTCGAACCAATGTATTCACTCTGTTTCTTGCCTTTTCCATTGTGTTGACATCCTCAAATATACCCAAACCCATTCCATATTCCAACAAGACCTCAAGACCGGTATATTCCATTTTACAGCAAAGCAAGAAAGTTGATTTGAGTTGCTTTTCTTTTAATTGGCTATAACTGATCTCTATACTTAAATATGTTTCTTCGGTTACTCCCTCAAAGTTACTCGTGGAAGGCGTTGTGAGTTTTTCCAAGGCATCTTTCCATTCGGACTCTTCCTTGTTTTTTAATGCCACTGCTACAGAATTAATGGCAATTGGGAAACCACCACATGCCTCGGCAACTTTTCTTGCTAGAGCTTGCAAGCAATCATTATTTTCAATGCAAGCTCCTGCTCTTTTCTTAAATAGACTCCATGCCTCTCCTTCATCTAAAACGCCGATCTGGAAATTACATTGAGAGTCCATTTCTGACAACACATCTAGACTTCTTGCTGTCAACAACAATTTACATCCTTTGTGATCATTACCAAAAGGAATTCCCACGTCCTCCAAATTGAGCCTCACCCACATATTATCTAAAACTAAGAGAACCTTCTCTTGCTTCAATCTTTCTTGCAGTCTCCTTGCCCTTCCAGAAACGCTCTCCTCATGGAATGTCAAGCCCAACTTATCTGCAATTTCTTGTTGAATCTCTTTAATGTCTGGGTTCACAGCTACCACCGCAAAAGCTACAACGTGGAAGAGATTCTTATCCTCGGCTTGTCCAGCAATTTCCCTCGCTAGCGTAGTCTTGCCAATGCCACCTGCTCCGTAAATTCCGACCATGTTGACATCGGGATTGCTCAATGCATCTAGTATTTCCTTCAAAGTAGACATTCTTGATTCAAAGGAATCATAGCCTCTGTGAGAAGGAATCCATATCTCATTTGGAATGGTTCGGAAGGAAACTGTTTGGAAGTTCCCTTCTTCATAGAGTCTAGCTACAGCCTTGGCTTTCTTCACTGCATTTCTGCTATGCTGATAGCGTTTCTTGGGGTTAGGACACAACCCCTTGAAACATTTCATGTTCGCTCGCTCATTTTCTTCGATAACCTCTGACGCCTCATCAGTGACTGTCTTCACAGTACGGTCCAGCCAATCACTAACATGTTGTTCAATCTGATCACCATTTCCTCTAGCTACCTCAATCGAATGCAGCACTGCATCGCGTTTAACCTCGAGCTTCCGAGCTTCAGTCTTCAAGTTGTCAAAGTTGGTCTTGTAGTTCCAGATATAACTGAAAGGTTGAGCAATGGGAGCAACCAAGCATTCCGCAACTTTCGCAGCAACAGAGAGAGCAATTTCAACCATTTTGAACCCCTCTCTCTCTCTCTCTCTCTCTCTCTCTCTCTCTTAACAAAAATAGAAGTGAAGTTAAGAAATTAACGGGAAAACGAAGAGAGATGTGAAGTAAGTTGATAGAAAACCGTTTTTGAGAACAAACCGTGAAATTAAGAAAACAATTTTTGATTTTCTTTTTTGGATTTTAAGTTGAGGAGAAACAAAACAGATACAAGTACAGGGCAACAACAAACCTGAAAGGTCGATGGAAATGAAGATAATAAATTAACTGGAAATGGAAAAGAGATGTGAAGTAAATCAAATGCAAATTAAACAGAGAACACACAATGAAAATCAGATGTAAATAACCCAACTAAATGAGGAGAACAAATTATTAGCAAACTGTGTTTGAGATCAAAACAAATGTAAATATAACAGAGCAAGTAGGGAGTAAAAATCTGAATAAGAAGAGTGGCCGCGAGAAGAAAACAATTAGCAAAGTTTTCTATAAAATGAAACGGTGAAAATAGGCAAAGAATGTTTTTAATTTATTTTCTTGTATTAAAAAAAATTCAATTAAGAACTGACTAGATTTCTGAATGAGATGCTAATGATAAATTGCTGATAATCATGGTTTTAATTACTTTTAACAACTAGAGAACAGAACAGAGTAAGTGGGGATCAGAATTAAATTTTAAGATATAGATGAGAATCAAACCAAATTAATAACAAACAGAGAACCTTATAGGGCAATTAGGAAGTAAAACTTAATTAATTTAAGGACAACAATGATGATAATAAATCGATAGTAAAGTGTTTTCGAGATCAAACCCTGTAAATGCTTTGAAGATAATCAAGTTGTGAATTGCTTTAACACCCACCAGAAAGAAGAGCGTAGAACAAAAAAAAAAAAAGTGAACTATTTTCAAGCAACTGGAAAATTATTAAAAGAATGAAGGGTCCTCTTGCCGCAATTTTATTTTAATGATTGAATTGAAATTCGAAACCCTCGTTAAAATGAAAGGAGACATAGATTTTACTTTGGAAGGAAAAATAAAGAAAGAAAGTAAAAAACATTGCTTTTTTTTTGGTTCATAATTCACTTTATCATTTGCTTCTTTTTTCTTCATAAATTCTCTCGGTCAATGTTGGATTCTTAATTTATGTCGTTGGAGCCAACTAAAAGGGAGCATTTTGAAACCAAAGAGTCAAGTACAGGTTATTAGCTATCAAAATATAAAATAAGAAGAACCATTAACAAAAGCAAATGTGAAAGCAATCACTTGGACGAGAAAATCATGGCTGCACCTGGTGCAAACATGCAGAGTGTTGCACCCCAACCACTCAAATTCTGACACCCGTCAAAACTCATCCAATTCAGCATCGACAAAACATAATGCGTGGGAACCAGGGACGGACTATAACAGGGGTCAAGCCCACCCTGGCCCATCTTAAAAAAAATTGAAATTGAATAAATTGCAGAATAGTCCTTACAATTTGTTTCATTATCTATGTTGATTAATTATATAAGAAATATCATGCATGTCCTTTCATTTGTTTCTTTTTTTTTATTATTTATATTTATTTTTTAATTTTTACTCACTCCCACCACTTCAAATAAAAATAACTTTTTTATTAACCACTCTCTCCCATTCTCTAAATTTGGTTTAAACTCTTTGTCCAAAAAAGTTTAGTTGTCAAATTAGGTATATTTTAATGAATTATATATATTTTATTAATTTATTTTATTTTGAAATTTTAGTGTTTATCTAATCTATAGTTTTGTGAATTATATAGATTTAAATATTTTATTTTGTTTTATAATTTTAGGGTTATTATAATTTTTGTTTATAAATTTTTAGGGTTAATCTATTTTCAAAATTACAAAGTATTGATATAAAAATTGAGTGCAACTATCAAATCAAAATACAACTATATCATACATTGTTTACTAAAAATCTTGTTGATGTTGGTTTGGTTTGGCATGAGCTAACAAATGATGAATTTATTTCAATTTTTTTTTTTGAAGTATTGCATAACTTCGGGGTTTTTTTTTGGAGGGAAGACTCTAACTCACAACCTCGTGGTGTATTTGCGAGGGTTATACCACCAGGACCAATCTCATCTCCTCTAAATTTATTTCAATCTTACCTTATTAAAGTTACGTTAAAACTTTTCAAAATTTTCTTTGGTACATTATTAGTAGCCTTACACCGAAAATGTATATTTTAAGATGTATATATTATTATTTCAATTTTACCTTGTTAACTACTAGGTGTATATTTATTTTTCAATTATTAAAATTTCTTCATTCCGTAAAGGTTTATTAAGAAGATCTATTGTAGCCCCCTTTAGTGATGAATACTGGTTACGTCCTTGGTGGGAACCACCTCAGCTTTTAGTAAAAAAATTGTGGAAATGACACTACTAAATCAACATGAGGTTTTACTCAAACACATTCAAATGGAAATGTTTCACTATTCAACACTTACATGCTCCCATTTGAAGGTACTTTGTGGTTATTTTTAATTGACCAAATTTGACTAATAAAATGTCAAGAATATCCTTGAATAAACAAAAAAAAATCAATTTATTTAAAATATATATATACAAAATCAATTAACTGAAATTGAATAAAAATTGGATATAATAAATATATAATTTTAAATGAAAAAAATAGAAAAAATACATATAATTAAAAGAAAATGAATATAAAAAACAATAATTTAAAAAGAAATTATATTGATTAATTTAATTTCTCTTTAAATTTTAAATTTATTTAATTTTCCTTCATATATGCTTTTTTAAAAGTTTATTTATTTATTTTCATTTAATTATATGTATTTTTTTTATTTGATTTCATTTAAAATTATATATTTATTATATCCAATTTTTATTCAATTTCATTTAATTGATTTTGTTTATATATTTTTTAAATAAATTGATTTTATTTTGTTTATTCAAGGATATTCTTGAGATTTTATTAGTCAAACTTGGACAATTAAAATTAACCACAAAGTACCTTCAAATAAGAGGGTGTAAGTGTAGAATAGTGAAACATTTATATTTGAATACGTTTGGGTAAAACCTGAAGGTAGTTTAGTGTAATTCCCTAATTTTTTAACTAAAAGCTGAGGTGATCCCCACGCATTATGTTTTGTCTGATATTTAGTTGGATGAGTTTTAGCAGGTGTTAGGATTTGAGTGGTTGAGGTGCAAGACTCAGCATGTGCTAAGTGTTGCACCAGGTGCAGCCAAGATTTTCTCCACTTTAACAACCATTATCGATTATTAATATTTTTTTATCTCTTTTTACTTTAGAGTTTTCATTTTTCTAAATACTTGGCCGATACCTTGATGTATTGAAAAACCTGACGCAGAACGAGATAATTGATTTGAATCCGTTGATTCTTGAAAACCGATAACTAAATCTGTTGATTCTTGAGAATACCGAACATGAAACGTTCTATTAATTTGTTGGTTCGCGCACTGAATACCAGAACAGTAGACATCAAACTCATTGTTTATTGCAAGAATACCGATATTTGGGATAATCCAGAGAAATATCTCTAAATTTTTATTCATCAATGAACTTAGGGGTGTGCAAAAACCGCCAAACCGAACCAACCCCTGCCTAACCCAACCCAAACTTTATGGGTTAGTTTGGTTTCATATATAAAAATAATTATTAATCGGTTTGTCATTTAACAAACCGATCAAATATTGGTTCGGTTTGGGTTGCTAAAAATAAAAACCATATAACCCAAACCAACCCATATATTTAATAAAAGTTAAATCCATATTTCCCGAGTTTTGTAACTTTTATTTATACTTATTTGTCTCTCATATAAATAAGTTTTTTTTTTCTTTCTCATTCATTGTCGTCAACCATTTGGTATTGTACCACTCATCTTTTTTTTTTATATATTCTATTTTTAATAAATAAAATATAATTACTCCTCCCTTCCGATGCTTGTTAGAATATGAGTTTTATTTTTTATTTTTTATTTTCCTGTTATTGTTAATGTTAATTATATAATATTTTTAGTTTTTAAAATAATTAAATAACACCTATATTTAATATTTTTATATTTAAATAATTTTTTATAATAATACAAAAAATAATTTTTGGGCTTAAACCTAAACCGATAAATCAACCCAAACCAACCCGACTTTTTTTGGTTTGGTTTGAATCGGTTTGATAAATCACATTGGTTTGGTTTGGGTTGAAATATAGCAACACCTGAAACATATTGGTTTGGTTTGAGATTGAGCTTCAACCCAAACCAAACTGAAAATGCACACCCCTAAATGAACTAAACAACTACCATCTAGGGATTATATGCAAAGACCTTAAATAGAAAACTTAAATACCTGAAAGAATTAGGAAAGCAATAAAATCATCAAATTTCCTAAAAAGGAAAGAATTTTCCTAAAATACTAGAATCCAATATTGCCTAATTCAATATATACTAAATGAAAATATAATAATATGTATTAATTACAAGAATATTTAAAAAACCAAAATCTTCAATAATATCTCATGCCCTATGTTGCACGGATACTTCATATTGGGGAGGGAACTCGTATCATGTCCGGATACACCCCCAATATATCAGGATACGTATCCGACACACAATTTGGTGTATCAGTTGACTTTTTCTCAAGTTTGACTGTGGGATACTGCTAGGATACGGCGGCGATACGTGGGGATATGGCAAGGATACAACCAGGATACGTTTGGGGTAAAAATTTAATTATTTTAGTTTAAACGGGGTCAAATTAAGATTTTACAAAGTTGAAAGATCAAATTAAGATTTTACAATTTAAGATTTGAGTTTTGTAATATGTTAGGACTTATATATGTTGGATTATGCTTTCATTTTGAATGGATTATTGAATTATGTTTTTTGAATGAATTATTGGATTGTGTTTTCATTTTGAAAGGATTATTAGATTACGTTTATTGAGAATATGTTTTGAATGGATTATTGGATTATGTTTTTATTTTGAAATTTGAATGGAATGAATTATTGGATTATATTTTTTAAAATATAAAATAAAAATATATATTATTTTAATTGACGTATCATGCTGTATCCATATCCTAGTTTTTAGAGATTTAACATATCTACGTATTGTACCGTATCCGTATCCTGTATCCGTGCAACCTAGCTCATGCACCATGCATTTTATCATATCGTTGAAAATTTGAACTGCTCAATTTTTTTTCATGCCTTGGCTTTTCGTGTCAGATAGGGAAAAGAAAAGCAAAGGATGTGAATAAAGTTTTTTTATTTATTAATTTTCTTTTTGTAAGGTGAGGAGTTTGTTGGTATTTCTTGAGATCAAACATTACACATTCCGAATATTAACTCCCATAACAGGAGATATCTACTCTCATAACATTGAGTGCATGGCAGAACTCGAACACCTCATCATTAACATGCATGAAAGGGAGGAGTATACTACTATTTATGGTAAGAGCTGATCTGCTGTATACATGAATAAAGTCAATTGTATGCTTTTTCTAAAATTCAACGGAAAAACCACAAATCTTTAGGTGAGATTCCGAGAAGCAAATCACATTCCGATGCTTTTTTTCTTTCTCAAAAGTAGTACTATAATATAAAGTGATATTATTATTTTCCACCATCACTTATAAGGTATTAGACTTTTTGCATTCCTTATGTTTTGGTATTAGCCATTTTCTACCCTATGTCAAGTTCCGTTAACATTTTCGGTTAAAGTACTGTTTTACCCTTCCATTAACCATTAAAAATAAAAAAACTTTTAAAAACAAATTCAAATAAAAACAGAATTTAATTATACATATGGTGAGATCAGGTCTCCATATTGGATCTCAACCGTCTATTTCATGAGATGTGCAGTCGAAATCCAATCTGGATCTCCACCAAACCAGATCCATCCTGAATCTGTAAACATTTCCATCTCTATTTCCACAAACCACCATCAATGGCCAAATCCAGATCCAGGCCAAATCGGACTGAAAACTTGAAAAAAAAAAAAAAAACCTGACTGAAAAAATCACCACCAGATCTAGGCCAAAAATCCGATCTCAACCAAAAATCCAGCCGCAAACTCCAAACAAAATACCCCAATAACCCATAAAAATACCCAAACACAGACTCCACCTCCAAAATCTAGTCAACCCTAAATCGACCACCAACACTAACTCACTCTCTCACAATCATAAACACAAACAGTTGGGTTCGACCCAACCCATATCTAGAATCGAACCCAGTTCTGGGTTCGAACCAACCCATATCTAGAATCGAACCCAGTTCTGGGTTCGAACCAACACACCAACCCAACCCCTCACCCAAACGACCACTACCCTAGTCCACCCCTACCTGAAATCACCACCATCGGCCGATCTGGGCCTCACACCGACGGCTACATTAACACCCTACTAGAACCCACACACCAGAAATCAAAGAAAATAGAGAGAGAGAGAGAGATCGGTAAATGGTGAGAGAGAGAGAATACGAAATCGGTGGTGGGTGGTGAGTGGTATGTGATTGAATGGGTGAAGATGATGGTGGGGAAGATGATGGGAGGCGATTGAAAGAAGAATTCAAAGAAAAAAAAAAAAAAGAGATCGGTCGATTGAAAGAAGAAATCAAAGAAAAAGAGAGAGAGAGAGAGAGTGTGTGTGTGGAGGCCGATAGAGAGAGAGAGAGAGAGAGAGAGAGAGAGAGAGAGAGAGAGAGAATAAGATATTGGTGGTGGGAGGTGGTGAGAGAGTGGATTTAATTTAATAATGTGTTTAATTATTTTAATTTAATTTAATAATGTTTATTAATTTTACCACTTCAATTACCATTATACCTTTCCTGATTTTAAAGGAATAGTAACGGTAGGGTGGATTTTGACTAATAACTGAAATTAGAGGGTGGAAAATGGCTAATACTAAAACAAGAGGGTGAAAAACGTCTAGTACTTTATAAGTGGGGGTGGAAAATAATAATATCCCTAATATAAAATGTTGCAGTGGGTTCACCAAAAACACTAGTAAACACTAGTAATTGATGCTGACTCAAAAGCACTTATTATTCCCATCTTTAAGAAGGCAAAGTTACTTGATTATTTGATAATCTAATACTGATTGAAACACCTGAAATACAAAGTGTGTTTTTTTTCTTTTTTATAATATCTATTAATCCTGGGATCAAGTATTTTTCTTTAAAAACTTTCGACATTAGTAGGATTCGAGCTGCTGATCTATAAATCATTTGTTCAAACTCCAAACCCGTATATCATTTTTTTTATGATAGTCGATGAAATATTGACTTTGATAATCATTTTCCCTATTGAAGTCATATTTTTTTAATGAATAAAGTCAAACAATAGAGCAATTGCATCTAAAAAAAACTTGAAGCATCCCAGCTATGTTGACACTTGAAGAATATGAAATCTGCAATTAGATTCGTTGTCGAAGGTGGGCACCGACAACCTACACAAACAAGTAATGGTCGAGTTGAATGGAGGATAATTCTCTAATAAGACTCCAACGCTCGGATTAGTTCGTGTTGAGGGTGCAATTAAGCGAAAATGCAGTTAAGTGTAGACATGAGACAAACAAACCTAAGGGGTACGTGGTAGTGTGCGTGTGCTTCGGGTCGTACTGAGCTAAGAGGATCAGGAGCCTCAGAGCCTGTTGAATCAGATCAAGGCAAGAGCCCGAACTAAGTTCTAGCTATGTAAGTGGTCTAATGAGATAGAGGCTTAGAGAGAAGATAGAAGAGAAATTGCACATCGTTTTTGTAAAGAAAAGCCAACCCCCTTCATGAATGAGGGGTTGGGTATTTATAGGAGGTCAGGGAGGCTCGATCGGTTGTGTGAGATCCCACGAAATCTCTTTGGATTCGGGTGAGATATCAGGCCGATATTTGAAATCCAAATATCAATTTAGTTGATCTACTCTACTGGTCCATGTTTGACTAGGTCTCAGGGTTCCGGGTTATGCTTCTCGTGGGTTGACCCGTCTTACGAATCCAACGATTCATTTGCTTTGGGCTTCTGTTGGGTCAAACTTACACTGTTTTGGACGCACAAACGGACTGGGCTTATGTGACCAATTTTGACCACAACAACACCCAACAAGTCTACCTATCATATGCACGCACACTTTTCATTATAAATTCAAAACTTAGAAAAAGTTTCCCTCTTGTGTTTTTGCAATGTACATGGATAAATATTAGATAAATATATAGTTGGTCATATATAATAAATTTGATGGTTTGAATATTAATTTGATTGGCTTTAAGGGATGATGAGATAATGAAATTCGTGTACTTTATATGGGCAAGATATATCATAGGCTATTTCTCATCTTCCTATATTTAATCAAAAGGGTCCATGACTGTTCTCATCTCCACACGACTTGTCCCATTTTTTTTTCTTTTTGGGTGTCTCTTGTCAACTCTCCTAGATCATGAGCTGATAAAAATGCTGTTAATTCTAAAACCGCTCGGTTTTTCTACCACCTGATAAATTAATTTCCTAATTGATTTTTGAGAACAATTTCAACCATTTTCAACTCCTTTTCATATTTGTACTAATTTTATTACTGAATGATCAGTTTATGATTTTACAACTAGAGAATTCCTTATCTTCAACTCCGTTGGATGGAGGTCCATCAAATGATCTGGATCTCCACCGTTAGATGGAGCTCCATCAACGGTAGAGATCCCTCTGGATCTCCAACGTTTAGATGGAGCTCCATCAATGGTGCAGATCCCTCTGGATCTCCACCGTTGATGGATAATTATTTTTTATTTTTTATTTTTTATTTTATAATTTACTTTACATGCAAATGATCAAAATAGCCCTATATCTGTCAAGTTTGATAAACATTTGATTAACGGAATGACTAAAGTTATTTTGGAAAAAGAAGGACTAAAGTTGCTAATATGACAAAGATATTTAAAAATGTGACATTTCTTTTAAAAGTATGGACTTTAGTGAACTTACCCTTATAAATAATAATGGCAACTCCAGTCAAAAAGTAGTCCAGTGTTTGCAGGACAACACAAGTAATTGATGCTGTTGACGGTGATTTTTGGATTATGTAAATTTAATCACACGTCACGCAAGGTATATTGAATTAACAATGGTGTAATGAATCAAGAAGAATAAAAAAAAATCATGCAAACAAGATTTTACGTGGTAAAACTCCAAGGTGGGGAAACATCCATGGTTGCAGGTAATGGCGAGAAGAAGAATTCACTATGATGAAAATGTTACACACTCTATTCCTCTCTTTTTGCGTATCTCTCTTTTTTGTCTATTTTTATGTATGTCTGTGTATATTTCTCTTTTCTTTTACAATGAGATTATATGTCTATTTATATATGCATAGAACCCTAAATCGTGGTATACAACTAAGGAAAGGTAGTGATGTCTAATTAGGACTGATTACTTGTTAAAGTCGTCTTTGTTTTCTTTCATGTTTCGCGTCTTCCACGAATTGAATGAAATAGATTTGTTGCCTGATTAGGACTCTATCATCTATAAGAAGTTTATTTCCTTATCAGAGTGTACTGCAAGGTGCCTTGTTTAAGTGTGACTCTTCCTCTGCGTATTTGTGTCTTGATTGCCTTTAATGTCTCTCATGCGTCGTCTATCTGACTAGTTATCTAACCGGACCAGATCTCTCTTATCCCGACCAGATTGACTTTACCCGACCAAGCTATCTCTTGCCGATCGGTTAGTTTCCCCGACCAGGTTACTAATACCCGATCGGTTAGTTTCCCCGACCATCTTGAGTAAACATGATTAAGCTTTGAGATCATCTACTAGTCACCTTAGGTTGATCTTGGGTTGATCTTTTCTGGCTGACTTTGGTGACGTGACATATCTAATCACCGTACTTTCAGGTGATCATGCTGACTTGTCATGCTATCAAAAAATCCCTATAACAATACCCCCTCAAAAGCACTTATTATTCCTATCTTTAAGAATCCAAAGTGTGAGTGATGATAAAACAGTGAGATATAAAGTGCTCATACATGCTTTTTATATAATGTGGAATTCATACTAGCGTTTGATATTAGTTAGTGTAGAATTCATCAGTGTTCTAGAAATCGGTCTAGGCGGCCGATTAATCGCTCCAATTCATCTAGTCGGCTGGCTACCGAGACGAAAAGGCCAAAATCAACCACATTCCACGGTCTCCTGACTAATCGTTCACGGCGGCGACTAATCGGCTAGAAGAATTTAGGGATTTTGGGCAATTTGGGCATTTAGGGTTAAGAGATATTGATTAAGGGATTTTAGTTTATAAGAAGATTTGTGAATTTTTCTTAATATAGGTTTGCTATTTGGTGAAGAAAGAGCAAGGAATTGGATGTCGTTTTAATGGAGATTTGAGGTTAGGAGAAGAAAGAGCAAGGAAATGTGGTGTCGTTTTAGTGGAGAGATATGAAGAGAGAAGAATGATTGAAATGATGAAGTTGCTGTCAGATTGTGGGAAGAAGATGAAGTTTAGCCAGATTGATGTCTCTGCTAACAATGCTGCTTTTGGACTTGCTAGTTATTCCCTCAACAGTGTGGAGGAGGTTTGATTATTTCCCTGTTTTGTTCCCTTGTTTTATCAAAAAAAGAAAATGATGAAGCTGCTAGGGTTGTGGTCTGAAGAGAAGCGAAGATTATATATGGGGTGTTGGAAAATTGGGTCAAATTAGGTCATCATCGATATTGGGCCATTTGTGCAATTGGTCTCCCATTTCAGATTTGGGCCACTATTGCAATCCATCAAAATTCCCGATTATTGGAATTTGTTTGTAATTGTGTTTTCCGATTAATCCCCTGATTAATGACCGATTAACCGGCCTAGGCGCTAGGCGCTGAGTCTCCGCCCGACTAGCGCCTAGCGCTTACTAGAACACTGGAATTCATACAACAAATAGATCAATGACCAAGTTGTTTTTATAAAAGTCTATGATTAATAAACCTGATAATCATTTTCCCTATTGATGTTACATTATCAATTCAAAACTTAGATAAACTTCAATAAATAATCAATTTAAAAACCACTAATCCTTCCATACAAACTTAGAAACAATATTGTTCATCAAGTTGTGTACACCCTCAAGCACAATATGTCCATGGACAACATCTAGAAAAAGATACAAGAAAAATCATGAGACTCAACTATGCTTAAAACAACAACAACTAAGGCTTTGGCATTGAAACAACAACAACTAAGACTATGGGTCAGCGTTGCATCTAAAGTAGCCATCAATTATTCAAAACTACAAGTTATACCTTATGGTGTAAAATCAAGCGTATCCCTCTTAGAATAATTGTATATGGGCAATGGATTTACTGGTGGGAGGTTGAAGGATTCAACGTTGAAAGAAGTAACACTACCCTTGATGAGTTGAAGCATTTGTCTCACTCGGCCGCTTTAGAAATACAAATTCAAGATGTAAAGATTCTACAAAATATTCATAGCAGATAAGTGGGATCAGTCTAGAGAATACAAGACTCCAAGAATGTTGAAATTCAAGCTAAACACTGGCATTTTCTTAGAGGATGGGTTAATTCAAGGTTTAACGGAATTGAATATCTATTCTTGGATAGATTGAATGGTGTAAAAATGTTATATATGATTTAGACGGCAAGGAGTTTCCGCAACTGAAGCATCTCCATGTTCAGAATAGTCCCAACTTTATGTGTATTGTTGACTCCTTGGCATGGAAATTGTCCAGTGTCTTTCCCCTCTTGAAGTCATTGTCTCTTCAACATTTGTCCACTCGTAACAAAGTCTTTTTGCAAACCGAAAGAAATAAAAGTGAGAAATTGTGATAAATTGAATAATATTTTCTCATTATCTATTGTCAAAGGCCTTCCACAACTTAAAGTACTTGAAGTGATTGCATGCAAGAATATGGAAGGGATTTTTGTTGTTGGAAGAAAAGATGATGTGAACAACAATGAAGTGATTGATACGATTGAATTCGGTAAATTACCCTCATTGACTCTAAAATCTCTACCACAACTCAGAAGCTTCTGCTTGGAAGTGAAGACACCTTATGTACTTCAAAATACACAAAAGACAAAAAAAGAACTTTTTTCCTCAAACAATCCATAGGATAAAGAGTCGAAGTGGGGCTCGAGGTTACAATTTCAGTGGTTTTAAAGAAAAGTTAGAGAACCACATTGATAGAGGAAAGGTTGTTAGAGGGAAAAAAAATGACAAAAGCTAGACTTTAGATGGTCCTGCTTCTATTTTTATATACTTTCTTGCTTTTTGTGGGAGTTGTCTTCGTTCGGCTTTGTGTTTGGCGGGCTGTCTTCGTTTGGCCTTGTGTCTGCTGTTTTTGCTCTTAAGCTTTGATCGATCATTATTTGTATATGTTTTTGATCTCTAATCTCTCAGTCAATTGCTTGTTTCTCGAGTCTTTTAGGTATTTAATTCGTTTGTTTGAGAATTTACAAGTTATTGTTCCCAAAATGTGTTTTTGGAGAATTAGAGAAGATTAAAGATATTTTGAATAATTGAAGGGATCTAAGTGTAAATTCAGCACACTACTGTGCAAACCGCTCTTCCTTACACAGCGATACGCACAATGGTTCAATACCAGAGAATCCCGATGTCCAAGTGCTCCCCAAATCACTGTCCCATTTCAACAGTGCTTTAAAATCAGTGATTTTCGTTGTGCAAACGTTGTGAAAGGCACAATGGTAGGCACATCGATTTCTCGAGACAATGTAAGTCAGCCATGTTGCGGAGGCCACATGCTCTTATCTCCGATTGAACTGTGTGTCTTTCCACCTATGGATTTGAAGCCCTAGATGTTTAGTTTCCAACGCAATTTACTGCTTGTTGATCCGAATTTTATAGAAAAAGTTATGTATGGTTTAGTACCCATTGCACAAACCAGTCAGCCATAAAATCTGTGCAATAATTACGAGATCTGTTTTGCAAGTTGTCTGATCGGGAAATATTACCTTTTTGGCCATAAGTGAGAGTTTTGGGAAGCAAGTAGACACCTAATCATTGTCCTACATGAATAAGAACCAATTTGGATGGATTAGGAAAGAAATAAAATCCCAAAAAGATAGAGTTCCTAAAAGGGAATTGATTTCCTTGTTGTTTAAGGACTTTGCTTATCACTAAAGCCTATTTAAACCCCCTTTGAACCCTAATTTCAGGAGACAAGGGAGGTGTCCCAAGCCACCAAGGGGGCCGTCCCCCATCACACCACCACCCATTGTTGCATTTGGAAGCTTGAAGAAGACACTAATGTGTTTTATCAACTCGTTCTCATATTCTTTTAATCTTTTCATGTGTAATTAATTCCATACTAGGGAATCGGTGTGAACCCATGTGATGCTCTTATTTTGATTTAATTATATATTTATTCATCAATTCGAATTTAGATTTGTTCAATTTGTTATATTTCTTGATTCTTGACTTGTGTTGATCTATGGAAATTAATTGATGCTTGTCTTTGTTTTGATAATTTACAAATTGAGATGTGCTATAAGACTAATTATAGTCTTAATTTCTTTTTAATTGATCTAATAAAATTTACTTTCGACATAGGAATATGCGAGAGGGTTTTGGTTCACAAATTCTTACATGTAATATTGTTTTAGTTATTGCTCACACCTTGGACAAGGGTGAGTAGTGATTGAAAACACATGGTTAAATCCGTCAGAAATAACTGTAATACCATAATTAAGATAAGAATGAACCCTAAATTTGGATTGAATCTTGCTAATGTAAATAATTGATGAACATTGAGTATTACATATGGGGAGCATAGGTTACCTGGTCTTTCATCTTTTGATCACAACATCACATTCTTTTTAATTGCTTATTTAGTTTAATTTAATTTAGTTTTAGTTTAATCAACCCTTCAACAATCTTTTGGTTACTTCTAATATAATTTTAATTAGAATTAGTTTTAGTCGATAAATCACTTTTCCCCATGAGATCGAATCTCTACTTGCTAATGTACTTATCTTCACGATCCGTGCACTTGCAAGTTTAGTTTTTATAATATGATTTTGCACATCAGGCTCCTCTATTGTGCCCTGTTTCTAAGCTTGTTTTGTGTTTTGTTCTCGATTGTTTGTCTTTTTGGCTCGTTATCAATAAAGTAAGTCGTTCAAAAAAGAATACACATAAGCTATTGACATATGAAATAAGGTATAGCAAATTAATTTTGGAGGATGAGCTGGATACTCCCATGGCCCTTTTAAACAGGAAGGTAAGCTAACCATAACCATGTTCTTTGTCATTTTACTTTTGTTTCTTGTTTTATCAACACATATTTGAAAGAAGAAAATCGTCTGAGAAAATGAATCTTACACTCATTAAGCTTTAACAGTAGAATAAATCACATTTTACATTTAGACCATTGGTTGGATTGATTATGACTTGAATGTTCACCTCTTATATGGTCTCAGGATTTTTTTTTTCAATGGTTCCTATTTGACATTGGATGCATAGTTATAGTGCACAATTGACTACCGTTTGTTTTTAGTAAAATTGTTATTGTTAGTTAAACCTCAGGTGGCTAAACTCTGTTCTTTATATGCTACCTTTTAGACATACAATTGTTACTTTATGTGCACTTTGATAAGGAAACAAGTTTCTTTAGAGTTACTAGAGTCTAAATCCGGCAAGAGATCTAACTCATTTAATGCACGAGATATACGAGACAGGAAAAAAGATGAAGATGACTCTAACAAGTTAGAGTCCTATTAAACCTTAACAACTTTCCTTATTTATTTTAATAATTAGGGTTTTATATATGTATAAATAGACCCAAAAACACCATTATATGTTGGTCACAAAAAAGAGAACATAAAGCGTTAGTTAGATTGAGTGTGTAACTTTAATATTCATAATGGAATTCTTTTCTCATCGTCTGACTGATCCACTTCTACATGTAATGTAGCCCTAAATTCGTATCAAATTGTGTTCGTATCTCGGGTAAAACCGAATTTTTAACCATTTAAATAAGTTGTGCAGGTCTAAATTAGATTTGGAGCTTAATGGTCTAGGATGGAGTTGAAGTGGAGCAGAAAATCCTCAAATGGGAAAAACAGACACAAAAGCGACCTCCACTAAGTCGTCCTAAGGTCGCTATTCTCTAGGCTTAAGGGACTCTCCAACAGACAAGAAAGCGATCTTAGGGCGACCTCAACTAAGCCGCCCCAAGGTCGCTACCTCTTTGATTTGTCCTCATCAAACAGCAGTAAAAGCGACCTCAGGGCGACCTCAGCTAAGTCGCCCCAAGGTCGCATCTCTCTCGGGTCATCACTTCATTGTTTCAGCCAGATAGCATAGCGAATTGCATATTTTTCTCCACCATGTTGCCCCAAAGTCGTCTTTTTGCCCAGAAAAGGTATAACTTCAAAGAAATGACCTTTTTGCATCTGACCTAATTCACTCTTCTATATAATCTTTTGCTATTTTCAGACCTAACTACCACTCTCTACCCAAGAATATCTCAAAACACCTCATCATTTCATCTTCCTTATACATCATCAACCCAACTTCTAATAAAACTACCAAGACATCACATTTCCCTACAATCCAACACATCTACCACACTCATACACTACATAGTTTTCTCTAAACTCTTTCTCTTTTCATATTTTGTTGTAGAGCCATGTATTTATTTTCATATATGTTTTGTATGGCTCTACTTTGTAACATGAACTAATTTCCTCTTGCTAAGGCTTGATGAAACCAAACCCTTGAATTTATCTATAAAGACCACTCTTTTATCCATGCGTGCATTGTGTTTTGTATGGATGTTTTTGAATGCTTAATGCTTTCACTAGATTGATCAGAATGATATTTGGTGGTGTGCTATGAACCGAAGGGCGACTCACGCCACATGTTTGATGAAATTTCCTCTATGCATGACTAGTAAGGTACGTTGAGATACGCGAGGCTAGGGTATAAGCGAAGGGCGACTCACGCCACATGTTTGATGAAATGTTCTCTATGCATGACTAGTAAGGTACGTTGAGATACGCGAGGCTAGGGTATAAGGCCTTGTGTGTGTGTGTGTGTGTGTGTGTGTGCGCGCGCCTAAGTTCCTAATGAATTCATGTATATAGTCTAGAGTCATCGAGAGATAGGATTTAGATATACTTGGATGTAATTTCTATTACTCGAGGGAGAATAGAGATTATTGTTGAGTACACGGGTCTACAATACACATTTGCACTAATTGAGTATTTGAGTGAGTCTAGAACTTAATTAGCCGGAGGGTGATGTGGATTCTATGTATTAGCATTTCTTATCATATAGTTACATTTGCTTCATTGTTGCTTTTAATTCTCAATTTTAGTTTAAACTTGCTTGAGTATTTTAGTTTAGATTAACTATAGTTCCTTTAAGACCAACACTCTCTTTTAATCATCGTTCAAATAGTAGCTAGATCAATCATTTTCGTTATTCAACTCCTTAATCTTCGTGGGAACGAACTTTACTTATTATTATACTATACTCAGGTCCCGTACACTTGCAAGCGCCCACCTTTGGTGTTAGTCACCATCTTCGGCAACCGTCGTTTTTTCCCTTCTCGAGTTTTCCATGTAAAATCTCTTGTTTTGTATGATCAACTTTCTCTCTTATTTCATAATTCGATTAATTGATTCATATCAACTTGTTAGGCACGTGGCATATTATGTATAATCCAAAAATCGTCATCAACAGAAACAAAAAAAATCAATAAATTTCTAAATATTTGCATAATGAGATATAAAGAATAAAGAAGCTATTCTTTTAACTGTTCATAAAATTTGACAAGTCAAAAGATGCACGGAAGCAATGGAGGATTATTATATGGCAAGAAATCCTATGACTATGAGAAAGTTAAAGCCCTTGCAAACAAAAAAAAAGCTTTATTATCTTTTCATTTTAATGGTTGAGATAATTATCCATGTTGCCTATATATAAACATATTGTATAATTTAGTCTCCCACCGCCCTTAACTCAAACTACAGGGGTCGTAAGTGTATTTACCTCTAAAAAGAAAAAAGAAAAAAAAAGGATAAATGCTGACTAGGCAGATTAGATTACTGAACAAATTGCATACTTGGCGGAAGGCTTGGCGAAATCAGATGAGGAAATGACATCTGTGCCCCTGCCACCTGACACCCTTTAAAGTGTATTTTTTGTTTCCCTGTGTAAAGGACTTCAAATTTTCTACTTGAGTTTCTCATTAAAAAAAGAAAATCAAATCAAATGGCAGATCAAATTGATCAGAAAACAGAGATCTTTGAACTCAACAATGGGTCCATGCATGTCAAGATCACAAACTATGGTGCCACCATCACCTCTCTCTCTCTCCCCCGATAAAAATGGTATATTTTTATGTTATATCATATTTTCTATTCAGTTTTCTGTTGAAAATGTTGCTGATGATTATTTTGTTTTTGTTTTTATTTGAAAGGGAAACAAGCTGATGTTGTTCTTGGATTCGACTCTGTTGAACCATATGTGGTAAAGTTCTAGTCTTTTTCTCTTTTGTGAGGATCCCATTTGATTTGAATTCATGTTTTTGTGATCTGATTATATTCTTAATCTGGGTGCGTTTGATTTTGCATGGTTGAGCTGTTTGAGTGAAAAAGATTGACTCTTTTGATAGTTCAGATTCAAAGTTCTACATTTTGGATTAATGCAAATTATGTAAAATTTGCCTGTAAATCCGTTTGATTATTTCTGTTTGATGGGTTTTGATTGATTAAATGATTCTAGCAATATCGGTTTCTCTTTAGGGATTATCATTTTGAGGTAATTAGTGGGAACAGTAAGAAAAGAAATATATGATTTTGCTTCATGTTGTTGTGATTTTATGAAAGGAGTTGTTCTTTGAATATTGTTAGATTTAAGTTTTGTCTTGTGCGTTCTGAGGATGATAGTTGTAGTTTTTTTTTTTTGAAACGGCAAACTTTATTCAACAAAAGCCAAACAAAGAACACAAACACAAGAACCCAACAAACCCAAACGAACGCACACAGAACGACCAAGAGAGGCACTCACACTCCATCCCCCAGCAACAAGACAAACCAGACAAACAAAGCACCACTCTGACCCAGCAACATGGCAAACACCTGCAACCGGAAACCCCAAAAACAGAGGGAAGAAAACAAAGCCCCAGCCAATAAAACAAAAAAACGCTCCACACAATATTTTCCCCATCCATAGCAGAACCCCTCTTAGTCAAACCATCAGCAACCGAGTTTGAGGCTCAAGAAGCATAGCTCACGGAAATGTTGCCTAAATATCTCAGCATAGAGTGGATACCGTAGATCTTATTCTTAGATAGTTGTAGTTGACTTCTCCTTTTCTGGTGATAATATTTGTGTGTATCAGAATGGTGTTGCTCCTTACTTTGGTGCCATTGTGGGTCGGGTGGCAAACAGAATCAAGGAGGGGAAATTTACACTGGATGGGGCTGAATATGCTTTGCCAATCAACAGGCCTCCAAACAGTCTTCATGGTATGTGATTGCTAAAAACTTGAACCGTGATGTTATTCTTTATGACATTTTTCATTTGTAGTATAATACTAGCTAGAATGTTCTGATGTTTAAAGTATCGTTATTTGAGCATCCAAAATGTCTCTTTTATTCGCTTACATAAGGTCACCAATTTGACTGAAGCTCAGTTATTTTGGAGCTTAATTGCTATATTATGATAAAGAAATGCTTAGACTACTGCTATGTGTAGTAGCACCCACGCACCCACGCATGTGCAAGCTCGCACGCATGAGCGTACGCATGTCTGGATGCACGTGGCTGTCAATTGGTTTTTGGCAAGAATGCATTTTTCTATTCTTTTTATTATAACTTGCATCTGAACTGTAGTAATTTAATTTCCATGATATATCTTTTGTTCTTTTCTTTAGGTGGGTTCAAGGGTTTTGATAAGATGATATGGCAGGTTGCTGAATTTAAAAACGACGAAAATCCGTCCATTACTTTCGAGTATCACAGTCGTGATGGGGAGGAAGGTTACCCTGGGGATGTTTATGTAACTGCAACTTACACACTAACTTCAAGCACTACAATGAGACTTGATATGGAAGCAGTTCCTGAGAACAAGCCCACACCAATCAGCTTAGCTCAACACACCTACTGGAACTTAGCAGGGCACAATTCAGGAAACATAGTTGATCATTCGATTCAGATATGGGGATCGCACATTACTCCTGTAGATCAGAACACTGTCCCAACAGGTGAAATTATGCCAGTCAAAGGCACACCCTTTGACTTCACCACTGAGAAAAAGATCGGTGCATCAATCAATGAAGTACCCGGTTTAGGGTATGACCACAACTATGTGCTTGACTGTGGAGAAGAGAAGTCAGGATTGAAACATGCTGCAAAACTGAAGGATCCATCAAGCTCTAGGGTCCTTAACTTGTGGACAGATGCTCCTGGGATGCAGTTTTACACAGCTAACTATGTCAACGGGGTTGTTGGAAAAGGAGGTGCAGTTTATGGAAAGCACTCGGGTGTATGCTTGGAGACGCAAGGATTCCCTAATGCTATAAATCAACCCAACTTCCCATCTGTTGTCGTTCGACCTGGTGAGAAGTACAAAAACAATATGTTGTTTGAGTTCTCAGTTGAGTGAAGTAGTAGTAGTCTCTTGAGGGGTAGATATCAAAATAAGGTTGTTTCCGGTTTGAATGTGTGATTAGTAACAAAGTATGGTTGATGATCAAACCTCAGAATTACAAAGAAGTGTGCTCTTGATTATGAATTTTAAGAAAATTTGCTTGCTTTCCCCGATCAGATATGGTTTATGGTGAAATACATTTTCAAAATGATTCTCCCAGTTGAACACTTCATCTACTGTGGTTTTCAGCAGCAATTAAATTGGACTCAGATGTCTTTTTTTTTTTCTTTTTTTTTTCTTAGGACTGACACTAAGGTTATAGTTCTAGATTAAGCACTGGAACGTACTAAATATGTGGGCGTAAGCCAATTGTACAAAGTTGGTGTAAGGTGTTTCTTTTAGAGATGGCAAATATTAACCTATAATTATAAAGTTTGTGATTGATAATTGATAACATAATTTATAATAAAGAAACAGGTAATAAAAATAACGTTATCATATGAAAAAATAGGTAATACACCCCAATTGGTGAGATTAGTATCTTGGGTGTTGACCGGTCAGTACCTAAGTATTTTCCTTATATATATATATATATAGAGAAAATGCTATACTTGGTAAAGTGGTCACTCTTTGGGTTCGAGTCGTTCCTCTTCAGCTCTTCCTATTCCCAAATCTTGAAATTATATAATATTTTTTTTTTACAAAATCATTTATTAAATGTCAAAAAAGGAGAAAATTATTTATTTATTAATTTCTTTTTGAAGAAAGAAAAACGTTTATTAAAATTGTTTTAAAAATGATAAATTTTTATATAAATATTAATAGTGTTTTAAAGATATATATATATACCAGTCTCCTTTATTCTAATCCTTGTAGAAGACTAGTAGTTAAACTCTTAGGGGCCGTTTGGTATGAGGTGATCCTTACATGGGAATGAAAATCTGATAACATTTCCATGTTTGGTAGAAGGTTTGGATTTTTTTAAACATGGGAAAGTGAATCCCATGGGAATCACATTACCCCCTTCCCATGGGAATCACATTACCCTTCAAGGGGGTAATGTGAAACCCATCCCAACAGGTGGGTTTCAGATTACCCTCCATCTGATTCCCACCGTAGGACCCACTTTCATTAAAAAAAATTGTTTTTATTTTCTTTTCTTTTTCTCGGCACGGTGCTAATGAAAATCAACACCAAAAATCCCCAATTTTACTTTCTTACACTTTCTCACTACCCAAACACCAAATTTTCAGATTTCAAAACCTAATTTTCATAAACTAAACAATGCCAACATCATCAAACACCATCACCAACACAAAAAAAAACACCATCAAACACCATCAACAACATAAAAAGAAAAAAATTGCAGGGGCTATCAAGATCTGGAGATGAAAACAAATTGCAGCATAAAATATTGCAGGGCTTTTCCTCAAAATACAAACCCAGTTCGTCGCCGCCTCGATGATGACGACGACGACAAGGAGTGATGATGAAGACGACGAGGAGTGATGACGACGACGATCAAGAACCTGGTCGGAGGCGGCGACGACGGCGACAATGATGACGAGGAGGAGCTTCGATGATGATGACGACGATGCTCAAGAACACGGCCAGAGGCGGCGACAACGACGACGCTTAAGAACACGGCTGGAGGCGACGACGAGCGACGATGACGACGCTGAGATAAGGACGACGACAACGACGGCGACTTTGAACGCATCTGAGTTTCCAAAGAAACCTAGATCTAGAGAGAAAGACAAAGGGAGAGAGATGGAAAAAAAACAATGAAATGGATCGGGTTTTTTTTAACCATAACTTTGAAATTTTTTATTTAATTTTTTACTTTTTAATAATTAGAAGAAAAAAAACAAATTCCCATGTACAACCAAACACTGATACTTGATATTCCCAGGAATCCGACATAATATTCCCATACACAACCAAACACATGTATATAAGTTTCCCAGGAATCACATTACCTTGTTTAACTTTTCCGGGAATCACATTATTTTGATTACCCCATACCAAACGGCCCCTTATGTTCTTGACACGTTAAGTGATCGATCAAAATAGAAACAAAAAAAATTCATAAAGTTTCTAAATTTTTTCTCGCCCATTTCAAGGCACAGTGAGATATGAATATACAAAGAAGCGATTCTTTTGGCTGTTCTAAGAGATTGATGAGCCAGAAGGAGATGGAGAGAAACAATGGAGGTGTTTTGTATGGCGTGAAATCTATGAGAAAGGTAAAGCTCTCGGAAACAAACTCTCTTTCTGTCAAAAAGAATTCATTATACAAACAAGGGTTTGAATTTTACAAGAAAGTAAGGGAGAGATTGAATTCTTCATCTGAATATCTGATTATCAAAAGGGGTTTTTGAAATACATTCATGCCTGTGGTATTGGAAAGATCAGAAAGAGTGATTTGAAATTGATGATTTCTGGGTCAATATCGAAATATCCTGATCTTATTGATGGGTTTGATGATTTTGTTAAGCATTGTGAAGATATTGCTTTTGATAATCAGCTTGAGAGTATACAAAAAATTGTTAGCGCACAAACGTCACTTTGCGAAAGCGTTGCCGGATAGATCACAAACAAACAATAGCAAAAGAATTAAGATGAAAGAAGAAAATAAATCCAAACACACACACAAAACAAGAGTTTTACGTGGAAACCCAAATCGGGAAAAAACCACGGCCGTCAGGACCAAAAGAAATCAATCCACTATGAAGAAAATTGTTACAACTTCACTCTCAGAAATTTTCTCTCTCTAATACCCCAAACTCAATTACACTCAATGCTCTCTTTGAGATCTCTCTAATTAATTGCTAATTTGCTCCACCACAATAGCCTAGCTATTATGGTATATTTATATGATTTACATGGAGTTTAAACCAACAAGGAAATCATTCTCCTATACGTACAAGATTTCCTTGTTTCACATAAATAATATTTCCTATTTATGATAAGTTATCTTGTAAAGGAGAAATCTTTTTTTTTTATAAGAACTTCTAGAAACAAAACTATTTCCCTTTCCATTTAATATTTCCTGATTCAACGCGTGTTTAAGATTGACTATGACTCAAGTTATAGTTGGCCACCCGCTTCCTAAACCGTGTAGAAGTCATCCGAAAAATTACATCGCTCAGAAAACCGGGATCCACGCGTCACCAGGTCACGACCGCTGTCACTACCGCTGTGCCGCCCATAACGCAACTCACATCGGTTCCTCATTGGAACATGACCGCTGTCTTTACTGCTGTCCATTCTCAGAGCGCAAGGCACATCGGTTGCCTACTGGAATGGGACCACTTTCCCTTCCACTGTGGAAATTCACAGCGCAAGGCACAGCAGTTTGAGCTGTTTTCAGTTTCTCCGATTCTTCAAATTTTCAAGCCTCCCTCAATCTCGATCTCGATCTCATACTTCCAAACGTATCACATATTTCCAGGAAGTCTCCACATTGGTGAATCCTGTTTGGTAACCATTGAAAATTCGAGCCATATCCAACAATCCTCCCTTATGGCGAGAATTCTCAAAACTTGTCCACGGCTACGACTCTCATTACCGAGAATCAACATACCCACCACGAGGTATAACCACTTAGGAACATCCATCCCAAGATTTCACAGGCACATGTAGAAATTTACCTTGCTGAAATTATGGTGCAACTCTTCACGTTAGGTTCCCAGGGAGTTCGTTCAGCCATTGACATTCTTGTCCACCACACACCTTGCATCACCTCTTAACCAATGCCCGTGCCCAATTGTGGACCTGCTATCAACAATACATCCTCTTTTCATGGCAACTAGAGGTCATGCCATAAGGATGTTTATGCCCCTTTAGAGGGCATCGTTGTAGTCGTCATACTCAAGAGAGGCGATTGCCGGATCCCCCACTTTGGAGCCTTTAGCCACACTTGTCTTCTTATTTTTACAATCCTTCCTTATGTGTCCAGATTGTCCACATCCCAAGAAAGTGACTTTTCTTTTGGAGTCTCCCTTCTTCCTATCAACCAAAAGAGCAAAGTTATCAGAAGATTTATCTTCACTTTTTAGCCTTCGTTCCTTAGAGATTAGTTTGTTTGCCACATCTCTAAAACATATGGTTGAACTCCTATGCATCAAGATTGGCTTCATATGCATATAGGACGGTGGAAGGGACCAGATGAGTTTTAATCCTTTGTCTTCTTCATCAATCTTCACTCCAATCGACTCTAATTCGGAAACTATCCCATTGAGCACTCCTAGATGATCAGAATTTTTTGTACTTTCAGTCATCTGCAGCATGTGAAACTGCTCCTTCAGGTAGAATCGGTTGCAGACGGTCTTCGCTTGATACAATTCTTCAAGCCTCTCCCAAAGTTCTTTCGCTGAATATGTTCCATGAATATTTGCAAGAACATTCTTGGCCAGGCTCAATCGTATCGCACTTGCAGCACTCTCGACCAAATCTTCCCAATCATCATCGCTCATCACAGGTTTTCCAGAACTAGTATCAACCGTTTCTTTACTAAGATCTCCAGAGCCTTCAGGGTTCGCAGGGGTTGGCTTACCCTTCAACGCCTTGTGTAAACCGTATAGGATTAGCAAATCTTTGACTTGAACTTTCCACAAGCCAAAGTTAACTTTTCCATCGAACTTCTCAACCTTGAATCTCATCAACTTTGCCATATCTAGTTTGTTAGGAAACACTATCAAGCAACCGAAGCTCTGATACAAATTGTTAGCGCACAAACGTTACTACGCGAAAGCGTTGCCGGATAGATCACAAACAAACAATAGCAAAAGAATTAAGATGGAAGAAGAAAATAAATCCAAACACACACAACACAAGAGTTTTACATGGAAACCTAAATCGGAAAAAAACCACGGCCGTCAGGACGACAAGAAATCAATCCACTATGAAGAAAATTGTTACAACTTTACTCTCAAGATTTTTCTCTCTCTAATACCCCAAACCCAATTACACCCAATGCTCTCTTTGAGATCTCTCTATTTAATTGCTAATTTGCTCCACCACAATAGCCTAGCTATTATGGTATTTTTATATGATTTACAGGGAGTTTAAACCAACAAAGAAATCCTTCTCCTATACGTACAAGATTTCCTTGTTTCACATAAATAATATTTCCTATTTATGATAAGTTATCTTGTAAAGGAGAAATCATTTTTCTATAAGAACTTCTAGAAACAAAACTATTTCCCTTCCAATTTAATATTTCCTGATTCAACGCGTGTTTAAGATTGACTACGATTCAAGTTGCAGTTGGCCACCCGCTTCCTAAACCGTGTAGAAGTCATCCGAAAAATTACATCTCTCAGAAAACCGCGATCCACACGTCACCAGGTCACGACCGCTGTCACTACCGCTGTGCCGCCCACAACGCAACTCACAGCGGTTCCTCATTGGAACATGACCGCTGTCCTTACCGCTGTCGATTCTCACAGCGCAAGGCACATCGGTTGCCTATTGGAATGGGACCGCTGTCCCTGCCGCTGTGGAAATTCACAGCGCAAGGCACATCGGTTTGAGCTGTTTTCAGTTTCTCCGATTCTTCAGATTTTCAAGCCTCCCTCAATCTCGATCTCGATCTCGATCTCATACTTCCAAATGTATCCCACGTCTCCAGGAAGTCTCTGCATTGGTGAATCCCGTTTGGTAACCATTGGAAATTCGAGCCATATCCAACAAAAATTAGGCAAAAAGATTCAGATACAATCATGCGAGAGAATTTGAACCCAAGTGTTTTTGGAAAAGCAGACTCGGATAAAGTGTCAATTCGGGAGAAAGATGTTAGGTTATCGTTGTACCCGAAAAGGGCAATCACTTGGGAGAATTTGAATCCAGGGGTTTTTGATAAAGTGTCAATTCAAGAGCTAGACATGTCTAAATGTCTAGTGATTACTCCCAGTTATTGTCTTCTGCCAGAAGACTATCTGGTGACTATGGCATGCTGGAGATCAGAGGTTGGTGCTCATTTGTTGAATGATTTCTGGGTATGCACCGCTTCAGGAAACAAGAATTGCACTCCAAAAAATACGGGGCAGAAACAAGTATCAGCAAGAACTTGATAGGTGTGAAAGTGATCAATAAGAGTTTGATATGTTGTTGAACTTGACGAGGTCTGCAGCTGAGCGTGTGGAGGAATTGGTGGATGGAGTTAAGGAGAAGAAAATCAAACTTGAGGGTTCTTTCAAGATTGAAGATCATTTGAGTGTGTTGAATTTGAGGTGTATTGAGAGATTGTATGATGAGCGAGGCTATGAAATGTTGGTTGGGGTGGGGGGTGGGGGTTCTCATATTATATCGATTAAAGCAAAGAGTAAAGGAGCTTGCAGAAATTCGTTCGGATTCGAACAAGGATTGGGCTCAATTGTATGCTAAAAACCATCACAAATCACTTCAGAGATGATAACATCCATGATCCATCAGCACCATTGAAGACTTTGTGAATATGTAAAGTTGAAGTTAGTGAAGGGTACAACACTCATTGATGGTATAGCTTTTTGTTCTTAGAGCAACCGGATGGAGGTATTATGTTATATATGATGGTACAACACTCATTTTTGTTTTTTCTTGCTCATCTTGATTTTCTGGGTTCTCTGTTTTATATTTGCTAGAGAGTTCGAAGGATAAAAGAGAGATAAGAGTGTTTTGATTCTGTTGATGTAAAAGTTGAGCGATTTTGTTGTTGTAATCACTACTTGTTAGTTCATGTTAGGTATGTTGGTTGAGTGGTAACGGATTTGGGTTTCTGGCATGGGCTCCTTTTGAGGGTTTTCTGTGTTAGGTTTCTGGGTAGATCAATGCTGTAAAAGATATTATATAGTGAGAGTCTCTCCAAAGAGGCTCACGTGGATGTAGGCATATTTTGCCGAACCACACTGAATTCTTTTGTATTGTTTTTCTTTTATATTCTTGATCTGTAACATCTGCTTCTTCATATATCAGTTTTAGGTCTTTCTTGGTTGGTATTATTTTTGCTTTCTCTTTCTTGTTTGCAAGTGATTCTTGCCGGTATTCGAAGAAAGAGGTTTGGTTAGGCTTTTGTAGTCGTACAAAAATATAACAATAGTGTAAATATTTTTACAACCGAAAATTAGTGAAACTGTACAATAATATCATCAAGTAAACCTGACTTGATAAATGCTATAATATATATATATATATATATATATATATATATATTATTGAGGCAGAATTTTTATTCCTGTCCCTAATACAATATTTCTACTTTTGGAAATAATATATCAACAACTTTTGACAAAAAAAAGGGAAAAGAAGAAATATTGATTAATTGGGTCGTATCTAAAAGCCTTTTTTTTGGAAAAAAATAATAATGATTAATTCTAATGGTCCTTTTAACATTTGTCTAAAACATGTGTCATAAGACAAATGTCAAATCCATAGGGGTGAATAATACCAAATGGACTTTGATTTTTGTATTTGTCATTGAATTGATAACTTGAGTTTTTGGTAATAGTAAATGAAGTAACAACAATGTCTTTTATTTACTCAAGAAAAGGTTTCATCTCACCTTCTTGTTTATTTCTGTCTCACTGTTACTGCTCTCTCTTTTTCATGTTTTCTCTTTACAGTCTACATAACCCATATGAAACCTTAGTTTAGGCATTAAAAAATACTGCTTAGTTAGTAGAACATTCTCATTAATGAGCATTAAAAACACTAAAATCAACATTTTTTGAACATCAATCATTTCTTCGATTTAAATTTAGTTTCCATGTGTTTTGGTAGCATTGACTTTTATGGATTAAAAACTCAAAATTTTGAAACGACATATTATTGTCGAGACTTATTTATTAAAAAGAATAAAATTACTAAGCTTCAACCAAAACAAAACTTTCTGTAAAGCCATTACTTATTAAAATAAGTCCATACTTTGATCAAGACTTGTGTGGCCAAGACTTAATATTAAATCTCAACCAAAGACAAGACTTATTATTATTATTATTATTATTAATTTTTAGATCTACTATCTCTCTTGTTCTTTCTCATCATCATGCATAAGTTCTTGGATATTTAAACGAAATGATCAATTGAAATACCTATTATTGTATAGGGTTTGGATCAGAAGGAATTGTTTCTTCAAAAGGAGATGTGTATAGCTATGGCATTCTACTTCTGGAAACCTTCACAAGAAAGAAGCCAGCAGATGAAACGTTTGATGGGGAAATGAACAAATGGTTCCAAACCTCCAAGATCAACAAAAAGATCAATAGCTGGACCACCAAAATTAACCCCCTTCAAATCTTTGTCTTCTTCAAAATTAATATACACCATTTGGTTACCAGAAACACTCACACCCCCACATGACCTCATCTTTCGAACCAAAGACCTTAACACTTCGTCTATTGTCCAAAATACCCTCAACACTCTCTGAATGAGCCACCCTGTAATTATCAAATATATCCCTTCTACCACCTTGTCCAATACAAGACCCCATTGCCCAATCAATTGAATCACAATCACAAGAGTCCAAATTAAAACTCCCCACCGAACCCCTCTTCTCCCTCTGCTCTATTTTTTCAGTGACCCCATCATAGGTACCCCATTCCCCAGTCACTTTATTTAGCTTTTTGTTGTATCCCATGCGTTGATTTTGCTCTAATATATCAACAATCCCATCACAAGACCCCATTACTCTATCAATCGAATTAAATGCACCCAGATCACACTTCCCACTCCTCTCCACAATATTAACAACTCTCCATTTTTTCGTTGACTCCAGCATTGGGGCCAACCCCCCACTAGATATTCTTTGCTTTCGATTGTCCCCCATACTTTGTCCTCTTCATTTGTCTTTTTCAATTCCCACCTCATCTATTTTCAAATTAACCAGATCACTCTTTTCCAAGCACCCTATTATAGCCCCATTTTTATTATTATCCTCAACTTTCCCACTATCTTTTTGAGAAAACATCTCACCTTGATCGACATCAATTAATCCCAACTCATCTTTTTTCAAAATAATTTGAAAATTGGACTCACACACTATGTGATCCATTTCTGACTTCCTTACCAAAACCATGCCTTCTTGCCTCTTCTGCAGATCTAAGAACTTCTCTATCTATGAAAAATCCAACTCCATCTCATCTTCTTTCAGCTTAACCAAAAACGAGCCTTTCTCTATCACAACCTTAACATCACAAGGGACAGATTTATTACCCAGAATTAGGACAAGAATTCTCCCTCTATCCAACCGATTCCTTAGCACCATGTCTTCTTCAACAAAGAGAGGTTCACCAATAGTCCATCCTAACTTCTTAAAAAAATCATGGTTCCATAAATGCAAAGGGATCCCAAAGCATAGAATCGAAACAGCTCTTGACTGAGGGATCAAAACATCAGACCAATTAATCATGGATGAAAAACAATCATCCCATAAAAATCGACTCTTGATAAAATCTTCTTTCTCACTCACCAAATCGAAACACCATAAAATACATTTATCATGAACATAAGAAGAAGAGAACTGCAAACCTCTATTAAGAAGATGGCTGTTGACACTAGTGACCCTTGAGAACTTACTAAGAACTCATGCTGCACACTTGTTAAGCCAGTTATGATCGCTGTTCCGATGCTTCCATTCCATGGTAGGCACTTCCTCATCTATCATCTGATTTCCAGCCACCACTTTGGCAAAACTTTGACCACCTCTGAAATCATTCTCAGCTTTAGTTTGAACCTTCAAAACTGCTGATCTACTCATATTCCACCCATACGATGCCACATTGGCACTCACCGGATGACCGTCGACCACCATCCCATTCACTTTCTTTGCAACGTTGGTCGCTTCCTCCGCCGACTCGAAACCGATAAAACCAAAGCGACTCCCTCGCAAGCTCTTTTTCGAGGGAAGGTAAACATCCCTAACCTTCCCAAAAGACTTGAAAAACCTCCACGGACCCATCGAAGCAACACTAGGACTCATGTTATCTATAAAAATTGAGACTAGACCATCCCTGAAATCATTCCTTGCCACCTCGCCGTTAGCCTTCACCTGATTCATTTCACGGCCAAAGGAATCAGGACTACTCTCTCTAGCAAACTCTCTCTCCCTCTCTCTCATTGGCTGCCCGTAAGGAAAAAGAGTTTGTCTTATTTGTTGAGAAAATATGATGAAGACTTTGAAGCAAACAAGGGTTGTTTGATATCTATCATGCAATTGAGCCTGAAATGTTTAACAGATTCACCAGAAGAGAGGACATATATGTGAGCTGTTCTTACTAGACTCAACAAGATCAAGGTGAAGTTTATAAAGGATTCTGAGAGAAATTAATATGAAACTTCCATGTTTTTAAACTTCTAATTTATTGAAAATTATAACTCAAATAGTTGAAATAACGAATCACTTGAGCTTATCTTTTAGTTCAACGAATGGACACATATAAAGAAGGGACATGTATCTATAAACATCACGATATTAATTATGAATTTAACATTTCATGGGCATTGAAGTTTCTACAACGTTTAAGCACACATACAAGGAGATAAATCAATTGCAACAAATTGCATGAACCCTAAATCTTAGAAAATTTTTTAGGTCGCACCTTCTTGAATTCACTCTAGCTCTTTTTATCCTTATTTCCCTCATAGCCTCAGCTTCATAAACAAATAATGAATCAACTTTGAAAGTTGACACATGATTTCTGATGTTAATTTCTCTACAGGGCCGGCTCATCGGCCCAGCAAACCCAGCCATTTGCTGGGGCCCCAGATTGGCCCGATCAATTTCTTCATATTTTATAAAATTTGGGGCCTCCACATCCAATCTATTTGGGGCCTCAGGACTCAATATATTTAAGTGTAAAGAGGCCCAATCTCAAACATTTATTTTGTTCTTCACACCAGGCCCAACAAGTTAATTTAGCATATATCAGACTAGTTGATATTACTTGCTAACCTTTACTTATTGCTGTGGTTAACTTGTTGCTTCGTTGAATCTGTCATCTGTGCTTGGAATTTGTAAAGCATTCTCTACTTCGCTGAATCCCTTATTGGCTTCTTCTTTAATCACTTAATGGCCATCCTCTACCCCTCTCTCTCCGACTCTCCGTCGACACTTCATCTTCGATTTGCTTCACATGTTCCATTTTTTTCTTACTTTTTTTCATTTTTATTAACTGTCAACTGTCTTCAGTCTTCTTCATGCTTTCTTCTTTAATTAACTTAGTATCCTAATTGATTAAGACTTTGATAGTTAAAACCTGTTAACTTTATGTGTTTGATTGTGTCAGTGTGTGTTTTGTCTATGATTCCTAAGTTCCCATGATTCCTAATTTCCTATGATTCGGAGATGATACTTCATCTTCGATTCTTGATTTCTTGTAGTATGTGGTAATTAAAAAGAAAATTACAATTTAATGAATTTACAAAGAAAATATACAGAAACCCAACTGGAAACAAGAGTACTTAATTGATATAAATTAAAAACTGAGGTAATTAAGCAATGTAACACAATTTTCACAAAGTAATTCAACTTATTTATTCAACAACTTTTATTTTATATTTTCAGGTACACCTTATTAAACATTTAAACTTTATCTCTTTAATTTTGCTAACAATAAATTTATATAGGTATAAATTCCCACTTCCCAGAGAAACAAAAAAAAATCAGTAAAACATAATTTCATTTCTTAGTAAATTTGTACCAATATATAATATATGTGTGTCATTTGTTATATATATATGTGTGTGTGTGTTAATGTGCTATTGGGTTTTTAGATTTAAGTTTTATCTAACATGTTTTATAATATATATTTTTAGGTAATCTTGATTCTTGAATAGGTATGACAGTTCAACGAAAACATATGACTGCGGAAACCAAAAAAGAAAGGCCAAAGTAAGAAGAGATATGGTGATACAATCTTTTGCGGGTTCTATGGATATGTATGTAAAAAGAAAACCTAATCAATCTAATAATGAGAATGTGAATATGAATGTGAATACTAGTTTGGATGATACTGATAATGCATATGATTTGAATGTGAATGTGAATGTGAATGTGAATACTAGTTTGGATGAGAATGATAATGCATATGATTTGAATGAGAACGAGCATGTAGATGGGTTGTACGAAAATATTGATGATTTAAATGATAATATAGAAGATTTGAATAAGAACGTAGATGACTTGAACGATATATCTTTTTTGTTTTAATTTATGTGGATTACATTGTATTTGGTAAATAAAGAATTCTTTATTTAATTTTTTTTATGTTAATGATAATAATTTTATATAGGGCCCCGATTTTTATTAATATCATAAAATCGCTCGGGCCCCCAAAATGTCTGGAGACGGCCCTGTTTCTCTATATGGTGTTAATTGTTTATTTGTTTTAAGAAATATAATTTTATCTAAACAGAATCCTGCCATATAATGTTTCCAGGAAACCTGACAGTAACTTTATTGTATTTTACTAATCAAAACCCATTAGATGTGAAAATAACAAAACTAATAATAATAATAATGGAAGACCTGATGGCCTCATGCAAAGAAAACAAGCACAACAAATAAAATATGTTTTCAATCTTATATTATTCTTTTCTTTGCTATAAATATCTAAGCATGAAAATAAGCATCAAAAGGGGATGTAGCTCAAATGGTAGAGCGCTCGCTTTGCATGCGAGAGGTACAGGGTTCGATCCCCTGCATCTCCATCTTTTGTTTTGCTTGAGACACAAACTTGAGTAGTTGAGTGTATAGAATGTAGATATGGATGCTGATTGATTACAGAAATAGTAACTAATGGGGGTGATCCTTTGTTGATTTTATGAAATCATCAGCTGTTTTAGCACTAAATCATTGATTTTGATAAATGAGTGAGACTGCCAAAGAATTGTAATTGTTTACAAAATATCAAAACTTACAGACACAACTCTTTAACTATAAAAACAACCAATATATTGCTGTTACTATAAACACTAGCAAAATTATCCCCTCGTCATCTCTCTCTTGGCAGTGGTCCCTGAACCACGCCCACCTTTCTTCTTTGTTTCCCTCAATTCGAATTGTACTTGAACACCTTGAAAATATTAGGGAAACATTAGAAAAACTGGATATGTCAAAAGGATGATAGATATATTAGATAATGTCAATCAACTTTTGAATTGAGGGACTGCAGTTCAGTCTGCGCAACTTCTCACTCTTTTTTGCATCATCACCTTACATGGTACAAGGAAATAAGTCCGCAGTGGCAGCATGCTAATTTTGGAATGGTTAAGTTAATGAGGTACCGATGTTACATGAAGCTTTTTTCCCACGCAAAGAAGGGCAAGACTTCATTATGGGATGCAATAGACTATTTTATGACGAATCAATTGAAACTTGTACTCGGAAAAAAAATTAATATAATTTTGCATATGATTATTGGCCAACTCAAATGTCATGTATGCATATGATTAAACTTGGAGCTTAACAATTTGCATTAGCATCTGAATTTTTAATCTCTAGTGTATACATAAGAAATTTCATTGAAAACATCATTACCTGTTCGAGTGCCTCCCTTCGTCCGTGCAACAATGCAGCACTGATCAAAAGAGATTAATAATATGAGTAAAGATCACTTAAGGAACCACATGAAAATCACATAGAATTTTCAACATTTTTAACAGCTGAATTAAAAATACATACGGAATAATACAGGATGCAAGTGACTGAAGTGAGTGATATTGCTTATTTCTACACTTTGTGTAGCCCAAATTTCCTATCTTTTCGCCTCCGTTTCCCGGGTAAAACCAGGTATTTAATGGTTAAATCGAGTTTGTGTAGGTTTGTAGCTTACAGGGGAGTTTATGCAAAGATTGAAGAAGTTTGGGGCAAATCTGGAATCTCTGAAGAAGTAGAGCTTGAACCGCCGTACACCCGTCCTACATACAGCGGGTGTACATCGGATTTGCTCCAGAATGTCATCGCCCCCAGCTCGTCTCATTATCGCCGTTTGATCAGCGATTTGGTGCTACCATTTCAAAGAAGAACCACTGTTCACCCGCCTTACGTACAGCGGGTGTACATCGGATTTGCTCCAGAAGGTCACCGCTTGTGTCTCGCCTGTAGCTTGCTGTAGAGATTTCAAAGGAGAACCGCCGTTCACCCGCCGTACGTATAGCGAGTGAACAGTGGCCAGACTCAATTTCTGAAGAATTTTTAGGGCTTCGTGCCCTAATTCCCACACACTATAAATACCCCATTTTAGCTCTTCTTCATGATCTCTACCACGACCCTTGAGCTCCAAAGACTCCCATTTCAATCCAAAACCTCCAAGAACCCAAACTTTAACCCGAATCCTTCACCAAATCACCCAAAACCTTCATCAAATCACCATCAAACCTCAAATACCACTTCACCAACCGCTCACACCTCATTTCCTCACCTAGACCAACCATCAAGACCACAATCTTGGAGCTAAAGGAGTCATAGAGAGAAGGAACCAAGCACAAGCTAGCTAGAGAGGAGGAGTTCTTCAACTTTGTTTACTCTTTTCCTTTCTTTCTTTAGTTTTACTTGTATTCATTTATGGCTTGTTCTTATTTCATATCTTGTATGGTCATTTCTCATATTATGAACTAAACTTTACTTGGCTAAGGCCAAGATGAAGCCTTTTCCATGAATTACTAATGAAGACCACCATTTTATCCCCATTGCTTGTGTTTATGTATATGTATTTCATGTTATAATAATGTTGAATGTTTAGCTAGCATTTAATATTTATTTGGTTGTTGTGTGATGTACTGAGAGGAGAAGCACACAACGTGCTCGATGAAATGCATGATAGAGGTCTAGTAAGGTAGAAATACTCGAGGCTAGTCTCTAGGACTCAATTAGTGAACCACTATGCTTAATGAACTTGTGTATATTTCGGATGACCATCGAATGATATGTTATTGGTGCATATATGTATTGTTTCTATAACTCGAGAGAGAGTAGAGACTAATTAAGGGTTATCACGAGTCTACATTCATATAAGCATAATTTATCTTTAACGGTGTGTCTATAAATTGGTAAGGATTGGTTAGGTGGATTCACAGTTTTAGCCTCATTTACTATAATAATACAATCACTTGCTTGTATGTGACTTGCTTTGTTATTTGTTTGATAGTCTTATCTATTGCACTTTTAGTTGTAGTTTAATTTAAGTAGTTTTGAGTAAGAGAATTCAATCATCAAATAGTTGTTTGTCTAGATAGTAGTCAATCAATCAATTGTAATACTCAATTCATCAATCCCTGTGGAACGAACTTTATTATCATTGTACTACTCCCAAGGCTTCCTACTATTGCTGATGCTCTTTTAGGAGTGATCAGTGAGCTAGTTTGAGAGAGCTGCCACTGTCGATATCTTCGAATCTGCACATTGACTATATACCTATCGCTAATAGACTCAGCAGCACGGGCAATCAAGCTCATTCGTTTCATTTCATCCTTACCAGCAGAACTTGGCCAATAATTAATATAATTTTTCTAAAATATTATAACAAATAATAAGACATGTAGAGCATTTATCAAAAAATAACTTTTTAAGATTCCACTAAAGAGGTACAATTAACCATCAAGCGAGCAATGCACTGCAATATAATCAAGAAGATAAAAAAGGGTACAAGCTATCCCGTAAACCTATCTGAGCTAACCAAAGTTCACAAGATACAGTAAAAGAGGCTAAATCCTCCGTCACAGGACACATAAAACTATGAACAGAAGAATAAACTGAAAAAGATCCCGTTTACAAAGCAAGAAAACAAGAATATTCTCAAACAAAACATCAACAATTGCTGCCTCTAAATCTGTGAATGAAAGAGAATTATTGACTGAACTATTTAATCAATCGACTGGTCAAACTAGTGATTTAATCCAAGACCCTACTAAACAGGTTAGCATACATATCCATACTAGAAAACATAGTCAAGTCACTGAACTGAAGTTAACATCATCATCATGAAATTGGAAGAATTTCAGAAACTTAAATGTGAGAAACTCGAGTTTAAACTGAAATCCCAGCAAGGTCTAAAATTCTTTTGAAATTTAGTAATTGCCAACCAAACATATGCTCAGCAAATGAGGACGCACTTGAATAAGTTAATCCGCTCATCCATTCTCAACTTTCTCCCCCATTAAAACCAAACAGCCTACAACCACATACATGATGGTGTAAAAATCGTGTTATAATATACTCACTCGCAAGTGCACGAATCGTGAAGATTAGCACAGTGACAAGTAAGGATCGTTCCCATGAGGAAAAAAGATTTATTAATTAAAACTAATTCTAATTAAAGTTAAATTAAAGTAACCAAAGATTTGTTGATGATTTAATTAAACTAAAACTAAATTAAATTAAGCTAAGAAAACAATTAAAAAGAATATGGTTGTGATCAAGAGAAGAAAATACTAGGTTATCAATGATCCCCAATTATGAACACTCAATGTATGGAATTAATTTGTAAACAAGATTTAATCAATTCTAGGGTTCATTATGTTGACAAATTGGCTCAATTCCACCTACCACACCTTTCACCTACCACCCACCAACTCCTTGAAATGTATATTGTTGACAATGGGGAAAAAACCAAACCACCATGTTGAAAATGGGGGATGGTTGTCTCTGTCTTTCCCCTATAAATAAAACCCTCAGCAAGGCAATAATATCAGAGAAAACAAGCAGCATAGAAGCAAAGCTTCCAGAGAGAGTTCTTGAGAGTTTTAGAGAAAAAACTCTGTTTTCTGTAATTCTGAAATATATTAGTTTGCTGCCTCCCGTGGACGTAGGCAATTGCCGAACCACGTAAATATCTGTGTCTTTGTGTTGTGTGCATTTTTCTGTTTAATTTCTGGCCATTTCCACAACAAATTGGTATCAGAGCTTTAGTTTTGGTAAAGTTTAGAAATTTCAAAGTGCTCGAATCGCTGTTCGGAGGGTACCGTTGTGTTCCTCTCGAAAATACGATTCCAACACCGGTGACCGCATCTTAAACGAAGCTCAAACGAACTCTCTAGCTTCGGTCAAAGTTCGGTCAACTCTGGAAAAATTTCCAGAAATTTTCTGCAGAATTTTTCAAGGAAGAAGACGACACTGTAGCGCCACGTCATCAGCCACGTCAGCGCCCAGTCAGCCGCCACCTCGTCGTCCAGTCATCGCCACGTCATCGATTAGCCACGTCAGTGCCACGTCAGTGCCACGTCGCCTCTTAGGAGAATATTCTGTTACCATCAGAGAATATTCCGTTATCTGCAGAATATTCCGTTACACTAACGGAATATTCCTGAGTCAACTCGGTACAAAAGTGTTTTTGCCTAACTCAATGCAATTTTCAGCCGTTTTCGACAAAGTCGGACTTGTTTTCAGCTATTTTGACCGTTCCGGACGCAACCGTGCCATCTGCTTCAGCTAATTCCGCTTGTAAGTACTAGTTTTACTTAGTCAAGCTTTATTAACTCTATTTCCGGGCACGATGGAAGATCCAAAAGCTGGAGAAATCTTGGAACAGTCAACTGAACCTCAAACCTCGGCATCAACCAGCAGTTCTTGGCAAAGAAGCTCGATATCAAATGTGAAGTTTGATATTGAGAAGTTTGACGGCACCAACAACTTCGGCATGTGGCAATGCGAAGTTCTGGATCTATTATTCCGGGAAGGATCTGATATTGCCTTGAGTTCCAAACCTGAGAATATTTCCGATGAAGATTGGAAGTATGTAAATCGTTAAGCTTGCGGCACAATTCAGTTGTGTTTAGCTAAGGACCAGAAGAACTTTGTCATGAAGGAGACTATGACATCAAGTCTCTGGAAAAAGTTGGAGGACAAGTACATGACGAAAAGCATAGAGAACCGACTCTACCTGAAGAAGAAGCTCTTCCGTTTCCAGTACAAGAAAGGTATTTCTATGATTTAGAATTTGGATTATTACAATAAAATTCTCGCCGATTTACAAAATTTAGATGTTGAAATTAGCGATGAAGATAAGGCATTACTGTTGTTAAATTCCTTGCCTGATACCTATGAACATTTAACCACAACTCTGTTATATGGTAAGGATGAGGTTAAATTCGTAGACGTTTCTAATGCTCTGGTGAATAATGAGTATCGGAAGAAAGATCAGCTTGATCACAGAGAATCAACATCAGAAGTGTTGACTGTTGCCCGAGGCAGGGCAAACAACAGAAGATCTGGAGTATCTAGTGAGCGTGGTAAATCTCGCTCGAAATCAAGGGGAGCATTCCGCTCGAAGCCAAGTGGAGAATCATCATACAGACGTCCTGCGAAGGACGAGTGTGCCTACTGTCACCAGAAAGGGCACTGGAAGAAAGATTGTCCAAACAAGGACAAATATAATGTGAATGTTGCAGATAAAGCTGATGATGATGAGGATTCAGCTTTTACAGTTTCATCATCAGACAACCATTCTGATAGATGGATTATGGATTCCGGCTGTTCCTATCATATGTGTCTCAACAGGCAATGGTTTTCAAGCTTCCAGAAGCTTGACGGAGGAGTTGTCCTTATGGGTAATGACAACACCTGCCAGACGAAAGGGATAGGAACTATCCGCTTGAAGATGCACAATAGTACAATCAGACGACTGACAGACGTCAGGTATGTTCCTGATCTAAAGAAGAACCTCATTTCACTAGGGGTCTTAGACTCCAGCGGTTACAAGGTGACCATGGAAAATGGAGTCCTGAAGGTTGTACAAGGTGCATTCTTGGCAATGAAAGGTACTCGACAGAAAAATCTATATTTTCTGGATGGGTACACAGTCACAGGGAGAGCAGCCGTCTCCAGCAGTTCCGAAGATGAGTCATCTAATACTTCTCGACTCTGGCACATGCGCTTAGGGCATGTAGGTGAGAAGGCTTTGCAAGGTTTGGTGAAGCAAGGTCTCCTGAAAGGTGCAAAGACAGGTAAACTTGATTTCTGCAAGCATTGTGTCATGGGAAAGCAGACAAGAGTGAAGTTCAACACCGTCATTCATCGTACAAAAGCAACACTGGATTACGTTCACACTGATGTTTGGGGGCCTTCCAAAAATGCTTCATTGGGAGGTAAACATTATTTTGTGACGTTTATTGATGATTTCTCCAGGTATGTTTGGGTATACACCATGAAGCATAAAGATGAAGTTCTGGATATCTTTTTTCAATGGAAGAAGATGATTGAAAACCAGACAGGCAGAAAGATTAAAAGGCTCAGATAAGACAATGACGGGGAATACAAATCAGATCCTTTCATGAAATTTTGTCAGGCTGAAGGGATAATCAGACACTTTACAGTTCCCGGCACGCCACAACAGAACGGTGTAGCAGAACGGATGAACCGTACTTTGGTGGAGAAAGTTCGATGTATGCTTTCTCAATCCGGCCTGAGCAAGACATTCTGGACAGAGGCTTTGGTGTATGCCTCTCATATAGTCAATAGACTACCAGCTTCCGCACTTGATGAGAAAACTCCCAAGGAGGTATGGTCTGGACAACCAGTTTTGGATTATGATCGATTGCATATATTCGGATGTCCAGCATATATTCATATTACAGAATCCAAACTGGATCCTAGGGCTAAGAAAGTTGTTTTCTTGGGCTTTAGTGAAAGAGTTAAGGGATTCAGACTATGGAATTCTGAGTCAAAGAAGATCGTCTTAAGCTGAGACGTTACCTTTGATGAATCTGCGATGCTGAAACAAATACCTCTAGACACAGAGAATGAGAATCCAAATTCTCTACGACAGATGGAGTTTGAGACTCCTAAGAAGTCAGAAAAGACTTCTCCGACAGTCAACCGTCCTGATGATGATTCTGATAGTCAGGACGAGATATCAGTTGAGGTGAAGGATTCAGAACCATTATCTGAGATCAGACAACAGCCAAAATCCATTGCCACCAGCAGACCGACAGTTACACAGACATGGTAGCATACGCTCTTCCAGTAACTGATGATGATGTTCTGTACACCTTTAGAGAAGTTGTGCTCAGTACGGACAGTGTCAGGTGGAAGAAGGCGATGGATGAGGAGATGCAATCACTTCACCAGAATGAAACTTGGAAGTTGACGCCACTTCCAAAGGGAAAAAGAGCTATAGGGTGTAAATGGGTCCATGCCAAGAAGGAAGGTGCTCCTGGAAAAGACAGGATCAGATACGAAGCCAGATTGGTAGCGAAGGGTTACGCACAGAAGGAAGGAATAGATTACAATGAGGTATTCTCACCTGTTGTCAAGCATTCGTCTATTCGGATTCTATTGGCTTTGGTTGCACAATTTGATCTGGAGTTAGCTCAACTCGACGTGAAGACTGCATTCCTCCATGGTACTTTGAACGAGGAAATCTATATGTCTCAGCCAGAAGGGTTCAAAGTTCCAGGACGTGAGAATTTAGCTTGCAAGCTGAGCAAGTCTCTGTATGGTTTGAAGCAATCACCGAGACAGTGGTACAAACGGTTTGATAGCTTCATGATGACTCAGAAGTACACACGCAGTCATTTTGATCACTGTGTATACTTTCGCAAACTCCAAGATGGTACATTTGTCTATTTGCTCTTATATGTGGATGATATGCTGATAGCATCTAAGAGTAAGGTGGAGATCGACAGGCTGAAGGCTCAATTGAGCTCAGAGTTCGACATGAAGGATCTTGGAGAGGCAAAGAAGATACTTGGTATGGAGATCAAAAGAGACCGAGCAAAAGGTACCATCTGTTTGACTCAGACTCAGTATTTGAAGACTGTACTTCAGAAGTTTAGCATTGATAGCAAGTCTAAACCTGTAAGTACACCGTTATCTCCACATTTCAAACTGAGTGCACTGATGTCACCAACTACTGATGATGCAAAGAGGCAAATGGATCATGTTCCATATGCAAATGTTGTTGGTGCCTTGATATATGCGATGGTGTGTACTAGACCCGACATTTCATACGCCGTAAGTATGGTGAGCCGTTACATGTACAATCCTGGTAAAAGCCACTGGCAAGCAGTGAAATGGATTCTACGGTACATTCAAGGTACTATAGATATTGGTTTGAAGTTCGAGAGAGATCAGACAATTGACAAACATATCGTAGGATATGTTGATTCTGATTATGCTGGTGATCTTGACAAACGCCGATCTACTACTGGTTATGTGTTCACTATGGCAGGAGGACCAGCAAGTTGGAGATCAACTTTACAGTCAACAGTGGCTTTGTCTACTACTGAGGCAAAGTATATGGCTGTAACAGAAGCTTTCAAAGAAGCCATTTGGTTTCGTGGTTTGATCAGGGACTTGGGTATTGTTCAGGAAAACATGGAGATTTTATGCGATAGCCAGAGTGCCATTTGTTTGGCAAAGAACCAGGTCCATCATAGTCGCACCAAGCATATAGACGTTCGTTACCACTTTATTCGTGAAATAGTAGATGAAGGGAATATTCTACTTCAGAAGATCGGAACTGCAGACAATCCTGCAGATATGTTAATAAAAGTGGTAACAGGGATCAAGTTCCAACACTGTATGGACTTGATCAATATCTCTCGAGCTCGTAGTGCCTAAAGGGCGTAATGGAGGCAGCATCGATTGGTGGATTCTCGCCAAGGTGGAGATTGTTGACAAATTGGCTCAATTCCACCTACCACACCTTTCACCTACCACTCACTAACTCCTTGAAATGTATATTGTTGACAATGGGGAAAAAACCAAACCACCATGTTGAAAATGGGGGATGGTTGTCTCTGTCTTTCCCCTATAAATAAAACCCTCAACAAGGCAATAATATCAGAGAAAACAAGCAGCATAGAAGCAAAGCTTACAGAGAGAGTTCTTGAGAGTTTTAGAAAAAAAACTCTGTTTTCTGTAATTCTGAAATATATTAGTTTGCTGCCTCCCGTGAACGTAGGCAATTGCTGAACCACGTAAATATCTGTGTCTTTGTGTTGTGTGCATTTTTCTGTTTAATTTCTGGCCATTTCCGCAACACATTCTTTGTCTTTAATGTGACTATTACCGTATGGTCATGGGATGAGTCACGTGTTCTCAACCACTATTCACCCTTGGTCTATGGTGTGAACAGTGATCGAAAACCCTTTAAGCGCAAGAATTAAGAACCAAATTCTATACTTTGCTTGGCTTATGCTAAAGATAAAATCCATTCATTCAAAAGAGCATTAATCAAGATTAGGTTTGGTCTATACTCTAACCCTAATTCTCAGATAGTCTTAACCCTAAAATCATGCCAAATAATTATCCACCCTTGGTCTATAGTGTGAATAAATATTAAAACTAATGAGGATTAAGCAATTAAGCATAATGAATAAATCAAGAATTAAATTGATAAATTAATAATTAATCCAAACATGAGCATTCACAAAAGGTTCACATTGATTCCCTAATTATGGGATTAGTTACACATCATGGGAAAAGAAAAGAAAAGAGATTGAGTAGAGAAAACCCGAGATGATCATCAAAGAGCTCCTCCAATTCTTCTTTGTCTTCTTTGTCTTCTTCTTCTTCTACAATGGATGGATGGGTCTTGAGGTGATGTGTGGTGATGGAGTGATGGGGGATAGCCCCCTTGGTGGCTTGGGACCTCCCTTCGCTTCACTCCCGAAATTAGGCTTCAAAGGGGTTTAAATATACTTTAGATGCTAAGCTAAGTCCTTAAACAACAAGGAAATTGTTTCCCTTTTGGAACTCTACCTTTTTGGGATTTAATTCTTTCCTAATCCACTTAAATTGATTACTTATTGAAGGAAGATAAGGATTAGGTGTCAACTTGCTTTCCAAGACTCACACTCATGTCCAAGCAGGTAATATTTCCCGTTCCGACAACTTGCAAAATAAATCCCGTCACTATGTGCGGAATTATGACTGATCTGACCATTGGATACTAAAAAGGGCATAACTTCTTCTAGGAATATCGGAATTGCAATCCGTAAAGTGAGACAGAAACTAGACTTTTGGGGCTTTCCATCCATAGGTGGTAGGACACACAATTCAATTGGATCTCAGAGATATGGCCCCTGCAATCTGGATGTTCTGCACTGGCCAAATCTGCCTTTCTCGGAATGATGTGCGGCATAGACCGCGGTTGAGGTTGATGCCTTGGAAGCGGTATGGACCGCGGAAAAGAACAGAAAGCCTACTGAAATGTATCGCTGTACGTGCCATGGTGGAGGTCATGCACGAAGAGCGACCTACACAGCGGTGGATGACAGCTTTGATCTTTTTCTTCACATTTAAGCTATTTTCCTTGAATATACCTTCAAATACTTCATTTAAGGAATGTGACCTATACATGCTCAACAAACACATAAAATACCTAATTTCACCCAAAAATAAAGCATAAATAATAGGAAATGGAGACCTAAAATATGTATAGAAATAGACCGATCAATACACAAGTTAGCATGATAAATACATTTATTATTACGAAATTGTGAATTACTAAACATTCATGAAAAATAATTCTTCTTTAAATTAATAAGGCAAGGAGAGAAAGAGTATCTTACTGACAGACTTTATTTATAATAAGATTCAGAGTTTAGCATCATAGAAATTAATTCGACACAAAGCATTCAGTGTTCAATGAGAAACTTTATGATTTTGGAATTAGATTATCCCCATATTATGAATTAGGAATCATCCATGATGAAATACATAGAAAAATGAATTATTATTATGATCCGTCTCCATGTAATAAGAAGCAAATTGTTACGAGTAAAAGTGATTTTGAATTAGATTTTAGCTAACGAAAGCAAAAATGATGAGCGAGAAAGGTAGAGAGAGAAGCAGTGGTTTCTACAGGCTAGAGGTTAGAAGGGATTACAGAGAAAATTTATTTTCTGTGTTTATTGACAACTTGAATCCCACTGTTGACACCGAGTGTCTTTGGGGTACTTTCAAACCTCATGGGAGATTGAGAGACGTTTTCCTATCTACAAAAATTCACCATCGGAGGAGTGCATTTGCTTTTATTCGGTTCGAAACAGAGGAAGAGGCTAATAGGGTGGCGAAGAGAGTTGATGGAATGCATGTTTATGGCTGGCCGATTAGAGCAAAACTAGCATCATTTGGATGGAATAGGAGGAGAATGAGGGGGGAATCAAAAGTTGAAGGAGATTTCGACAATAAGAATGATAGAGGAGATAGTTTTAGAGAAGACGGTATCCCACAGCGAAGATGGCAGAGGGCTTTCTCTGACGTAGTGAAAGGCCATGATCAAAACAAGGAGGAAAAAGATGGGAAGTTGGATGAATCCTGCGGTAGGACAGTTTGGGAAGGAAATCTGAGATCAGTAGAGTGGATTTCTATAGAAGTTGAGAATAATTTTCTGTATATTTTATTAAAGAAGACGAAGCTATATAAATATACATAAGGAGACTTGAAGAAGTCTGAATTTAGTAAAGTCCTAAATTAAGTAGAAAATGATAACAGGAAGTCCTAAGTTTAGAAGTATAACAACATATGCTCTAGATAAGGAAATACAAAGAGACTAGATAAGGAAATACAAAGAGACTAGATAAGGAAATACAAAGAGAACCAATATTACTAAACTACATTAACCTTTACACGCCCCCGCAAGACAGTGGGCAGTTCACAAACACTGATCTTGGACCGTAAGAGACAGAATCTTGTCCTGGAGAGTGGCTTGGTGAGAGAATCAGCCAACTGATCAGCAGAAGACACGTGGGAAATGCGTAGTTGATTGCTTTGAACCTTTTCTCTAACAAAATGAAAGTCAATGGCAATGTGCTTCATTCTAGAGTGAAATACGGGGTTGGAGCACAAATAGGTTGCACCGATGTTGTCACAGTAAATTGTGGGGGGACTGGAGCATGGGACAAGCAATTCACGCAAGAGAGATGAGATCCAGATTACCTCAGACGCAGTTGTGGCAACAGCTCTATATTCAGCTTCAGTGGAGGACCTGGCCACGGATCATTGTTTGCGAGAGCACCATGAGATAACATTAGACCCAAGAAAGACGACGTAAGCACTGGTTGAGGTGCGGTCATCTTGATTACCTGCCCAATCTGCATCAGAAAATGCATGGAGTGATACCGGAGAGTCGCGGCGCAACACCAAACCGTGATTTAGTGTCCTACACAGGTAGCGTAGAAGACGCTTCGTGAGAGACCAGTGCCCTGTCGTTGGGCGGTGCATGAATTGGGCAAGTTTGTTTACTGCGAACGCGATGTCAAGACGAGTGAAGGACAAATATTGTAGAGCACCAATTACCTGACGAAATTCAGTAGCATCCGTAAGAGAAGTGCCATCAAGAAGCGTCAGAGAATGATCGGTAGGGAGAGGTGTGGCCACTGGTTTGGAGTCGGACATTTTGGTACGAAAAAGAAGATCCGTCACATATTTTTGTTGAGAGAGAAATAGGCATGCGGAGCAGGGAATGACCTCAACACCAAGAAAGTACGATTGAGCACCAAGGTCTTTAATGGAGAAACGCTGAGCGAGCTTACCAACAAATAAGTCAACTAGGTTGTCATTGTCGCCCGTGATGATTATATCATCAACATATACCAACAGAAAAATCACACAGTCATTAGCGCTAAAAATGAATAACGAGTTGTCGGATTGAGAATTAACAAACCCATTTTGTAGAAGAAACTGTCGAAGCTCATTGTACCACACTCGAGGTGCCTGTTTGAGACCATAAATGGCTTTCTTGAGATGACAGACATGTAGTGGGAGTGCGGGATCTGAAAATCCTGGGGGTTGCACCATAAATACATTCTCAGCCAAGTGACCCTAAAGGAATGCATTGTTCACATCCAATTGACGAAGAGACCATCCTCGTGACACCGTAATGCTGAGTAGAGCCCGGATAGTGGTAGTTTTAACCACTGGACTGAAAGTTTCAGTGTAATCAACACCAGGCCTCTGATGAAACCCCTTTGCCACCAAGCGAGCTTTGTACTTAGATATTGAACCATTTGGAGACCTCTTTATGCGAAACACCCATTTTCACCCTACGGTATTATATGAAGGATTTGGAGGAACTAAGTCCCATGTGTTATTCTGAATGAGAGCATCAAATTCTTCAGACATGGCTTGTCTCCATTCCGAAAATTTCAGAGCTTGAGACACACACGTGGGCTCAGTTTGAGGAGACGAGAGAACACTTGTAAGAGATAGCTTCTGGATGGGCTTGTGGATATTGTTCTGTGACCGAGTGACCATGTGGTGAGTGGCCGCTGCCTGCTGGTGCGCGGACAGTGATGGAGATGTGACTGGGGCGATGTTAGGTGCAGTAATGGTGGCTTGGCTGCCGATCGGTGCTGTGGCAGTGTCAAGGCTGCAAGCAGTAGGGACTATAGTACAGGAGGAGTTGCAGCAGGTAGTGGCTGGGAAGGCGTAGGGGTTGCGGCCTCTCCTCGGGAATCATGGAGAGGAGCCGGACAAGGTATCACATGCACAGCCGGTCTGGTGGAGGAGTGGACGTGGGAGACAGGAACGGGCATGGTGGGGGAGATAAGGGATGTCCAGAGGTCGCATGTGTTGGGGTCAGGATGCGGGAGACTCATGTGAAGTGTGTTGTATGGGAAGACTGACTCAACGAAGGTGACATGACGAGACACGAACATACGATCAGTGGTAAGGTTTAGGCAATGGTACGCACTTTGGGAAAATGAATATCCTAGAAATATGCATGATGTCGACCGAGGTTCTAGCTTGTGATTAGCATATGGTTTAATCCAAGGATAACAAAAACACCCAAATACACGAAGTTTCGCCTACGACGGTTGCTTACTGAAGATTTTCTCAAAAGGTGAGATCATGTGTAACAAAGGCGTATGCATCCTATTGATAAGGTAAATAGCAGTGGTGAATGCATGGGACCAAAATGTAAGTGGTAGTGAGGCATGGGTGAGAAGAGACAATCCTGTCTCAACTATATGCCTGTGACGACGCTCAGAGACACCATTGTGTTCTGGCGTGTGAGGTGATGTAGTGAAGTGGGAGATGCCATGATGAGCTAGGGTGTGCCTAAGTGCAATGTATTCACCACCATTATCACTGTAGAGTGAGATGATGGAGTGTTTAAAAAAAATTTCAACCAGAGATTTAAAACGAATAAAGACTGTATGAACATCAGATTTATTTTTCAAAGGATATAACCACATATATTTTGTAAAATGGTCAACAAATAACACATAGTACTTGTAGCCATCTTTAGAGATAATTGGAGAGGTCCAAACATCTGAATAGATGACCTCAAGCGGTTTAGAACTGTGAACAGTTGAGGTTGAAAAGGGCAATTTGTGAGTTTTATTGATTTGACACGCACTACATGGATGGCTAGGATTATTTGACGACACTATAGACAGAGCTTGAGAAGACACTAATTTAGAAATAATTCTTGATGACGGATGGCCTAGGCGATGATGCCAGTCAGGAATTGTGGCTTTGACACTGGAGAATGCTATGATAGGCGGTTTGTCCGGTTAAGCATGTGAAGGCCACTCGTAGACTCCATTCCTAGTCCGTCCTTGCATGAGCCGCGCCCCCGTACGAAGATCCTTCACAACAAAAGAGTAAGGGAAAAATTCAATAGCCACTTGATTTGAGACCGAAATCAGATTTTGAGTCATATTTGGCACACATAGAACATCAGTTAATAAGAAGGATGAAGATTTAGAGGGCAAATGGAGAGAGCCTGTATGTGTGATATTCAAACCTGAGCCATCACCTATCATGATGTCATCGGAACCACCATATGGGGAGTGCATGGAGGGGTTTTGGAGGTCCGTGGTGACATGGTGAGATGCGCCGGAATCAAGAAGCCATTCAGGCGAGGAGGATGGAGGAGCAGCGAAGAGGGCTCGCGGCTGCCATTGCTTGGACGACTGACTGTGCTGGTTCGGCTGGTGCACCTGCTGGTTCGGCTGGTGCAGCTGGTTCGGCTGGTGCAGCTGGTTCGACTAGTGCAGCTGGCTCCCTTGTGGTCGAGCTACTGAATAAACGTATGTGGAGCATCATTTTGCTGTGTGACCTTGTTCCCCGCAAAGCTGACAGAAGCCACGGTATGGTCTTGGTCCATTGGATTGATTCCGATTGGAATTTTTGGGATACAAATCAGCAGGCCTGTTGGAGTTGTTTGAGATGAATGCTCTGTTGTTTTGTCGATTGTAGTTAGATTGATGACCACTAGAGGGAGGTTTGGCAACATAGTTTGCAGTAGTGGTGTAAATATGGGCCCGGCCTGGAGGGCTCGGTCCGGCCGGCCTGCCAAGGATGGCGGGCCGTGCCTGGCACGGCCCCCATCCTTGGCACGTGCCGGGTAAGGGTTTGAGGCACGGCACGCCAGCACGGCGTGCCAGGCCCAACGGTCTGCACGCCGGGCCGGCACGCGTGCCGACCGTTGGGCCCGCAGATTTTTTTTTTTTTAATTTAAGTGTATAACTGTTTTTTTTTTAAAAAATAACCGTTGGCTGACGTCAGCCAACGGTTATGTTTTTAAAAAAACTCTAAAATTACAATTTGCCCCCTCAACTCTTGTGTTTTATATTTTTACCCACTTTTCTATTTTTTCTATAAATACTCCCACACATTCCACTTTTCATTCACTTTCTCTAATTCTCTCAATCTCTCCATTCTCAAACTCTCTATACAATTTCAATTATTCTTAATTTCATTCTTACTCTCTCTCTACTATTCTACACTACTAATATACTATTATAATATTTTATTAGTAATTTACTATTATTCTCTAATCTCTCCACCAAGACACCAAAGTTCAAACTTCAAAGGTACATTTTTATTTAAGTGTTATATTTTAAATTTAATATGTTTGTTTAGTTAGTAAATTTAACATTTTATGTTTATATCAGTTATTAATTTTATTTATTTAGTAAATTTATCATTTTTATGTGTAGGGGTTAATTTTTATTTTTATTTTTAGTAAATTAATCATTTTATGTGTAGGAGTTAATTTTAATATATTATTTTAGTAAAATAATCATTTTATGTGTAGGAGTTAATTTTAATATATTGTTTTAGTAAAAAAAAATCATTTTTATGTGTAGGGGTTAATTTTAATATACTTTTTTAGTAAAAAAATCATTTTATTTTTAGTAGTTAATTTTAATATATTTAGTTTGTAAAATAATCATTTTATGTGTAGGAGTTAATTTTAATATATTGTTTTAGTAAAAAAAATCATTTTTATGTGTAGGGGTTAATTTTAATATAAATTATTAGTAAAAAAATCATTTTATTTTTAGTAGTTAATTTTAATATATTTTGTTTGTAAAATAATCATTTTATGTGTAGGAGTTAATTTTAATATATTGTTTTAGTAAAAAAAAATCATTTTTATGTGTAGGGGTTAATTTTAATACATATTTTTAGTAAAATAATCATTTTATGTGTAGGAGTTAATTTTAATATATTGTTTTAGTAAAAAATCATTTTATTTGTAGTAGTTAATTTTAATATATTTTGTTTGTAAAATAATCATTTTATGTGTAGGAGTTCATTTTAATATATTGATTTAGTTAAACAAATCATTTATATGTGTAGGAGTTAATTTTAATACATTTATTTAGTAAAATAATCATTTTATGTGTAGGAGTTAATTTTAATATATTGTTTTAGTAAAACAAATCATTTTTATGTGTAGGGGTTAATTTTAATACATTGTTTTAGTAAAATAATCATTTTATGTGTATGAGTTAATTTTAATATATTGTTTTAGTAAAAAAATCATTTTATTTGTAGTAGTTAATTTTAATATATTTTGTTTGTAAAATAATCATTTTATGTATAGGAGTTAATTTTAATATATTGTTTTAGTAAATTAATCATTTTATGTGTAGGAGTTAATTTTAATATATTGTTTTGGTAAAATAATCATTTTATGTGTAGGGGTTAATTTTAATACATTTATTTAGTAAAATAATCATTTTATGTGTAGAAGTTAATTTTAATATATTGTTTTAGTAAAAAAAAAATCATTTTTATGTGTAGGGGTTAATTTGAATACATTTTTTTAGTAAAATAATCATTTTATGTGTAGGAGTTAATTTTAATATATTGTTTTAGTAAAAAAATCATTTTATTTGTAGTAGTTAATTTTAATATATTTTGTTTGTAAAATAATCATTTTATGTGTAGGAGTTCATTTTAATATATTGATTTAGTTAAAAAAATCATTTTTATGTGTAGGGGTTAATTTTAATACATTGTTTTAGTAAAATAATCATTTTATGTGTAGGAGTTAATTTTAATATATTGTTTTAGTAAAAACAAATCATTTTTATGTGTAGGGGTTAATTTTAATACATTTTTTTAGTAAAATAATCATTTTATGTGTAAGAGTTAATTTTAATATATTGTTTTAGTAAAAAACTCATTTTTATGTGTAGGGGTTAATTTTAATACATTTGTTTAGTAAAATAATCATTTTATGTGTAGGAGTTAATTTTAATATATTGTTTTAGTAAAAAAATCATTTTATTTGTTGTAGTTAATTTTAATATATTTTGTTTGTAAAATAATCATTTTATGTGTAGGAGTTCATTTTAATATATTGATTTAGTTAAAAAAATCATTTTTATGTGTAGGGGTTAATTTTAATACATTTGTTTAGTAAAATAATCATTTTATGTGTAGGAGTTAATTTTAATATATTGTTTTAGTAAAAAAAAAATCATTTTTATGTGTAGGGGTTAATTTTAATACATTGTTTTAGTAAAATAATCATTTTATGTGTATGAGTTAATTTTAATATATTGTTTTAGTAAAAAAATCATTTTATTTGTAGTAGTTAATTTTAATATATTTTGTTTGTAAAATAATCATTTTATGTGTAGGAGTTAATTTTAATATATTGTTTTAGTAAAATAATCATTTTATGTGTAGGAGTTCATTTTAATATATTGTTTTAGTAAAAAAATCATTTTATGTGTAGGAGTTCATTTTAATATATTGTTTTAGTAAAAAAAAATCATTTTTATGTGTAGGAGTTAATTTTAATATATTTTTTTAGTAAAAAAATCATTTTATTTTTAGTTGTTAATTTTAATATATTTTGTTAGTAAAATAATCATTGGATGTGTATGAGTTAATTTTAATGACCTAAACTTTTTTTTTCTAGGAAATGGATCATACCCATCCTTATTTTCCAGACGGTCTAAACATGCTGAACGATGATTTTGATCTCTCCGGACCGGCAGAAACCGTAGCGGGACCTTCTGGTTCCGGTGCCACACCGACATCACGTACCAAATCTAAGAGGTTAACATCAGACGTATGACAGTGTTTTGACGTAGTAGAAATGACACTTCCATACGGTACGGTCGGCCCCAGAGCCAAATGTAAGTTTTGTCCTAAGAACTATACCACTACTAAGGGTGGAACCGGTCATTTGAGAAGGTATATGCTAAAATGCATGCCCAAACACGTACATGTACCTAATACAACCCAGACACAACTGCAACGGCACCCAGACGGGTCGGTTACGACGTGGCATTACGACGCCGCGCATGCTAGAGAATGTTTGGCACGGTACATTGCACAAACTGATCAACCTATTAATTTCGGTGACTGTGTTTTTTTTCAAGAATTTATCACATCTGCATTTTGCCCCCAAATGCAAATTGTTTCTAGAACCACCACTAGGAACGATTTGATAAAAATGTTTAAAACCCAACGAAATGACTTGACGGCTGAATTACAGCATCTAACTGTCTCAATTGCATTAACTTCCGATATTTGGAACGCATGTTCCAAACAGGACTATTTATGTGTCACAGGACACTATTTAGACTCTGAATGTAGGATACAAAAAAAAATTCTTGGTTTTCGTCCTATGGATTTTGCACATACCGCAGACAATATTTTTGCTGTCATTCTTTCTGTTTTAGAAACTTATGACATAACTCATCGCATCCTCTCTATCACATTAGATAATGCATCGGCAAATACTAAGTCTATGGCATTGTTTACTGAAAGAAACATCCCGCAAGCTGGAGGTTATTTCTTCCACCAGCGTTGTGCATGTCATATCATAAATTTAGTTGTACAGTCTGGTTTGAAGGAAATAAGCAATCGTATAGAACGCATCAGAGATGCCATTTTTTGGATCGGTAGCTCTAATCCAAGATTTCAAGAATTTGGCAGACACTGTACATTAAACGGTCTACGACCCCGACGATTCCAAACTGATATGCCGGTAAGGTGGAACTCTACTTACATAATGCTGAAAAATTGTTTGGAATATGATACAACTATTTCAGGTTTTTATAATATGAAATTGGCCAAAAGTGGTTGTCCACCTGCTCAATCACTGACACCAGACGATTGGTATGTGGCAAAGATTTTTGTTGATTTTTTACAGATTTTTTACAATGCCACTGTAACCCTTTTTGGGGTCTACTACCCCACATCTTCCCAGGCAATCCATCAGATTGTGGAAATGTCTGACATGTTAAACACTTATAGGGAAGATGACTTGCTTGGCGATGCAGTTGTTGCCATGGAGACCAACTTTAAAAAATATTGGTCTGAAATGCCTTTCCTTTATGCCTTAGGTGTTATAGTAGATCCTAAAATTAAATTAGCTGGTTTAGAATATTTGCTTGAGTTTACTGGTAAAAAATTGTCAATAGATTATTCCGAACAGATTACTGACATTCGAAACAAGTTGTTCGAAGTTTTTAGTATTTATGAGCGCAGGTTTGGCGGCATTCACACGGAACCATCACCAGAACCGGACACACAACCGTTGCCGACAAGTTGGAGCATTCTCAAACGCCGGAAAAAAGATAAATCAGCAAGTTCTTCTTCTTCAACTACACGATCTGCTGTATCTTCTGGTGCCGAACTGAATAGGTTCCTTGAAGCACAGTTTGATGCCGACGAAAACACGGAGAATTTTGATCTGTTGTTATGGTGGAAGACTTATAGCTACAGGTATCCGGTCTTGTCACACTTAGCACGTGACATACTGGTTATCCCCGTGTCCACTGTGTCTTCAGAACAGGCATTCAGCACGAGTGGACGAATTATTGAACCAAGAAGAAATTGTTTGACTCCAGAGATGGTGGAGGTATTAATATGCATTCGGGATTGGGAGCATGCTCGAAAGAGGATGCAAAATGAAACGGTAGATGAACAATTTATTCAAAATTTCTCCAATTTATATGTCGATGAGGGTTCCGGCAGTAACCAGGTCCAGAACTAGGTTGTACATGTACATTTACTTGTAATACGATTGCACTCTTTTTCCCTTACCAAGTTTTTATCCCACTGGGTTTTCTTGGTAAGGTTTTTAATGAGGCAATCATGTAAATATGTAATACTGAAAGTCCGAAATAAATAAAGAATTCTTCATTTCATATTTTTATCTACTTTTTTTTCTTTCATGTTTTATCTTTATTTATTTTTTGAATTAATTCATTAAATAAAATAAAAAATGTATCTATAATCTATTATTAATTTATTATAAACATTTTTTTATTATATTAAAATAATAATATATAAAAAAATTTAAAAAAAATATGGGCCGGCCCATTTGGCCCGCCAAATTGGCCCACGGGCCGGCCCGGCACGGCACGCGGCACGGCACGGAAGGGCCGTGCCGGGCCCCCATTTAGGAAAACGGGCCGTGCCGATGTGGGTCGGGCCGGCCCCCTTTTACACCATTAGTTTGCAGTGATGGGAAGTTTTTGATTTCTTGTGCTTTCTTGTTTCAAAACAGCCTCAGAATTGATTAGTTTTTCGTGAAGTTCTTCAAACGTAATTGGTGAGTCACGGGCACGAACGGCTGATGATATATTTCTGAATTCATCCTTCAAGCCGTTTAGGATTTTTACTGTTAAGTCTTCAGGATTTTCTGGTGCATCAAGCATGGCCAATTCATCTGCAACGCTCTTGGCATGCTGCATGTATTCGGTGATGGACTGAGTGCCTTTGGAGATGTTGGTGAGCACACCTTTAAGATGCATGATGTGTCCTCTTGAGGGTTTTGCATAGGTATTGGCAAGTGCAGTCCATGCATCACAGGAGGTTTTGGCAGAAGCAATAAACGGGATGATGGAAGGGGATATGGATCCAAGTATTGCATTTAGCAATAGTTGATCTTGTCTGGTCCATATGTTATAGGCAGGATTTGGTGTGGTCTCATCGCCGGCTGTGATGGTGGCCGGAGGGCATGGGCGTTGTCCGTCAACGAAACCCATGAGATCAAATCCAACAAGTAGAGTATGGAATTGGAGTTTCCAGGAGCGATAGTTTGTTGCTGTGAGCTTCAGCGGCGCTTGAGCAACTATATTGATGGAGATAATTGTGTTTGAGGAAAAGGACATGTCATGAGAAGAGGATGAAGAGGAGATGACTGTTACCGTGTTTGAGGAGGAAGAAGTTGTTGTACTGGTGGTCATGTTTGATTGATGAACTCGTTCGAGTTATGAGAGCTCTGATACCATATAGAAGTTGAGAATAATTCTCTGTATATTTTATTAAAGAAGACGAAGCTATATAAATATACATAAGGAGACTTGAAGAAGTTTGAATTTAGTAAAGTCCTAAATTAAGTAGAAAATGATAACAGGAAGTCCTAAGTTTAGAAGTATAACAACAGCTGCTCTAGATAAGGAAATACAAAGAGACTAGATAAGGAAATACAAAGAGAACCAATATTATTAAACTACATTAACCTTTACAATTTCAAACTGCGCAATTGGTAAACTCAAGAAGTTTTCAAGCCTTTCTTGTGTCAGTAGCTGTCTAGCAAACAGGGGATGTGTGTTCTCCACTTCTTACTTTGGCGATAAATCTATTCTCTGGACATTCGAATCGGAACTCGATTGTATCGATTTCTGTAGGGACCGATTCTTATGGGACGAATGCTTCGAATCAATGGAGAGGGGATTATCAAAGGATGCATCTCATTCCAGGTTGGTTTGGGTTGAGCTGGAAGGAGTCCCTCTAAGCTGCTGGACTGAACCTTTCTTTCTTAAGATGGGCGGGGCTTTTTGGTGAAGCTCTGTTGGTGGACGAGCATACTGTCAAGAGAAGAAGATTTGACAAAGGTAAGGTGCTGGTCTCACTTCCTTACGGACAGGTATGTCCAAACAAGATTGAGGTGGTTATAAAAGGGATAGTATATACTGTTGTGGCGGAAGTTAGGTAAATCTCCGGTAGATTTACAGTGGTTGGAACGGCAACTGGGTCTACAGAAGGCGGAGTCCCATTCAAATTCAAATTCTTTCTCGGACAGGGAGGTAGATGAAGCATTTTTCGAGAAGCCTAAGAAATGCATTGGGCAGAGAATGTCAGAGAAAGAGGATATGGTATATAGAAAGGAGAGGAAGGTTAGTGAAAAGGCTTCTGATAAAGTGGGTAGACCAAGTGATTGAAGTGAGGGACAAAAAGGGATGTCAACTCAAGCAGGTTCGGACAGCAAGTAGAGGTGGCTAATGGTTCCGTAGGCAAGAAGGAGTGTAAGGACAAAGGTAAGAAATCTTATCAAAGGAAAAAGACAACCATACCCACAGCACAACAGATTCGTACAGCGAAGTTAATTTTAGACAAAAGTTGGCAATCGTTTGCCAATGGAGTAAGTGAGGGTGAGGACAGCTCATCAAGCACGGATTCAGAGAGAGGTTGGTGGCAACAAATGGCACCAGGTGGGGTTAATGGAGAGTGCTCAAAGAAGGTTATTGCTGGATCCAAAGAGGTGGAGGGCCTGAGTTCTTTGGAGATAGTTAATGGGCCCAAAGTGGGACATAAGGCTAATGGTCAAGGAACCCAATGAAAGATCTGCTAATTTGTCCACTGAATTGGCTATGGGAACTAAAAATACTTCTTTAATGCTTTGTTTGGTAAGAGGGAAAGATGGAGGGAGGGAGAGGGTAGGAGGGAGAGGGATGGGAGGAGAGCTCCAATCCCCTGTTTGGTTGGAGAGAAAAGAGAGGGGAGAGAAGAAGAGGAGGGAGCTCTCCTCCCTTTGGGCCCACCAAAATCAATCCCTCCAATTATGGAGGATGAGAGAAGGGAGGAAAAATTGGAGGGAAATTACAATAATACCCTCCAATTTTTTATTTACCTCCAATTTTTTAAAGGGCAATATAGTAATTTTATAAATTATATATCAATCCATCCATTCAACCATCTTTTCAATACCAAACAACACGAAAGATTTATATTATCCTCTCCATCCTTCCTACTCTCTCTCTCCCCCTTAATCCATCCATCCCTCCTACTCTCTCTCCCTCCTACCAAACATAGCCTAAGTGACAAGGAAGTGGATGCTTGTGAGAAGAGTGGGCCTCAGGTAAGGAATATAAATATAAATAGGCGTACAGTTGATGAGTTTTTTACAAACCAAGCAGAAAAAAAGAATCAATCCACTGAAGAAGCTCAGGTTGTGGAAAACGATCCAAGCTCTGGTTATAAGGGAGGGGCAAATTCGAAGGCTGTACAGGTAGAAGGAGCTGATGCCTCTGAGATTGAGACAAGGAAGAGAAGAGGAAGAAAGAGAGTATATTCTGCAAAAAAACATGGTATGAGGACAAGAAATGCTAAGATTGTGATTGTCAAGAACTAGGAAGGAAGCAGATTCAAGAGCAAAACAGTTTCAGGGCAACTTGGAATTTAGAGGAAGAAATAGCAAAAGTTATTGAAACAGGGGCAGCCTTGGGCTTTAATTTCAACGGTAGGTAGGAAGAGATTGGCGGGGTGGTGGCAAGTAGAGAGCTGGAAGATGAGGCAAGATTGAATGATGACAACCATTAGTATGTGCAGGTGTGTCGGTGAAGTGGGGTATCTTTCTCCACTTAAAAGCACGGCTTTTTTGTCATTTTGCTTTTTTCCATTTAGCTTAGTTCCAGTATGAAGAAATTGTTCATTCCAATGTTCTAACCAATTATGAAGTTGGTTAATCTGCACATTATAACAAGGAAAAATCATAATTTTCAGTGCTTAATTAAAGATAACAAAACTGTTGGAAGATGAAAACACACATACCAGTGATTGATTCCCAACGATCTTGTTCGGGACCTTTGGCCTATACTTTTCTGTCCATAGCACCGAAGAATGATGGAAATTTTGATCATTTCTCCTTGCAGGAGAGAAAATTGAAGTTGATGATGGCGAGGAAATTGAAGTCTTCATCACCATCATCAACTTTCCGGACTTTTTTAAAATGGTGGTTTCCACTTTCTCTTGACTGGAAGTTCCTCTGTTTCTCTTTCATCTTTCGGCTTTTGTTTATCTGTAGCAAAATATTTGCTAGTTTTTCTTCTGCATGAACTTTCTTGACCAGCGCGCACCTAGATTTATTCCAAATGAAATTGAACACATTTCAACTTATTATTACTTCTTTGTAATTCACAAATATTCATAGATAGATGTATAAGCGGACCCATATCCACTTTTTCTAGTTTCATAGTAACAAATGGGCAGATAGATTTCTTTAACTAGATTAGCAATTTACAGAGATTTTCAGAAAATTCCATTTCTTTTATATTCTTTAGTTTGTCGACCTCGTACAGCCACTCGGCTTTATATGAGTTGAGTTCCTCATAATTATACTAAAAATTTTAAATTTCTCAATTAGATTACGCTTCCAAAGAACAAACATAGAGCCATTGGTTGTTTTCACATAACACTGAGATTATAAGCTCACTTGAGCAATAGAAAATGCAATCATCAAAGTGCTCGTAATTTATCCAATCTTTAAATCAAATACCCAAAATCTAGATGCTAAAGCTATTTCCATAAAAACATAATACAAGCAACCAAAGATACAAACATACATATCATATACAAACATCAAAATTCTCGATGCAGCATTTGCAGGATTTGAGGCATTGGCATTGCCTTTGTCTTTGTCATGTGGTTTTATAAACCCCTTCCTAATATCTATTGACTGTAAGTCAAACTGAGCATAACACATCAAATTCAAAATTTCAGTATCAAACCTTAAACAAACTAATAATAACAAAATCAAAGCAATTCTTTTTTCTCCAATATATAAAGCATCAAGAAAATTCACAAATGTAAACAATATAAACTCCAATTCATATGCAATAGTCGCCTGGGAAACAGAATCTGGAAAACAGTAATGACAGCTCGTGAATCATCAAATTACAGCTACTAACAATGTGTTCTCAGTAATTTTGCTAGAATAAAAACAATAATTTTATCAAATTATAATCAAACAAAATTACCAAATCAATATAAGATAATGCAAATAGAACCTTATTCAATTTAAGAACTAAGAAGTCTCCAAAGTGAAAACATAAGTTACAGAAGACAACACCTGTAGTTTGATTGTTTTTCGACATCAACAAATTCAAACAAAATTTACACATGACAATACAATACCAAGCCATGAATATTAAAAGCATACAGACACAGACTTTAACAAAAAAAAAAACATCTTTAATCATTTATCACAATTCACTATGTATTTATCTAAAACAACAATCAGATATTTAACCTTGCGAAAATCAATCAATTTCTAAGATAAAAACAAAAAATTGGCAATGCATATAACTAAAGCACGACGTATACTAACTAGAAGCATTTTTTGTTTCTTCGCTGTATTCTTTGGACACATAAAAGAAATTAGGAGAGAAGTTTACGTGTTGTTTGTTCTCCGTGTCTCTGTTGAAGGACCAGGGACCGACAAGACAACAAAAAAATAAAAGAAAATTACTGATAAAAGACAAACCTTGGAGAGAAAGTCACCAGACCAAAAGCTGAAATAGAAGAAGAAGATGTTGAGAAAGAAACAGAGTTTAACTACAACAATAGAGTATAGTAAGAGCAGGCCGGCCCTCACAATTGGGAACTTTAATGGAGTTAATCTCTTGTTTAGTTATTTGGAGTTTGTGGAGAAGAAGATGTGTGGCAAGACAGGAGGGGAAATTAGAGAGCATTTCTGAAGTTTGGCTTTCCATTAAACACTGGGTGCAGGTTTTAAGCAAAAATATTACAGAGGTGCTTCATTGGAATACTAGTGATGCTCGGGTTCTGAGGAACATAGAGGTGCAGATTTTATACAAGAAACAGAAAAAAATTCAAGTTCTGAGATGGCTTAAACCGAGACAAGGTAGATTAAAACTCAACCTTGATGGGAGTAGCCTAGGGAATCCGGGTCCTGCTGGGGGAGGTGGCGTGCTTCGAGACTGTACAGGTAATTTCATTTTTGGTTTTTCAAAATTCTTTGGCTTTTGTTCTAATAATGAAGCTGAGTTGCGGGCGGTGGTGGAAGGAATTAATATTTGTAAACAATTGGGCCTCGATGAAATTGACATTGAATGTGATTCTAATATTGTTGTCTCTTGGATCTGGTCCTGGAAATGTAATTTATGGTATTTATGGGATTTCTGAGAACAACTTACAGATTTATTGGAAGGATTTGATTTCTCTATTCAACATTTTTATAGAGAAGGTAATAAAGTGGCAGATGCATTGGCTCGTAATGGTGCCAGTGGTAGGACTAATTTGTTTACGAGTACTAGTCAGCTTCCTAGATTAATAAAAGGTTTGTATAGATTGGATAAGTTGGGTACGGCTTATGTTAGGCATGGTTAGTTTGTTTCATTCTTGAGTTTTTAGCGACTTCTCCTGGTTAGTTTGTTTCTTTTTTTGGTTCGTTTTGATTCTTGGGTTAGGTTTTTTGTCAATTCTTGTATTCCCTTAGTGTCAGTTTTTTGGTTCCACGGTATTCCTCCGTCACAAGTGAGGGCTGTTAATAAACTTGGGTCGGAGCTGCTTTGTGGGTGGCTTCTGACTCTTCCATAAAAAAAAAAACTGGTCTATTTATGCCCAACTTTTTAAATTATATAATTTTCTTTTTTTCCTTTATCAAAATTACTTAAAGAGGCATACAATTTAAGGAAATAATTTTTCTACAAAGTAAATATATTAAAATCTGACATTCCTTTTCCAAAAAAAAACCCGGCCAGTAATCTATTTCTTCAAAAAAAAATTAATTTAACTCTTAAACCCTAAAATCTGTTTCTTAAACATATAGAATATTATGGAAGAGTTTGAGAACGATATCAAGAATATGAAAAAATTGTCTATGAACGATATCAAACATCTAGAAGAATTGTCTGAGAATGACATAAAGTAAGAATTGTTTGACAATGATAGTAAGCATCTGGAAACAATTCATTATCAGGAAATAATTTTGAAGTTTAATTTTTCTTTAGAATGATATCAAACTGTCGTTGTGTTGAAGTACCATATTATTTTTTATTTTTTCTTTTCCACCATGAAATAAGAAGAAAAAAAAAACTAAAAAAAATAAGAAGAAAAAAAATAAATCAATTAATGGAGGTGAGAGATATGTATACTGATACAGAGATCATAGATAAAGAGATTATATATGGTATGTATAAAGTTTGAAAAATAAATAAAATGGGTAGTTTTGGAAATAAACCAAAAAATTTAATAAAAACATTTAATTTTCTTGAATTAAATCAAAAATTTAAAAAGTGAGGTATTAATAGATCAGTAGGGGGAGTGCCAATAACACCACTCGTATAGTAAACCTTTTCCTTTTATATAACCTGTTTAATTTAAGTGATTTTTTTTAATCGGGGGAATTATAGTTAGATCCTTAGAAACGTTGTTTTTTTTTTATATTGAATTTATGTGTATTAGGGTTTTTAGTCTTTATGTTTTTTTAGAAATACATCAAAAAAGTTCCTCTAACCAAAAAGTTAACGGTCAACGTTAAGATAAAAGTGAAAAAGACGGTTTAACCCCTACATGTACTGTCTTTGTTAGTGCTTTGTCATACATGAATCTCTACCATCCATTTGTAGAGATGGACGGTGGAGATCAAATAATTTAAAAAAAATGGATTTTCTTAGAAAATAAAAAAATATTAAAATAAAATTGAAGGATGAAATTTTTTATAGAAAAAGCGATCTTCAATTTATTTTCCTATAAAAAAATTTAACTTAAAAAATTATAGAAAGACATTTCAAAAAATAAAAAAATTAAAAAAGATATATTTCAAAAAATTAAAAATATCTCCAACCATCCATCACAATGACAGAAGATTGGATTAAAACAATCTTTTTTTAAAAAAAATCTATTTGTTAAAAAAAAGATAAAAATAAAATAAAATATTTGGTGGACCGATCTCCATGGATCTCCACCTCCCCCACATTTCGTGACAATTACTCTCACCAACCCAATATTTTTCTATGCTCATTCAAAACACAAAAAAGCTATCTTTAATTTCCTTTAAATATATATATATATATATATATATATACATATACAAAAATTTTCAAGTCAGTGCGCACTGATATAACTTCGTCAGTGCGTTGGATGTAGACCATTAGATTTACATACTTTGACTCAAAGTGTATGCACTTGTCAAAACTTCTCCATATCAATTGTCCACATAGATCGCAGTGATATAAGTTATATCAGTACGCACTGAGGAGAAAATGACTGATATATATATAATTCATCTTTTTCTCTTCCAATCTCTCAATCTCTCTCCATGGAGGCGTCAACACTCAACGGCTCTGTCTCGCATCAGTCTCGCTGGTCTAGCCATCACGAGTTAGAACTTGGCACTCAATATCGCTGACCAAGGCTTCCCAATCTCTGTCTACAACTGCACCACCTCTTAGGTCGACGAAACCCTAGACCTGGCTCGCTATGAACCGAGGAGGATCGATTGTTGCTGGAGTGAGGACAATCGGTGAGGATTAAGTGAGCACAACATTCAACATTGACTATGCATGTTGTATGAAATTGTGTGATTGCTATGGTGGAGTCATTTATTTAGTATAACCATATACAATCTATATCGCTCCATTCTATCCTATTATTGTACATATTATTTATTTATGTAGTTTGTTAGGTTAGTTTAACATTTACTTTTCCATATTCTTTTGCAGGCGCAACACACGAGTCCGCTCGGCGTGTTGTAATGATAGCTAGAACTAGAGATGGTCGGTAAATCTCACCTCCCTGCGGAACGATCCTTACTTGCCGCTGTGCTAGTCTCTGTGACTCGCAAGCTTGCGAGACCGAACTTAAATGTTCAGTCTTTTGATGGCACTTCAACGACGTTCCCATCATTCATTTTAAGATAATAGGTTGCAATTATTCTGAATGTTTTATGAGTTTGTATTGAATCCTAAAGGAAATCGAGTAAATCACCATTTAATACTTCTTTGGGTGATTTAGTGGTAATAACATTCATTCTGGTAATATTTTAGATTCGATCGCCACTACAAATGGTATGTCAACAAAAAAAAATACTTCTCCTATCGGGATAGGAGATTTGGCATTGACAATTTAAGAATTTTATAAATTGAGGCAAGGTGCTTTTCTAGTTGAATTGTATTTATCGACTAAATTCAAATAATTGAATCTTCCTTAAATTTTAATCTCCTTTAAACTTTTAAATTGGGATTATATTCATTTTTTTTACCTTTATTACCTGGAAGTCATATATTTTTACTTTGACGTTTGACAGAGATATTTAAATTGTGGGTGAATGGTGGTAACATATGCTAAATTACTTGAAGACGAATCCTAATGATTTTGCTTGTAGGGATCGCACAAATCCCTAACCTAATATAGGAGATATTGTTGAGGATTTTAGATTTTAAAAACATTATTGTAATTAATATATATTATTTTATTTCCATTTATTGTATATCTAATTAGGTAGTAAATTATTTTATGATTTAATTTTATTAAATTAAATCTAAATTCCTTATTATAAAAGTTTATTTTGAAGTATAAATAAGAGTTTTAGGTATAAATAAGAGGCAGTTAATTGATTATTAAATTTTATTCAATTATTCAATAATCAATTAACTGCATGTAGTCACCACAATAGCTCTTATTTATAATTAAAAAAAAATATTTCTAATAAGGAAATTAGACCCATTGAAATGGGACGGATTATTTTATGATTAGATTTGATTTAATAAAATTAAATTATAAAATAATTCGTCTCATATCTGTGGGTGTCCGCATTGTTTTTGTCAGGTTTGGAGTGATTCAGATGGGTACGAGTTTGGATTGGACAAAAGCTTTTGACCTTATTGGATAACTGGGTCAAGTATTTGGAAAATCATTATGTTCTGTCTCATTTGAACCGGTATTTATATAAAAAATTAAAAATAAACAAGTAATTTTATGTTAAAATTGCAAAAATAACCTAACCATATAATGGATTATTGTTTTTCATCAAAAATATTTAGGTTATTATAGACATTTTAATGATAAGAAGTTAACTTCCCCTATAATCAGTTTTGAAAAGCAACCCCAACTAACTTCTCCAAAGCTGTTTAACGGAGAAGCAAATCGTGAAGTAATCAGCTTTTGGGAAGTTTACCAAACACCTATTTATCCAAAACTCAAGAAATAAGTGATTATTTCTTATGTAGAAGCAGTCTCAAACATAGCTTTAATGACAAATAAAAGCAATATAAGTCAAAACTAAAGAGAAAGCTCTGTTATATCGCTGAGATTGAAATGCAAATGTTTTTAGTATTCTCGTCTTGTCATTACCTTCAAACAACCTCAATTGTCCATGGTGGTGTACCTAGATGCAGTTGATACGGTAACATCACATATATAATTCAGTGTGTGGGATTCACAAATACTCCATATTATAACCGCCAGACCAATAAAGCTAATTTGATTTGTTGTGCTCTGTTATAGAACACCAAAAGAAGTTATATTGAAGTCTGGTATAGGGAGAACTGTCTGTTTCTGTCTTTCATTGTGCTGCTTTAGCTTCTATAGTGTCACAGGACTCTGGTTTCGAACTCGAGTTTCTTTCATTTGTCATTTTAGGTTGATTTGTGCCTCAAGTTACCGAATATAGAAGTAGGCTCCCATAAGGCAATTTATGATGAAACTGTTGTATGAATGGTTTTCTTATCATTCTTTGGTTTTTTCTGTGAACACATATGAAGATTACACACAGAGAATCGTTTTTGTTGAATTTGGAGTTAGTTTTGCAGAAATCATAAGCAGACCCATAAAAAAATGATCTACAGCTAAGGATGGGAGTGGGGCCCAATGGGACCGGGGAGGGTCCCCCAGCCCCTAAACCCTATTTGGGGGAACTAGGGATGGGGTTGTGTGGGGGGAGGTTCCACTGCCCCCACCTCTTTCCCCCATTTCTCCTATTTTTTCCATTTCTAATTCTAAAATTTTCCAATTTGAAACTCGAAATTTAGAATTCAAAATTCGATCGGACCAAACTTTTATTTCACACTGTTTTAATATCCAATCTAATAATTAACAAAATATACAATCTAAAATATATAATTGATTTGATTTAATACAAATAACTATAGTAATACACTATAGTATTAGTGTATTACACATAAAAATATAAACAAATTTAGAGTAAAATAGACTAATAGACTCAGAGGTTTTTTTTTATTAAAAAAAAAATTAAAAATATGTAAATAAATAATAATATATGGGAGAAATGAGGTCCCACCCTCACTCCCATTTAAGAAATAGGAAAATGAGGGTGAAGGGTTCCCTACCCTTATCCCCATTTAGGTTTTAAGAGCAAAATTTGCTTTCACTCCCACTCAAAACCCCATTTAGGGGCAAGATTTACCCCAAATGGGATTGGGGCCCACAGTGTCCTAGCTTAATGGATCTGATACTTTAAAATAATACTCTAAATTATATTTGTAGAGCCCAATCTTATGCACAATATAGTGTCATATTTCAAAAGAAAAATCATTATAATTAGTTTTGTCCTCTTAGCTGAACAGACGACATAAAGTCATAGATCTAACATAGATATACCAAAATTACAGTAATTCAGGAGCGAAGCCATTCGCATGTCTCCAGAAAAAAAACATATCAAATAAAACATTGATTCTCCCACCATTCTCGTGTATCAAACCCTCATCAACGGTAACATACACCAATCTGTTTTTTTAACGTATTATGTTTTTTTTTTAATTACTTTTGAAAAAAAAATACATCGATTTTTGTATTTTACTTTTATCTATTTTTTTATTAGAATAATGATAAGCTTCCTAAATTCCTTCTAAATGATGTTGATAACGTATCAACATCATATTACTTAGTATATAATCTTATGATTTATAAAATGTTGACACATCACGTGTCAACACCATTTGAAAAAGAATTTATGAAATTTTTTTGAAAAGCTTAACATTACTATTTTTATTAATACTTTACAGGATAAAATTGCAAAAATAGTCCTAATAAGAGCATTTTAGTCCTAACCAACCCATACAAAATTGTCATTCCAAGAAAACTTGAAGTCCTTCGAACCAATCAAACGGCATACGGGAGCTAAAGCGGCATTAAACGTTTTCTGTGACGTTGACCATTAAAAAAAAGTTAGAATGACCAATTTGACTTTTTTTTTGGTAACGAGGATCCCGAACTTTGTCTGGACATAAATCCGTCTGTTCTCTTTCAACTGCGTGAAACACGTCTGGTCTGTATACCCTACCGGTCTGTATACCCTACCGGTCTGTATGTTGGATACAGAATAGGACAAATAATAAACCTCGGCCCGTACCACCGGCCCCACAACGATGCAAACGGGTAAATCAGGACTCGTCCCCGCCTGGGTATGATTCGAACCGCTGACGTTAGCCCAATGTCCGTTCTTCCACCAGCAGGGCTAAGCACCCTGAAGGCTGGCGTCAAAGTAATTGCCAAGAGAAGAACCAAGGACTTGGGTTTCATCCCAAGCCTTGGACTACCAAGACAACCACCTTTTAGTTCAATTTGACATTTTTTTAAAGTAAGGAACTACTGATTCTAAAAAAAGTAAACTCGTTTAAAAAGTTAGATCTTTCACCCAAACTCTGAGATTAAATTGATAATAACCCTAAAATGAAGATCTACCCCCCATTATTCAAGCCCTACTGTAAATATAATCTCACTTGCATTTGACCTGATGGATATACCCACAATAGTGTCATATTTCAAAATTAAAAAAAAAATCATTATAAATAGTTTTGTCCTTTTAGCTGAACAGACGACATAAAGTCAAAGATCTAATATCGATATACAGAAATTACAGTAAAATATTTTCACGCGCGAAGCCATTCACATGTCTTCAGAAAAAAAAATATAAAAAATAAAACATTGATTCTCCCTCCATTCTCGAGTATCAAACCCTCAATCAAGAAACCCTTCTATGGTTTCCTTCGATTTGATCTCAAAAACACTTAATTGCCATTGTTGTTCTGCTGTTTAGTTTTGCTAGCTCCCTAATTTTGCCCTGTTTGTGTACTCAGTTTTCTTCGTTTGCATTTGCGCTTTTCCTTCACTTGTCTTTTTTTTGAAAATGGACGGGTTTGCTATTTCTGTTGCTGCGAAAGTGGCCGAATACCTGGTTGGTCCCATTGTTCGTCCATTCAGGTATATCTGGAACTACAACAGCAACATTGAGAATCTGGAGAATGAAGTTAAGAAGTTGGAAGGTAGAAGAGAGACGGTGCAGCATTTGGTTGTTGATGCTACAAGACAAGGGGATGAGATTTTTGAGCATGTTCAGGATTGGTTCGACAGTGCTAACCAGATCATTGATGAGGCATCTGTTGTTATTGAAGACAACAAGCAAGCAAACAAGAAATGTTGCAAGGGATTGTGTCCTAATCCTAAGAATCGCTTTCAACTCAGCAAACAAGCGGCAAAGAAGGCGGAGGCTGTTGCTGGAGTACATGAAGTAGGGAAGTTTGGTCAAGTAGTTTCGTATCGTAACATTCCAGAGGAGACATGGCTTCCATCTATCAAAGGTTACGAGGCCTTTGATTCAAGAATCCCCGCTTTGAATAATGTACTTGATGCATTGAGTCATCCTGATGTCAACACGGTTGGAGTTTATGGCATGGGCGGCATTGGGAAGACAACGCTAGCAAAGGAAGTTGCTAGGCAAGCCAAGGAAGGTACCCTCTTTAAAGTTGATGAGATGGTTTTTGTAGAAGTATCTGAGAAACCAGACATAGAGAAGATTCAAGGAGTGATTGCCGATAAGTTGGGTTTGGTGTTCATGGAAGAGAGCGAATCTGGGAGAGCAAGGAAATTATGTGAACGATTAAAAAAAGAGAAGAGCATTCTTATAGTTTTAGATAATATTTGGCGAAGTATTGATTTGGAGACCATAGGAATTCCGTATGGAGACAACCATAAGGGATGTAAATTGTTATTGACGGCAAGGAGCAGAGATGAATTGTCAAATCAAATGGGTTCTCAAAAGAATTTTAGCATTGACGTCTTAAATGCAGAAGATGCTTGGAGTTTGTTTAAGAAGTCAGTCGGTGCTTGTATCGAGCAACGTGAATTGCAATCTGTAGCAGTTGATGTAGCCAACGCATGTGGAGGCATGCCCATTGCCATTGTTACAACCGCAAAGGCATTAAGAAACAAGAGAGTTTGTGAATGGAATAATGCATTGCGACAATTGACAAGGCATTCCCCCGAAAATTTCGAAGGAGTAGCGGCAGAGGCATATCTGAGTATACAGTTGAGTTATGATCATTTAGGTGTGGAGCTCAAGTCAACTTTTCTGCTCTGTAGTATGATGGAACATACTTGTGATTCTGCTGTTGAATACTTGTTGAGGTATGGAATAGGGTTGGGTTTGTACAGAAACGTCAATACAATGGAAGAAGCACGAGATCGTGTTGATACATTGGTCGAAAAACTCAGAGACTCTTCATTGTTACTAGATACTACTAACAATCAATGGTTTTCTATGCATGATGTTGTTCGTGATGTTGCGAGATCCATTGCTTTCAGAGATCATCATGCGTTTACTGTGACAAATGGCGTTGTTCCACGTGATTGGACAGATAAGCATTTAATGAAAAATTGCACTGAAATTTTCTTGCATGATATTACTGAGATTCCTGAAGAACTAGAGTGTCCACAACTTAAATGTTTATATATGAAAACCAAGAATTGGGCTTCGGTAATCCCTGATAGGTTTTTCACAGGAATGCCGGAGCTCAGAGTCTTACATCTGAATAAAATGGATTCATTATCTCTGCCTACGTCATTCTCTCTACTATTAAACCTCCGAACTTTGTGTTTCAACGAATGCCAATTTGAAGATATTGCTGTTATTGGAGAATTGAAGAAACTTGAAATTCTGAGCTTCGACGGATGTTGTATTGAGCAACTGTGCAAAGAAATGGATCAACTGTCTCGGCTGAGATTGTTCGATTTGAGTTTCTGTAACAACCTTAAAGTATTTCCACCAAATGTCATCTCAAGCTTAACCCAATTAGAAGAACTATATTTGGGCGGTAGCTTTACTCAATGGGAGGTTGATGATGAACAAGTACTTGACACCGGAAGTATTAATGCAAGCCTCAATGAGTTGAAGCAGTTATCTCACCTTACTACTTTAGAAATAGAAGTTCCAGATGCAAAAATTCTACCAATAGGCTTGTTCTCCGAGAAACTGGAAAGATACAGAATATTCATAGGAGATAATTGGCATGGGTATGGATGGCGTAAACAGTATGAGACTTCCAGAACATTGAAACTCAAGCTCAATACTAGCTTTTGCTTGGAGGATGGGGTTATCGCGCAGTTGAAGGGAATCGGAGACCTATATTTGGATGGAATGTCAGGTTTTAGGAATGTTTATGAATTGCATAACAAGGGTTTTGCAGAATTGAAGTATCTCAATGTCGAAAATAATCCTAACTTTCTGAGTATTGCAGACGCAGTGCAATTGGTATCTCCTGATGCCTTTCCTCTCTTGGAGTCATTATATCTTAGAAACCTGGTCAACCTGGAGAAGATCCATAATGGTCAACTCAGTGCACAGTCTTTTCACCAACTACAAATCATTGAAGTACGAAACTGCGATAAATTGAAGAATATCTTCTCATTCTCCATTGCTAGAGGCCTTCCAAACCTTCAAAAAGTTAAAGTGATTGAGTGCAAGAATATGGAAGAGATATTTGTAACTGAAACAAAAGAAGCCAGCAACAATGAAGTGATTGATAATATTCAGCTCATGAATCAATTACGCTTTGTGGCTCTACAATGTTTACCAGAGCTGATAAGTTTCTGCTCTAAAGTGAAGACGCCTTCATCATTGCTGCTTGATAATCCTCCATTGTTTTTCAATGAAAAGGTAGGTTGATAATCCTTTATCAAGAATTTTTACTTCTCTAATTAATACAAAGAAGATTTAAACAAGAACTTTAAATGCAGGTTCTGTTCCACAACTTGGAGGCCTTGGAACTTTATGGGATTAATTCTGAGAAGATTTGGCACCAGCAACATCTAACAATTTCTTCTGGCTTTAATAATTTAAAACGATTGATTGTCAAAGAGTGTCTTAATTTAAAATATCTATTTTCGTATTCTATAGTTAGAAACTTTGTGCAGCTCCAACACCTCGAGGTATGGAAGTGTGCGGCCTTGGAAGAGTTAATAGTCAAGGAAGAATCAAGATCAAATGGAGAAGGGAGGAATATAAAATTCCCTCAATTAGAATGTTTAAAGATGCAATGTCTTGACAATCTCAAGAGATTCAACTCAGGAAATTACATTGAATTTCCATCCTTGAAGCAAATGGAGATAAGGGAATGCCCTGAAATTAAGGCATTCATCTTCAATGATGAGGTAGATTACCTCAAATCTTCTCTCTTTCGTTTTGCATTTTATAGTTTGCTAGCGTAATAGCTTTAAGGATTTCGAGAATTTTAATTTATATTTCTCATTTAACACTACAGGTTGCGTTCCCAAGCTTAGAAGAAATGGAATTTAACCAAATGGATAACTTGAAGATGATATGGCACAATGAAGAACCTAAGGATTCCTTCATGAATGTAAAATCATTTACAATAGAAAATTGCCAACATCTATCGACTGTTTTTCCCTCATACCTGTGTGAAAGATTGTGGAGGCTAGAGACATTACATGTCGCTAGATGCTGTTCATTAGAAGAGATATGTTGGATGTGTGGTGTTGTCCCACATCGTTAAGACGAACAAGCATTGTGCCATTTATAAAGTATTTGGCAAACCTTAACCTTTAAGATGTCTTTTAGGGTTAAGTTAGGCCTATTGGGCTTTCTAGTAGATATTTGATCTCCAAGGGTTAAATATTATTGAAGAAGCACATTCCATGACGTCAACTCAATTAAGAATGTTGAATCTTTCATATCTGCCAAAACTGAAGCATGTATGGAATTTGGATCCCAAAGGATTGTTCTCTTTTCAGAACCTATGCGAAGTGTCAGTTTCTTATTGCGGGGCCATGAAAAATCTCTTTCCAGCTTCCTTTAGCAGGAGTGCTCTCTTGCAACTTGAATTTATTTGTGTGAGCAACAGTGGAGTGGAAGAGATTGTTGCAGCAAAGGAAGAAGGAGCAGAATCAGAAACTACATTTGTCTTTCCGCAGATGACCTACCTGTCACTTTACAACTTACATGAACTTAGATGTTTCTACCGGGGTGTATATAATGCAAAATGGCCGGTCTTGAATAACTTGGAGGTGTATGGTTGTGACAAAATAGAGGTACTATTGGCTTCAGAATTTCCTTGCTTACAGGAAAACAGTCAGCAGGGTAACTCTGATATGATCATAACACAACAACCCTTTTTCTTGGTTGAAAAGGTACGAGACCTCTCTCTTCTTTTGACTTGACCATGTAATATCTTTTATGCTTTCGTGTTGTGTCACAGGATTAGGAAAGAATCCTAACCCGTAAAAGCGAAACAGTTTGTGCATGGGAAAATAACCAATTTGATTTTATCTGATTGGTCACCCAGGGTTTCCCCAACTTGAAGGATTTGAAGATAAGTGGAAAGGCCACGACAAGGATATGGCATGGCCAATTTCCAGAAAACTTTTTTCGCAAACTTTCTTTTCTTGAGGTCTTGCTAGATGAATCCGCGGTTCTCCCACTTGGTTCCATTCAGAAATTTCACAATCTAGAATGTCTTACCCTGTGGAATTGTTCATACGAAGAGATATTATCGTATGGAGAGGTTGATCACAAACATACAAGGGCACTTCTGCAAATAAAAAGTTTAGTCCTTTATGGACTTGGTGATCTGAAACAAGACTTCATACTAGATCTAAGTCTTCAAAATCTAACAATTCTGATTGTACAGAATTGCGGAAGAATGATAAACTTATTAACATCCTCAGCGGCCAATAGTTTGGTGCAACTCAGACAGATGAGTATAGAAGACTGCAACACGATGTTAGAAGTAGTAGCAAATGATGGAGATATAACAGAAGATGATGAGATTATTTTCAGCCAATTAATTAGCTTGACACTTAAGTGCTTATCAAGTCTCACTAGCTTCTGTTCGGGAAATTACACCATCAAATTCCCATCTTTGAAAAAATTGTTTGTGATAAACTGCTCGAAGATGGAGATTTTCTCTCCAGGAGTCTTAAGCATGCCAAGGTTACGAGAAGTACGTCAAAGCCTTGTAAGTGATGCGGTAGGCTTTTGGGAGGGTGACCTTAATACAACCATACATCATCTGGTACGTATTAAATAATTAAGTTTCTCTTTCCCTAACTTATTTTCTGTATTTTTGTTTTTTAAATTCTTCTTCACACTTGTCCCATAAATAGCACTGGTAATCATTACACTTCCACATTTAATCAGTGCAGCAGTACTAACTTAATTTTGATAAATTAAACTTAAAATGTTGTGCTCTTTTACAGGCCCAGAATCCTACAGATGAAACAGACTCATGTTGTATATGTTGAAGTCAGTTGGTGAAAGTGCATTCTATTTCTATATTCATTCATAACAATTTTGGTGTTTTATGAACTGTTACGGAGCTTTTTTATGCACCCAGATTGTCTTGTCTGTATCTGATATATTCATTGATTTGCTTCACATCTATTTTTCAAAACCTATTTGGAAGGACAAGGAGAGAGTTGAAAATAGTTGAAATTGTCCTGTCCATTGCTACAAAAAGTTTTCCGAGAACTTTTTTATTTTTTTATTTTTTATACTCAAACATGGACATTGTTCTTCAAAAACTTGAGAGTTTAATAGTAGATGAGTGTGACAACTTGATTCAGCTAGTGCCATCCTCGACTACTTCATTCAGCTAACATTTTTGAAGGCAACGAGTTGCAATGGATTGAAGAACCTGAGACGTCCTTAACGGCCAAAAGCCTATGCAACTCAGAGAAATGGATATAGAATACTGCGAGTCAGTGATAGAAGTAGTAGCAAAGGAGGGATATGTAACAGAGGACATGATTATTTTCAGTCAATTGAGGAAAATTTTCAAGTCTCTCATTTTTCTGCTCTGAAAATTACCTCTTCGAATTACCGTCTTCGGAAAAATTAAATATTTTCCCATGCCTCGAGTTGAAGTCTTTCTCTTCAAGACTTAACCATTCCAGTGTTACAGAAAGTAAAGCTAAATGGGAGATAGTTTACCTTGGAGGGTGACCTGAATACAACAATACAAAAATCACAAGATTCAAGGTACATGAGTACATCATTCTCTATGTTATACACTTTCATTTTGTTTTCTTAACCTCTGTTTCTCATTGTCTCTGTTACACGTAATTAGGGTAGGCGATTCCTATGACTCGAAGGTAGATGATTCCAACGACTTTGAGAAATTTAATTAATACACTCAGCTAGAAGAGGTTGGTGAAACCTTAAACTTAAAAAATATTGTCTTGAATGTAGACACAATCTACATCAAATCGCAATTGTGAATAATGATTGGGGTATTAATGTATAATATATCTTCAATTTTGCAGATTTAGTTACGAGTCTTTCTTAAAGATGGTGCTACTTCGCAAGTGTAAGAGCTCTTATGTACCCTTCATTATGATCATCTGAGGTTGTACGGCTAGGAGTAACGTCCTCCAACCTAGGACAAGCTGCATCGGGCGGTGGTTTCAATTGTTCTGTTTTAAACTTTACCTTCGTAATAATAATTAATAAATGTACCTTACTGCTTCTCTAGTATTACAAATCATTTTGGTAAAAAAAAAAAGGCTCATTATTTTGATATTTCTAGCAGTTCAATCACTCTGGATTTATTTAACTGGAGTTCTCCTGAATCGCCATATAGGTTTAATCTAAAGATTTAAGCACCTTATATGAAGAGTATGAAAAGACAGTTTAAGTGTACTCTAGATATGTGAATTCTGCATTTTGTTTTTTCATGGCTCTTAACAATAAAAACATTATAAAAATCAATTCTTATGAGCTAAAAACATTCGGCAACTTTTCCGGCAATGGAAATAGCAATCTCAACCCTTTTGAAGCCTTTCAAAGTTAATTTCAAAACAAGGATGCTAACAAGCAAATCTGATGCAGACCGGAACGGAACTTACACGCGTCCAACACACAAGGGTTTCTAATTTCCTGTAATCCTGCAGTATTCCAGAAAAAAAGAGAATAATTGAGTGTAAACTACTCAAGAAGTTTTAATTTTATTCAACTCTGAAAAACCTCAAAGCGATTACAACCACATAAATAAAGAAACAAATCTCATTGACTCCTAAAACACCTCAACTAAATCAGGAAAGAATCCTAGATGACAAGGATATCAAATCTCCTAAAAAATCAAAAGAATTCTAAAAAATTAAAAACCTATCTAATAAGGAAATTTGATTTGATTTTATAAAATCAAATCATAAAATAATTAAAACCTAATTACATATAAAATAAAAGGAAATAAAATATTCATATTGAATCATGCCGATAATTGGAAACAATAAAAAAGAAAATAGTTGTCTTTGTGCGCATGAAACTTAACGGCCAAATTCGGACATGTTGCAGCCTGTTATTGAAGCTGAAGTCTTCATAACATTTGTAGGGCTTGTCTTGGGCTTTCCGGAAATATAATATATTGCTGATTTTGAGCCTGTTTTCCTTACAAAAAAGCCCACGAAATTTGCTCTTCTGTTGCCACACGCCATCTCGCCAGTTGCTGTTTTGCCTTGGGCTGATCCGCATCATTCTCTCCGGGTTGAACGGAATTTGTCCTCGAATTCGAAGGATCATCATCCCCTCACGATGATGACATGTTGCCAATCCTTGGGAGCTGTATTCGCCAGACACCACGTTCTTGCTACTCTCCATCGGACATCTTATCATCAAAAATATGTGGCTTGTTGAAATCAACAGTGACTGATTCTAACACATAATCATCATTGAAAAACAATGAATGATCGGATTCCTCCTCCGCTTCCTACGGATTCGGTCTCCATTGGTGAGCCGTTAGCGCCACTATCTGCTGCGTTAACGTCTCTACTTGCTGCCAAAGTTGTGCAATCACATCATGCTCCTAGGCTTCATCAATTGGGTTCTCACGAGGGTTCGAGTCTGCACGCCTCTTTGGTTGCATGACGACAAAACGGAATGAACCTGGCTCTGATACCAACCTGATGCAGACCGAAATGGAATTCACACACGTCCAACACACAAGGGTTTCTAATTTCCTGTAATCCCGCAGTATTCCAGAAAAGAAGGGAATAATTGAATTTAAACTACTCAAGAAGTTTTAATTTTATTCAACTCTGAAAAACCTCAAAGCGATTACAACCAAATAAATTGAGAAACAAATCTCATTGACTCCTAAAACACCTCAACTAAATCAGGAAAGAATCCCAGATGACAAGGATATCAAATCTACTAAAAAATCAAAAGAATTCTAAAAAATTAAAAATCTATCTAATAAGGAAATTGGATTTGATTTTAAAAATCAAATCATAAAATAATTAAAAACATAATTACATATAAAATAAAAGGAAATAAAATATTCATATTGAATCATGGCGATAATTGGAAACAATAAAAAATGAAATAGTTGTCTTTGTGCGTATGAAATTTAACTGCCAAATTCGAACATGTTGTAGCCTGTTATTGAAAATAAAGTCTTCATAACATTTGTAGGGCTTGTATTGGGCTTTCCGGAAATATATTATAATGCTGATTTTGAGCCTGTTTGCCTTACAAAAAAGCCCACGAAATTTGCTCATCTGTTGCCACAGACCATCTCGCCAATTGCTGTTTTGCCTTGGGCTGATCCGCATCAAAATCAAATTTTAGAAACAGCAGATACAACTAATGAGTTAAAGGGGTTTTGGAGATCAAACCAACGAAAACAACAAAACAGTTTCCTGTAAATATAGCAAATAAATAAAATAAATAAGAAATACAAAAATCCTTCTAGATACAAGTGAAGAGAATGTGTTAGGATATTGATAACCCGATAATCTGTCGTTAGGGAATTGCGGATCCCAAAAAGATATTTATAAAAAGTCCTACGCAATGTGCTCTATAGTTATGAAAACTAGTAAAGTGGCAAGCTAGGGTATCGTTCCATAGGGAGGTGGGATTCATCGACCATCTCCAGTTCCAACTATACAACACGCCGAGCGGACTCGTGTGTTGCGTATGCAAAAAGAATATGCGGAAAGTAAATGCTAAACTAACTAACAAACTATATAAATAAATATGTATACTGATAGGATAGAATGGAGAGATGCATGAAATGTGAATACGTTAGGGAAATGACTCAACCGTAACAATCCTCCTAATTAAGCACTAGACACACCTAGTCCCTCAAATGTGCAAGTATATCATAGGCTCGTGTCACCTTAATTGATCTCTAATATCTCTCGATATCTTAGAGATCACACCCACACAAAGCATGGATTCATTAAGTGCCGTGGCACACACCAAAGAGCCATGTACGCCAGCCTAGTGATACTCTAACTTTCTGATCATATACACAGGTTATTTCGTTTGGCATGTAATGCACAACCGCGTGGGCCATACTAATGCCAATAATTCATCCACGAGGCTAACCAAATACGGGATAGAAACCAAGTGAAAGCATTAAGAATACGAGATACCCATACAACATGTATGGTATATGCTCATGTCCCCTTAATTAGTCTCTACCCTCTCTCGAGTGCATAGAGATTGCATCTATGCAAAAACATGAATCCATTAAGGACTGTGGGACACATACACGAGCTCTACATGCCAGTTTAGTGATCTCTTAACTTTCTGGTCAAATGTAGAGGATATCACAATGAGTATGTTAATGCGAACCACGCGATATATAACACACAACTTAAATATCATTCACAAGGTGGCTAACCGAGTGAAAGCATTAAGTATTGAAATACCCCTATAACTACACGAGCATAAGAGGAATTCGATTTATCTTTACTCTAGATACGGATTCGATTTTATCAATCTCCCTAGGATGGCTAAAAATGGAAAACAAGTTTACCAAACAACAATATGCAATAGGTTGGTTGATTAACATTAAGACCATTCAATCTAAGTTAGGGGTTCATTCTCTTGATTAAGGAATACACCTAAATCAATTCATCACCCAATCCGGCCAAGGATGGATAATTGTGTCTTAATACAAAGACCCATTAAGCACAAGAATATGAACCAAAGTCTAATTTAGCATGTGAATGCATCAATCAAACTTCTCCCACTCTCTAGAGCTAAAACTCAATTTCTCTAATATTTTAAACATGGTATTTTAAGTCATCCATTAATCAATCAACAATCATGGGAAGCTAAATTACACTACTTCTAAATTAAATTACTCTACTCCTAATCTTATTCATGGACACATATCAATTTAGACTCTCCACACACATGAATATCACAATAAGAGAATTAATTCATGCATAAACAAAGAGTAGAACAAAACCCAAACAAATTTAAGAACAATCATACATATATTGCATAAGTGTTGGTTTACAAAATTCCCAAATTGGTGATTACATCAAAGAAAACAAGATATACAAGGAAAAGAGTAAAAAGAGATACAAACATTGAAGAAAAACTCCTCCAAAGATGCTCCTTGCTTCCAAGCTCCAATTTGGTCCAAAGACCACTCCTAACACCTTGCAATCTACTTTAAGATGGTGGAGGAAGTGTTAAAAATGGTGGTGGAGGTGTATAGTGAGCTCCCATGGAGGAAAAACCTCCATGTGAGTTGTTTCTCTCACTTATTGGTGAAGAAGATGAAAAGAAAAGAGATGAGAGAAGGGAGAGAAGGTTTGGGCGTGAGAGAGGAGAAGAGTGTCTGAAGAGAGGAGAGAAAATGGGGTATTTATAGTGTTGGGAAGTTAGGTCAAGATTTGGGGTTGAAAGGACAAGAATACCCCTCAGAAAATGGCTTAAAACCGCAAATCTGGGCATTTCCGCGGTACGTTCCATGGTATGCTTTGACGTGCGAACTGCGGATCACTTTTTAGCACTTTCTGCCCATTTCTGCGGTTCATTCCGCGGTACACCTGCGCACCGTTATGGAAACAGCCATAACTTCCTCCAGAAACCTCGGAATCACGATCTGTGAAAAGCGTTGGAAAGCAGATATCCGAAGCTTTCCGAAAACAGGTAACAGGCAACGTAGTTCGATCGGAGGAGGGAGATATGACCTTCCAAAGTTGGGTGTTCTGCACGGGCCAGTTTCCATTTCAACCCAAAAAACTCCAAACACTTCAATTAAGCTCTAACACCTTATTTTAAGGGATATAACCTACACAATGCTCACAAAACATATTATATACCAAAATATGTAGGAAAACGAAAGCAAACGATAGGAAATGGGGACCTCAAAATGTGTATTTTGCGATGTTATCACATCCCCAAACCTATCTTTTGCTCGTCCACGAGCAAAACAAGAACAGAAAATAACGAACGAACAACACATGAAACCTAAAAAATCTAGGCTATTCCACTTTCGTAAGAAACACGATGACACTTAGCACGTGCCATAAGCCATTTCAACCACTAGGCGATCCCTAGATAGAGAAGTTTTGTCTTCTGAGGGCTTATCGTTACGACACCTACAAAAGTATACTCTGCAAAAAAAACTGTGATGCAATCCAAACACACCAAATAAAGACTACACATGCATGCTAGTATCTCAAATATACCAATCAATAACAATGCATCACACAGTGCAAGTATGCCAATACTTAGAAAGTTTTCGGTTTACAAAACAACCATGCTCGAATTGCCTAAGATAAAATTCGCCTCGACTCTAATCCTCACCGGATTTCAGTCATATATTTCCCACTTAGAACCTAGGCCCACACTCTAGAAAACATATGCAATTTGGAAGTTATGTTCATGGAATCAAATATATCGCATATGAGTATTTTCAATGAAAGCATATTTTCTGAAAACTCATCTCATGGAAGGAATTAAAATGCCATGAACGTGAAAAGGGCATGCATCGACTCGCATTCCTAATACAGACTTCTTAAGAGATCAAATGGGCTTTCACACACTTGAAATGCGGCCAAGGTGATTTAGGGTGGTGTAGGGGATGGAAGATATGGTAGGAGTGGGAAGGATAAAGTTATCAATCATGCTAAGGTGTTATTACATTAAAATACTTTGGTTTGCTCTAAAGCACATTACAACACAAGTGACTAGGCATTAAACTTTACATAACACATTTGTGCTACAATTGTACCCAAATTGCGAGTAACTTTACATTGAAAGAATTGAAGGCTTAAGTGTTTATAATTCACACTTATTTTTTTTTTCTTTTTTTTTTCTTTTTTTCTTTTTTTTTTCTTTTATAAGCCTTTGCCTTTGCACATTTACATATATTTGCCTAAGTACACATTTCTACAAAATTTAGAGCTACATATACAACTTCTCTAAAGCTATACACCTTAACATGATCAATAACTAGGGAGTGGCTTGTGTTTGGGTTATGTAGGTGTATGGAGGTTTAGTGTTTGGCCTCAATTTTGCAATATAAGCACACATTGGGACATGGGAGTGTTTGAACTATATTTGGAGTTTAAGAACACACTCAAGTCCAAAATCATTTCAAAAAGTCCATCTAACCAAGGAATACAAATCTCAACAAGTAGTCCACATGTGAAGTTCTATGGCAATCAATGAAAAGATGAAGTACAATGAGATCACAATTAAGAACAAAATTGGAAAGTGTTTAAAGAGTAGAAACAAAACCCACAAATTTACGATATTTTAGGCTAAGTGTAGCTCACGGGTAATCTCCACTATTTTCTTAAGCTAAACAAACATAGAGGTCTCATCCACCTCAACATCAAAAGATTGGCACTATACAAGCAAATTTAAGTGATGCACGGAGCTAAAAGCATACGATGCATGTCTCTACCGGCACACCAAGAAAAACACTCAACAAAAATGGACTCAAATTCCAAGATTTTTTAAAAATGACCGATTTGAGCAGAGATTTGAAAATTGTCTAAAACAAACACCCTAAGATCTAAGCACAACACAAATCCACTCTTAGATCTAAACAGAAATGAAAATAAAAGAAAATAAGCATAGCATTCCTAACATTAAGCGCATGGGCGGTTTCCGCCCAAGTCGACAACTACTCCACAAGTGCTCAAATTTAAGCTCAAAATTTAGAGGATACCTCTTGTGGCTGCAGCCACATGGCCTTTGTGGCGCTGCCGTTTCACTTGGAGAGTTGTTGCGGTGCGATAGGGGCACACCTAGTTCTCATGAGTCGTGCGATCCATAAAACCTGAAAATCTATGTTCTTTGCAGAAGCACAACTCAAAAACATCAAATGCATATGCTATAAATAAAAAAACAAAAACATGACCAACACCTCCCAAACCTAGCCTAAACATTGCCGATCACACAATGAAAATCATGAGTAAGAGAAATGCTTAATTTCAACATAACAATCTAATCCGTAAAGCAATAAAAAAACAGTAAAATAGAAGCTAAAGCTATCAACAATCAATAAATACGCCACTTCCCCGGCAGCAGCGCCACTTTTGATAACCCGCTAATATGTCGTTAGGGAATTACGGATCCCAAAAAAATATTTATAAAAAGTCCTACGCAATGTGCTCTATAGTTATGAAAACTAGTAAAGTGGCAAGCTAGGGTATCGTTCCATAGGGAGGTGGGATTCATCGACCATCTCCAGTTCCAACTATACAACACGCCGAGCGGACTCGTGTGTTGCGTATGCAAAAAGAATATGCGGAAAGTAAATGCTAAACTAACTAACAAACTACATAATAAATATGTATACTGATAGGATGAAATGGAGAGATGCATGAAATGTGAATACGTTAGGAAAATGACTCAACCGTAACAATCCTCCTAATTAAGCACTAGACTCACATAGTCCCTCAAATGTGCAAGTATATCATAGACTCGTGTCCCCTTAATTGATCTCTAATATCTCTCGATATCTTAGATATCACACCCACACAAAGCATGGATTCATTAAGTGCTGTGGCACACACCAAAGAGCCATGTACGCCAGCCTAGTGATACTCTAACTTTCTGATCATATACACAAGTTATTTCGTTTGGCATGTAATGCGCAACCGCGTGGGCCATACTAATGCCAATAATTCATCCACGAGGCTAACCAAATACGGGATGGAAACCAAGTGAAAGCATTAAGAATACGAGATACCCATACAACACGTATGGTATATGCTCATGTCCCCTTAATTAGTCTCTACCCTCTCTCGAGTGCATAGAGATTGCATTTATGCAAAAACATGAATCCATTAAGGAATGTGGGACACATACACGAGCTCTACACGCCAGCCTAGTGATCTCTCAACTTTCTGGTCAAATGTAGATGATACCACGATGAACATGTTAATACGAACCACGCGATATATAACACACAACTTAAATATCATTCACAAGGTGGCTAACCAAGTGAAAGCATTAAGCAATGAAATACCCCTATAACTACACTAGCACAAGAGGAATTCGATTTATCTTTACTCTAGATACGGATTCGATTTTATCAATCTCCGTAGGATGGCTAAAAATGGAAAACAAGTTTACCAAACAACAATATGCAATAGGTTGGTTGATTAACATTAGGACCATTCAATCTAAGTTAGGGGTTCATTTTCTTGATTAAGGAATACACCTAAATCAATTCATCACCCAATCCGGCCATGGATGGATAATTGTGTCTTAATACAAAGACCCATTAAGCACAAGAATATGAACCAAAGTCTAATTTAGCATGTGAATGCATCAATCAAAATTCTCCCACTCTCTAGAGCTAAAACTCAATCTCTCTAATCATTCAAACATGGTATTTTAAGTCATCCATTAATCAATCAACAATCATGGGAAGCTAAATTACACTACTTCTAAATTAAATTACTTTACTCATAATCTCATTCATGGACACATATCAATTTAGACTCTCCACACACATGAATATCACAATAAGAGAATTAATTCATGCATAAACAAAGAATAGAACAAAACCCAAACAAATTTAAGAACAATCATACATATATTGCATAAGTGTTGGTTTACAAAATTCCCAAATTGGTGATTACATCAAAGAAAACAAGATATACAAGGAAAAGAGTAAAAAGAGATAAAACCATTGAAGAAAAACTCCTCCAAAGATGCTCCTTGCTTCCAAGCTCCAATTTGGTCCAAAGACCACTCCTAACACCTTGCAATCTACTCTAAGATGGTGGTGGAAGTGTTAAAAATGGTGGTGGAGGTGTATGGTGAGCTCCCATGGAGGAAAAACCTCCATGGGAGCTGTTTCTCTCACTTATTGGTGATGAAGATGAAGAGAAAAGAGATGAGAGAAGGGAGAGAAGGTTTGGGCGTGAGAGAGGAGAAGAGTGTCTGAAGAGAGGAGAGAAAATGGGGTATTTATAGTGTTGGAAAGTTATGTCAAGATTTGGGGGTGGAAGGACAAGAATACCCCTCAGAAAATGGCTTAAAATCGCAAATCTGGGCATTTCCGTAGTACGTTCCACGGTACGCCTTGACGGGCGAACCGCGGATCACTTTTTAGCACTTTCTGCCCATTTCTGCGGCACACCTGGCCACCGTTACTGAAACAGTCATAACTTCCTCCAGAAACCTCGGAATCGCGATCTGTGAAAAGCTTTGGAAAGAAGACATCCGGAGCTTTCCGAAAACAGGTAACGGGCAACGCAGTTCGATGGGAGGAGGGAGATATGACCTTCCAAAGTTGGGTGTTCTGCACGGGCCATTTTCGATTTCAACCCAAAAAACTCCAAACACTTCAATTAAGCTCTGACACCTTATTTTAAGGGATATAACCTACACAATGCTCAAAAACCATATATATACCAAAATATGTAGGAAAACGAAAGCAAACGATAGGAAATGGGGACCTCAAAAGGTGTATTTTGTAATGTTATCCGATATCTCCTAATTGTTTTCCACTCTCATGTGTAATTAAAACACCCACTTGCATTAGAGAAAAAAAAAACACTGAACAAATCTTAATCATGTTTTTGTTGGGTTTTGTGAAGCCAGAAATCATCCTGAGGAACGGATTCTAGCATGCAACGCTGCTCATACCGCGGCGTAGACAGGGAGCCCAAGCCGCGATACACACAGCGTTGAACTACAGAAGGTTGATGTTGTGCAAACCGCAGTGCGGACATAGTGCACATACTGCGGAATAGGACGCGATGTTTTCAGTAGGTGATATGCGGTGTTTACCGCGGCATAGACAAGTACCTACATCACGGTATTCTGAACGGTGGAAGACAGTAGAAGAACCGCGGTCCAGATCTCGGGCTGCAGCCGCGACCCAGACCGCGGTAGGTACAAAATCTGTGTAATTTTAGGAAAACTTGTGCGAAAAGAAAAGTATTCCTTTAGGGTTTTGGCTTACCCTAGTGTTTCCATATAAATACTACTATTTTCTATTGTATTTAGTAGTGCGTAATGTGTGAGAAAAATTGCTAGAGAGAGAGCAATTGTAGAGAGACTTAAAGAGAGACAGAGAGATTGTAATCAACTCTAAAAATAGTGGATTGAGTGCGGTGCACTCTGTGGACGTAGGCAAATTGCTGAACCACGTAAAATCTCTGGTGTCGTCTTTTTCTTCTTATTTCTTTCATATTATTTATTTGTGATTAGATTTGTGTGTGTACAATTTATTCTCAACAACAATTGGTATCAGAGCCCTTGGTTGGGACAGATTATTATTATTATTTTTTTCACACAAATCTAGGTTTTCTGGAGGTCAACGATTTCGTCGTAGAGATGGAATCAGAAAAGGATAAGCACAAGATTGAGAAATTCAATGGGATGAATTTCAGCTTCTGGAAGATGCAGATGGAGGATTATCTGTACCAGAAGGATCTGCACTGGCCGATAAAAGAGAGACCGAAGGATATGACCGACGAAGATTGGTCAAAGAAGCGGAAACCGAAGAATATGGATGATGATGATTTTGAACTCCTGGACCGGATAACATTGGGAGCAATTCGTCTCAGTTTGACGAAGCAGGTCGCTTTCAACGTAAAGGATCAACAGACTGCCAAAGATCTAATGGATAATCTATCAGACCTATATGAACAGCCTTCTGTGGTAAGGAAAGTCCATCTTGTCAAGAAGCTATCAACTTTGAAGATGACGGAAGGTTAGAACTTTAAAGAGTTTCTGAATCAATTCAACGAAGTGAAGGATGGGTTATGTTCCTTGTCTATGGGTTTCGATGAGGAGTTTTTGGCAGTATTTATGCTCACCCAATTGCCAGAAAGTTGGAAGATGACAAGTCAGTCAATCGCCAACTCGTTTGGGAAAGAAAAATTAAACTTCCAACAGGTTGTGAACATGATCATGACCGAAGAAATCAGGTTGCGTGAAGAGGGATTAAGGGCATCTACATCTTCAGCACTGAATGTGGAAGGTAGAGAAGGCAGAAACAGAAATCGAAACACGAATCAACGGGGAAGATCAAAGTCAAGAGGAAAATCTAAATCCAGGTATCAGGTCAACTATTCGGGAAATCAGCAACGAAGCAAAAAGGATGTAGAGTGCTGGAATTGTGGTAAGAAAGGCCACTTCTAGTATTAGTGTAGATCTGAGAAGAAGGATAAGGGCAAGAGCAGCGTGAATTGTGTATCTGAGGAGTCAGATGACTGCCTCATCTGCTCATTGTAAAGTAAGACGGAGTTCTGGGTTTTGGATTCAGGAGCGTCATTCCATGCCACACCTTACAGGGAACTGTTTGAGAACTACGTCTCCAGAAATTTGGGTAAGGTGTATCTTGGTGACGATCAAGCATGCAATAGTACAGGGAAGGGAGATGTGAAGATTCAGTTGAAAGGGTCAGTTTGGAAACTCGACAACGTGAGACACATACCAGATTTGAGGAAGAACTTAATCTCTATTGGGCAACTGGCGTTAGATGGCTACATGACAACTTTCATAGGTGACAAGTGGAAGATTTCGAAGGGTATTATGGCAATCGCCCGAGGAAATAAGAATGGGTCGCTTTATACAACCACAGATGGCTGTGGTTCAATCGCTATGGCGAAAGGTAAAGATGATTCGAACTTATTACACCAGAGGTTTGGGCACATGAGTAATCAAGGGCTGAAGTGTCTACATTCGAAAGGAAAGTTGCCAGATTTGAAGAGTGTTGAGGTTGATTTCTGTGAGAGCTGTATATTAGGAAAACAGAAGCGAGTGTGCTTCAAGAAGACCGGAAGAGTACCGGTAAAGGATAAGCTGGAACTAGTGCACACCGATGTTTGGGGTCCAGCTTCAGTCTCGTCAACCGGGGGTAAACAGTATTTCGTCACTTTCATCGATGATCACTCCAGAAAGGTATAGGTTTACTTCTTGAAATACAAGTCTGAAGTGTTTGATGTTTTCAAGAGATGGAAAGCTAGGGTTGAGAACGAGACAGGTTTAAAGATCAAAAAGCTGCATTCAGACAATGAGTTCAAGAAGTTTTGCTACTAGAGCGGGATAAAACTGAGTAGGACGGTTCTTGGAATCCCATAGCAGAATGGTATAGCAGAATGGTATAGCAGAACGGATGAACAGGACATTGACTGAAAGAGCTAGAAGCATGAGATTACATTCAGGGTTGCCAAAACAGCTCTGGGCAGAAGCAGTCAATACAGCAGCGTATTTGATCAATAGAGGATCATCAAAGCCCTTTGACCTCGCTATACCATAGGAGATCTAGACTAGGAAAAAGGTAAAACTTTCTCATCTTAAAGTGTTTGGGTGTGTTTCCTATGTACATGTAGGTGATCATGCGAGAAGTAAGTTAGACGTCAAGTCAGTGAAGTACACTCTGGTGGGCTATGGAGAAGATGAATTTGGTTACAAGCTGTGGGATGACCAAAACCGCAAGATGATCAGAAGTAGAGATGTCGTCTTCAACGAAAGGGTCATGTACAAAGACAGGAACACACAGGTGTCTGAGCCGTAAGAGCCAGAGTATTTTAGGCTGGATGATGTACCGGATAGTGGGATCATGAAACATATTAAACGGAATGACGAAGAGCAAGGTGTGCAGCCCCAGGTTCAAGAACCTATCCCACATAGAGATGTTCCAGTGACACAGGCTCAAAGTACATTAAGAAGATCAACTCGAACTCCTATACCAAATAGGAAGTACTTGCAATACATGCTGCTGACAGATGCAGGAGAACCTGAGTGCTATAATGAGGCATGTCAGGGAGAAGATGCGAGCAAGTGGGAGCTTGCAATGAAGGATGAGATGAAGTCGTTGGTATCTAACCAAACTTGGGAGTTAGCCAAGCTGCCTAAAGGAATAAAAGCCCTACAGAATAAGTGGGTGTTAAGGATCAAAGAGGAACATGATGGTTACAAGAGATACAAGGCACGACTAGTAGTCAAAGGTTTCCAACAAATTGAAGGTATTAACTACTCTGAGATTTTCTCTCCTATTGTTAAACTAACTACGATCCGATTAGTTTTGAGTATTGTCGCAGCAAAAGGGTTATATCTGGAGCAGTTAGATGTGAAGATTGCCTTTCTTCATGGTGATTTGGAAGAAGAGATATACATGAAGCAACTAGAGGGGTTTGCGGAAGATGGCAAGGAAGAGTTGGTATGTAGATTGACGAAGAGCTTGTATGGTTTAAAACAAGCTCATCGACAGTGGTACAAGAAGTTTAATGGGTTTGTGCAAGGCAATGGCTATTTAATATGCAATGTTGACCACTGCTGCTACTTTAAAAAGGTTAAGTCAAGTTTTATTATTTTGCTACTTTATGTTGATGACATGTTCGTAGCCGATGCAAATTTAGAGGAGATTAACAATTTGAAGAAGCAACTCTGAGTGAGTTCGAGATGAATGATTTAGGTGCAGCAAAGCAGATTCTTGGAACGAGGATTAGCAGAGATGAACATGAAGGTAGATTGAAGCTTTCACAAGCAGAGTACGTTTGGAAGGTGTTACAGAGATTCAGCATGGGTGATGCAAAATCGGTGAGAACACCTTTGGCTAGTCATTTTAGGTTGTCCAAGGACCAGAGTCTGAAGACAGAAGAAGAGAAGGACTTCATGGCTAGAGTGCCTTACGCTTCAGCCATTGGAAGTCTAATGTATGCCATGACCTGCACAAGACCTGATATTTCCCAAGCAGTGGGAGTTGTGAGCCGATACATGTCAAATCTGGGCAAGTCTCACTGGGAGGCCGTAAAATTGATCCTAAGATACCTGTGGGGTACGACAGAGAGATGTCTAACCCTCAGAAGAGATGAACTCAAGCTAGAAGGTTATGTGTATTCAGATTTTGCTGGAGAGGTGGATCATAGAAGAAGTACCACCGGATATGTGTTCACAATGGCAAGTACCACGATTAGTTGGGTGTCTCAGTTGCAGAAAATAGTGACATTATCTACAACTGAAGCAGAGTATGTGGGTGTGACAGAAGCAAGCAAAGAGCTTATATGGTTACAAGGATTGTTAGTAGAGTTGGGATTCGATCAGGTGATGAACGTGTTGCACAGTGATAGTCAGAGTGCAATACACCTGGCCAAGAATTCGTCATTTCATTCTAGGACCAAGCATATAGACCTGCGCTACCACTTCATTCGATCGTTAATCGAAGAAGGAGTGTTGAAGTTAGTAAAAATTGCAGGAACTAAGAATCCAGCTGATATGTTAACCAAACCAGTTACTAATGAGAAACTAGAGCTGTGTGCAGCTTCAGTGGGTCTTAAAGAGTGAAGACGTGGGGGATGAGTGCACCGTTATTTATCCACTAAGTCATCGAGGAAGGATGGAGAACGTCTATTTGAGTTTCAGTCTTTAAGTGGGAGATTGTTGGGTTTTGTGAAGCCAGAAATCATCCTGAGGAATGGAGTCCAGCATGCAACGCGGCTCATACCGCGGCGTAGACATGGAGTCCAAGCCGGGATACACACAGCGTTGAACTACAAAAGGTTGATGTTGTGCAGACCCCGGTGCGGACATAGTGCACATACCGCGGCATAGGACGAGATGTTTTCAGTAGGTGATATGCGGTGTTGACCGCGGCATAGACATGTACCTACATCGTGGTATTCTGAGCGGTGGAAGACAGTAGAAGAACCGCGGTCCAGGTCACGGGCTGCAGCCGCAACCCAGACCCCGGTAGGTACGAAATCTGTGTAATTTTAGGAAAACTTGTGCGAAAAGAAAAGTATTCCTTTAGGGTTTTGGCTTACCCTAGTGTTCTCATATAAATACTACTATTTTCTATTGTATTTAGTAGTGCGTAATGTGTGAGAAAAATTGCTAGAGAGAGAGAGCAATTGTAGAGAGACTGAAAGAGATACAGAGAGATTGTAATCAACTCTAAAAATAGTGGATTGAGTGCGGTACGCTCCGTGGACGTAGGCAAATTGCTGAACCACGTAAAATCTTTGGTGTCGTCTTTTTCTTCTTATTGCTTTCATATTATTTATTTGTGATTAGATTTGTGTGTGTGCGATTTATTCTCAACAACAGTTTTTTATTATATGTTTAGGTTTCACTAAATTATGAAAAATTTAAGTTAAAAAATATAGTATTGCCACATCAGATTTTGGTACTAAATTTGGGTAAAGTAACATTATTGATATAGTTTTAGTATTTCAAATATGTCGTGTTTAGTTTTCTTCTAGCTGTAAATTGTCATATTTTTTTAATAATTAATTAAAGCATTAGATTATAATGAAAGATTCATCTAGTTTGGTTAAAGTAATTCACTAGTTTGTTACTTTGTTTTTTCTTTGAACGTATATGATTTAGAATGATTCTTTTGTTCATTTAATTATATACATTTTAGTTAATTGATAACTAATAAAATTATTTGTTATTTTTATCCTATTATAAAACTTGTTATATTGTACAAATTATTTTGACATATCTAAATGCTCATGTACATAAAATATAAAAATAAAAAATTCATTAACATCAAAAACTATGAAGCCATGTTAGTTGCGTAGCAAGTTGTTAGTATTCTCAAAGCTTATCAAAACGATGGGGTTTTTTTAATTACAATTTTATTGAATGTTGTGGCTGCCGGCTTGTAATTATCTATTTTTTCATTGTTATGCACAAAGTTGTTCGCCTGTTGCTTTCAAAAGCTTGTTCTTAATTATATTTTTGGCTAGATAATTTCGATGTGCATTTTTTTATATTAAAATATGTTTAAACAAGAATTATTTTTCATTTACATAATCTCTTATTAACTATGTGTACTCCTTAATTAAATTGTAGTAAATGTATAAGGTCTCTAAATTATTATTGTTTTGATTAAAAAATTATGGAGTTGAATTTTTATCTTTCCCATTTGTTCTTTCTAGAATTATTAAAGCAAGTTTTTTATTTTTTTTATTTTTATCCCAAATGATATGACATAATATTGTAATTATTAATGTATAAATAAGAAGAAAACTCTAAAAGTAATTGATATTGTTAATTATCCTATACATGTGTAAAATGAGCATGCGAATCCTTGAATAGCTATACAACCACCCGTGTTAAAATATGATATTACATAGTAATTAACTGTATTGTTGCTTCCAATATTTTAACTTTTTATCCGGTCATTAACAGTTAACACTACGTAAAGTCATGAATGGCATTTTGAAATACTTACATTGCTAAATTGCCAACGGTTTACTTCAAATTGCCTTATTATTTCGGATTTGATCTCAAAAACACTTTGCTATTTGCTATATTCTCGTCGTTGTTGTTCTAAAGGCAAGTTTTTCTCTGTTTTGTTCTCTGTTCATTTACTTTGTTTCATTCACATCTATCTTTTCATTAGTTTTGCTTCACATTTATTTTTCAAAACTTAAAATCCCAAAAAACAAAATAACAAACACTCACTTTTGTTCTAAAAAAATAGCAAAAATTGATCTCAAAAATACTCGGCTATTATCTTGTTCTCCTCACTTTTGTTCGGTTATTTTCTTCTGCTTCCCCTGCTGATTATTATTTTTTATTTTGTGAGTAGTTTTCTAAGGAGAGGGATTCAAAATGGTTGAAATTGCTATATCTGTTGCTGCAAAAGTTGCCGAATACTTGATAGTGCCCATAGCGCGTCCATTCAATTATGTCTGGAACTACAAGAGCAACTTTGAGAATCTGGAGACTGAAGTTCAGAAGCTCAAGGTTAGAAGAGACACAGTGCAGCATACTGTTGACGAAGCGAGAAGAAATGCTGAAGAGATTGAAGAGCATGTTAATAATTGGCTGGATAGGGTGAAGACGATGACTGAGGAGGCATCAGAGGTACTTATTGCAGATAATGAGCGAGCAAATATGAAATGTTTCAATGGGTTGTGTCTTCCCAAGAAACGCTATCAACATAGCAGGAAAGCAGCGAAGAAGGCTAAGGCTATTGTTGGACTCTATGCAGGTGGCAACTTCCAAGCAGTTTCCTTCCAAACCATTCCAAAGGAGACATGGATTCCATCTTACAAAGGTTACATGGCCTTTGAATCAAGAATGTCTACTTTGGAGAATATACTAGATGCATTGAGCAATCCTGATGTCGGCATGGTTGGAATTTATGGATCAGGTGGCATTGGAAAGACTATGCTAGCGAGGGTAATTGCTGGACAGGCCGAGGATAAGAAGCTCTTCGACGTTGTAGCTTTTGCAGAGGTAGCTGTGAAACCTGACATAAAAGGGATTCAACAAGAAATTGCAGATAAGTTGGGCTTGACATTCCCCGAAGAGAGTGTTTCTGGAAGAGCTAGGAGACTGCAAGAAAGACTGAAGCAAGAGGAAAAGGTCTTCTTAGTTTTAGATAATATTTGGGAGAAGCTGAATTTTGAAGAGGTGGGGATTCCTTTTGGTTATGAACATAAGGGATGTAAATTGTTGTTGACAGCCAGGAGTTTAGATGTGTTGTCAGATATGGAATCTCAAAGTAATTTTCAGATCGGAATTCTAGATAAAGGAGAGGCTTGGAGTCTATTTAAGAAAAAAACGGGAGCTTGCATTGAAAATAATGATCGTTTGCAAGCTTTAGCAATAAAAGTTGCCGAGGCATGTGGAGGTTTTCCCATTGCCATTAATTCAGTTGCAGTGGCATTAAAAACCAAGGAAGAGTTTGAATGGAAAGATGCATTGAGAAAACTCACAACGCCTTCCTCAAGTAACTTTGAGGGAGTAGCTGCAGAAACATATTCAAGTATAGAGATCAGTCACAGCCAATTAAAAGAAAGGGAACTCAAATCAACTTTCTTGCTTTGCTGTATAATGGATTATTCCCGTCTTGAGGCCTTGTTGGGATATGGAATGGGTTTGGGTATATTTGAGGATGTCGAAGCAATGGAAGATGCAAGAAACAGAGTAAATAGGTTGCTTCGAAAACTCAAAGATTCTTCTCTATTGCTTAACATTAACAACTACACGTTTTCACTTCATGATGTTGTACGTGACGTTGGCAGATCCATTGCATCTAGAGATGGATATATGTCTACTGTGATAAATAACCGTGTTCTGAGGGAATGGGTAAATAGGAATTGCGATGTACACAATATCATCGAGCTTCCCAAAGAGCTTGAATGTCAAGAGCTTAAATATTTCTACATGAGAACTACCGCCAAAGATTACTGTCGAGATTACTGTCGAGTCCCTTATAATTCTTTTGCTGGGATGCCGAAGCTTAAGGTTTTACATTTGGCTAGATTGAAATTGTATCCGGAGTCTAATTCAATTCGTTCCTTAGTAAATCTTCGGACCTTGTATATAGATGATTGCGAACTAAGGGGCACCGATTTTATTGGAGAGATTAAGCAACTGGAAATCCTTAGAATTAATGGTTCTCATTGTTATGAAATTAAGATGTTTTCTAAGAAAATGTGTAACTTGACTAGGTTAAGGTTGTTAGATTTGAAAGATTGTCGCGGTGTTAGAAATTTTCTACCAAATGACTTGTCAACCTTAGCCCAATTAGAAGAATTATATTTGCCTAACAACAGTTATGGCCTGGAATGCAAAACCGAGTGGGAGGTCGTAGGGGTCACCATTCTTGATGAGTTGAAACATCTGTCGCACCTTACCACTTTGACAATAAGTATTCCAGATGCTAATGTTCTAACAAAAGGCTTCTTCTTGTCAAAAAAGTTGGAACGGTACGAAATAACCATTGGAAATTGCATGCAGTATGGTTTTCATGAGCAGACTTCCAAAACAGTGAGACTCAAGATTGAAACCGGTAGTTGCTCTGATGATGTGCAGAAATTCCTTTCTTTATTGGATAAAGAGGGATTTTCAGAATTGGAGCATCTCCATGTAGAAAACAGTCCGTGCTTTCGTACTGTTGTTGACTGCTTGGAGTCAGAATCTTGTCATCACTTTATTTTCTTGGAGTCATTAAGTCTTCATTTTGTTCTCAACCTCGAGAGGATACATAATCATCAACTCAGAACAGAGTCTTTTCGTCGATTAAGAACCATAAGAGTTGAATGTTGCCATAAATTGAGGAATATCTTATCGTTCTCCACTTACAGAGCTCTTCCACTGCTTCAAGCAGTCCATGTGTGTTATTCCAACAATATGGAAGAGATTTTTGATATCAACAAAGATGAAGGGATTGATCAGATTGAGTTCAAGCAATTGCAATATCTGACATTAACTTCTCTTCCAAAGCTCACAAGATTCTGCTCAATCAACAGCAATAAAGACAAGCCTTATACTCCCACCCCACTTTTCAACCAAAAGGTATGTTAACATACAATAACCTCTTCTCTACCAATTTTATTCCTTTTTTGCTAATTTTATTAATAAATAATAAGAATGAACTCATCAGTTTGCTCTTATAATTAATAATTTAAATCAAATGGGATTGCTAATAACGTGGATGTTAATTTCTATCTTATGGTGCTATTCAGTATTCACATGATAATAATAAAATTTCATTAGTTTGTGAAGTATAAAAATTTCATTTGAATTTCATTCCATCAGGCTTGTATTAATTCCTGCATGTATCTTATTTATCATAATTTAAAAGGTTTGTTACTGGAAACAGAAATGATATATTAAAATTCTTTATTATTTATTCATTAAGTAAAAAAAAAGTAATCCAGTTAATTTCATTATATAGTGTTTGGAATAAATATTATTTATTCATTGATTAATACGAAAAAGATTGAAACAAGAACTTTATTTGCAGGTTGTGTTTTCCAATTTGGAGGGCTTGAATCTTCATGAAATTAATTGTGAAAAGATTTGGCACGATGAAGTTCCAGCAGCATTATCTTGTTGCTTTCAACGTTTAAGGCGATTGATCATTATGCAGTGCCATAACTTGAAAGTTCTCTTTTCATCTACAGTTAAGTTATCTTCCTTTTCTTTAGTTACAGTTATTTAATTTCCAACCATTTTCTTTATTTTCTTTACTTATTAATTGTTAATGTTACGAGTAATATATGTAGGTTGCATTTCCTTCTTTGGAAGAAATTAAAATTTACGGTATGGATGACTTGGAGATGATATGGCCCAATCAACTTTGCAAGGATTCCTTTTGCAAACTAAAATCATTGGAAGTCTCTAACTGCAATAAATTATTGACTATTTTTCAGTCTAATATGTTTCAAAGAATCACGAGTCTAGAGTCATTAACTATCCGTGATTGTGATCTGGTAGAAGAGATATTTCATCTCCAAGAAATAGATTTTGAAGAATCGCTAGAAACTGGGTTACGAAAACTGGATATTAATGGTCTACCAAAACTGAAGCACATATGGAATATGGATCCTAAAAAAATGTTCTCCTTTCAAAAACTAAACGAAATCAAAGTTTGTGAGTGTGAGAGTTTGAAGAATCTCTTTCCAGTTTCTATTGCCGAAAGTCTTTCGGAACTTGAAAAGCTTTGTGTGCACAATTGTGGAGTGGAGGAGATTGTAGCGGATGATCAACTGATCAAGGAGAAGCAAAAATAGCTGCTACATTTGTCTTCCCACTAATAACCTCTCTGGAGCTCAACTATTTACCTCGACTCAAAGCTTTCTATCGTGGAGTGCATACATCACAATGGTGGAAGTTGAAAAGGTTGAGTATGTATCGGTGTGACAAAGTAGAGTTATTTGCCTCGGAATTATTGAATAATGATCAGGGCCATGATGTTTCACTTCAACCTCTCTTCATGGTCAAAAAGGTATGAAATTCATTAATTGATATAAGTTTTTTCATTAAAAAAATTAACAATAATATTATCATTTGGAATTTTGTTTTTCTGATGTCAAATTACAACTTACAATCCTAGTAACGGTGGTAGTCGATTAATTATGAAACGGTTTGTAATTAATTATAAACTAGTGGGGCCTAAATTTTTCCTTTTTACAAAATATTATATAGGGTCAGTGATATCTAAAGCCACTAATTTGGTGAAGCAGTCCTAAAATCACCATTAATTTTTTAAAATTGCTCAAATTAGCCATTTTATAGAAAAAAAGTATCAATTATTGCCACTTTGGCCATTACTTGTTTGAAGTACTTTTGCTTATATCATAAATGATTAGAATACGGGTCAAAATAGTAAAACATGTTTTGCACCAGTTTTTGAAATGGTTTTTAACAAGTTTAAAACTGGTTTTTTTTTACCTATATTTTGACTATTTTTTGACCATGATTACTTTATAAAATAGAAAATATTGCCCATAAATTCTTATAAACAAATCATTACTTTTTATATATAATTAAATAATAAATTAATCATGAAATAAGTTTGATGTCACCCCAAATTAATCAGGGAATAATAATAAGTTTTATGTCACCCATAAACAGGAAGTATTATCCATAAAAATAATAAATTAATCAAATCATTAATTTTTATATATAATTAAATAATCAAACTACATAAAATGTTGCCCATAAAATTCTTTATGTGTATCATATCATACATAACGGTATCTTTCTATTAGATTTTAACAGAATGGCTGCCAAGTGAACAATGCTTTATCAAAATGGTGATTTTGAAATAAGGTTTTGTCAAAATGGTGATTTTTAAACAATTTAAACATTGAATGGCCTTTTTGGGACTTGACCAACCAATTAATGGTGTCTAGTGCTATTTTCTCCAAGTGAACAATGCTTTATTAAAATGGTGATTTTGAAACAAGGTTTTATCAAAATGGTGATTTTGAAACAATTTAAACAGTGAATGGCCTTTTTGGGACTTGACCCACCAATTAATGGTGTCTAGTGCTATTTTCTCTATTATATATCTAGTCATATTTGGTGGCATACTTCGCCAGTTTTTATCCGCAGTCTGATTATTAGAGATCTTATTCTGCTGCCCTTTCGTTGTTTCTCTTTGAATATGTTCTCTTTGTGTTAATTGAGGTATCTCTAGAGTTGGAGTTTTTAGAAGGTAATGTCTTGGTTTTTCTTTTTGGTTGCCTTTTGTTTCCTTAGGATAGTTTGTTTGGATTTTTCCTATGAGTTGTACTTTTGTTATTTCTTTCTTTTATAAAATTTTTCCCATTAGTGAGTTGATGAGCATGGGATAGTTTGCCAATGGAATGCCAACATAGTTGGGATGCTGTTGGTAGTACTTGATGCTTCTTCTAGCTCATTGATGAATTTTACATAAAAAAACTGCTACTCATATAATTAATTAAATATAATATCAACAGTTATGAAATTTATTCATTATCATTATATAAAACAAATAAATATTAAATAAACTATTTTATTTTCCTTAAGTACACACCTTATACCCAATTATTTTCTTTATTTTTTGGATAACTATTGAAAAATAAATATTAAATAGAGTGGCTTGGACATTGCAGGTCACATTCCCTAGTTTAGAGGAAATTGACATTTCAGAGTCAAATAACCTGAAGATAGTATGCCACAAGCTAGCTAAGGAGTCCTTTTGCAATTTAGAACATATGGTTGTTAGCGCCTGCAATAAACTATTGACTGTATTTCGGTTTAATATACTTGAGGGATTTTCAATGCCGGAGTTGTTATCTGTTAATGTTAGTCATTGTGCTTCAGTAGAAGAAATTTTTGATCTCCAAAATATAAACTTTGATGATTCACATTCTAAACCAGTAACGAATAAGTTAGAACATCTATATCTCCATAATCTACCAAAATTGAAGCACATATGGAAGAAAGATCCTCAAGCAAAGTTGTATTTTCAAGAATTACCTATGCCAAAGTCGTTAACCGTTGGTTTCTGTGATTCCATAGAAGAGATTTTTGATCTCCAAAAGGTAATAAACTTTGAAGAATCTCATTCTAGAGCAGTAACATCTCAGTTACAAGAACTATATATTAAAGAGCTTCCAAAATTGAAGCACATATGGAATACGGATCCTCAAGCAGAGTTGTCCTTTGAAAGCCTACAAGAAGTCGAAGTTTCCGGTTGTCAAAGTCTGAAAGATATCTTTCCATCCTCCATTGCTAGGAGTCTATTGCAACTTGAACTGCTTTATGTTGACAGATGTGCAAAATTGGAGGAGATTGTTGCCAATGAAGGAGAAGAAAAAGCCATTGCTAGATTTGTCTTTCCGAAAGTAACCTCCATCAAGCTCATTGAATTATCTGGACTTAGAACTTTTTATCCCGGATTACATTGTTCAAAATGGTCTGTCTTAAAGAGATTGTTAGTGTCTGACTGTGACAAAATAGAGCGATTAGCATCAGAACTATTTAGCATCCAAGAAAATATGGAGGAGAGCCATCTTGATATTCCATCGCAACAATCTTTTTTTTTTGGTTGAAAAGGTATAAGACTCATTTCTTCTTTTAAATTGTGAATCCACACATTTACAAACCAATTTATTTATATTAATTTTAATTGCTAAATTTGATAAGTCATTTGAAATTACTTGCGGTCATACATAACATAATTAGAATTGAGAACAAATTTGTTGTTTTTACAAACTTTATGTTGATAAATTCACGGATCGATCTAGAAACTCATTTCAGACAATTGAACCTTCTCAAACGGGTTCTTTTTAAGAACTTAAAAGATATGTGCCAAAGTAAAAACATATATATTTTTTGAGTTGTATATCTAATCCAATTGAAAATTCATGTCAATGAAATATTTTTAATTTGTTCAGTTTTCCTATGGTCTAAAAAATAGGAAGTCAATGAAATTATATTCATGTCAATTTTTATTGTTGCATCATAACTTGGTCCTTAATTTTATTTCTCTTTTAAAAGGATAACTGTGATTTGTTTTTTATTTATTGATTTGTCAGCAGGATTCCTTCCCCAACTTAGAACACTGATATTAACAGGAGAAGGCATATCACAGGGCCAGTTTTCAGAGCAGCTCTTTTGCAATCTTGAATTTCTTGGTGTCTTGAATGATAAATCAGTAGTCTTTCCACTTCGTATCCTTCAGAGATTTCGCAATCTGCAAGAGCTTCATCTCACATTTAATTCATACAAAGAAATATTTTCTTACGAAGACGATGAGACACATAACGGGATAGACTCCAAACTGGACATGGTTCTTCAAAAGCTTGAGAGTTTAGAAGTACAGTATTGTGACAACTTGATTCAGCTATGGCCATCTTCAGTGTCTTTCCAAAATCTAACATTTTTGAAGGTACAAGGTTGCAATAAATTGAAGAATCTTATGAAGTCCACAACGGCCAAAAGCATGGTGCAAATGAGAGAAATGATAATAAAAGACTGCGAGTCAATGATAGAAGTAGTAGTAGCAAAGGAGGGAGATGCAACAGAGGGCCGGATTATTTTCAGCAAATTGAGGACATTAACACTTGGTTATTTACCAAGTCTCTCATTCTTCTGCTCTGAAAATTACTCCTTTGACTTACCATCTTTGGAAGAATTAATTATGTATCACTGCCCCGAGATGAAGTATTTCTCCACAGGAGATGTAACCACACCGATATTACAGAAAGTAAGGAGAGATTGGATAGACCGGAGATACTGGGGAGGCTATACATTGGAGGGTAACCTGAGTACAATCATACAACAGGCACAAGATTCAAGGTACATGTATACTTGGTTTTTACTCCTTGATTTTGTAATGTTTTGTCATTCTCTGTACTATATATACACTGATGTAGGACAATTGGCTTTGGATTTTGAAGAAGAGATGGATAGGAAATTGTCCAAAAGAGGTGTTTCAAAGAAACGGGCATAACTTTTCGCTCGGTTGTCAGATTTCCTATTATAATATGTTTTCAGAAAGGGTTTTCAGAGCTCCATAGCAGTTCATGACTGGGGCTTGCCCGGTTGACGTCATTTACTCCCTCAACGGAGCTGTTTAAGTTAGGTTATCGGGCATCCGAAGATTTTCGTATTTTTTTTTTATTTGTTTTCCGTTTTTTTTTTAGATGAGGATATTTTAGTCTTTTCTGTTTTTAGGGTTTTCTTAGTCCTATTTAAAGGCTTTTGTTATCAGTTTCGAAGTATTCAATAAATTTTACAATTTGGTTTCAAGTCTTTTTTTCTAGGTGGATTCCAGTTTATGTTCTGTTAGGGTTACGCTGGTGATCTTAGAACTTCCGTTCTGCGTCAATTGGTATCAGAGCAGAGGGATTCGCCTTGTGCGATGGCCAACAACGAAGCCGGAAGAGTTAACCCTGACGACGCTGGTCGAAGGGATACCGATTTATAGGCAGTGATTGACGAACAACGGCAATCGATGGCGAGGTTGGAGACCATGATGCAGCAACTGATGGCGCAGCAGCCTAATCCCAATGCCCCTGCCCCTGCCCCTGCCCCTGCCAACAGAGAAGGAGTCGAGGGGGTTGCCCTTGGCCGTCCTGGAGGTAGACGACCGCCTAGAGTGGCAAGACACGAACAGTTCGAAGAATGGAGCGATAACGATTCTGAAGAGGATTTCAGTGGGTTACCAAGGAGATCATCGATTGAACCCGAATCAACCAGGTTATCGGATCCTGTGCAAACATACCACTATTCCATGAAAAGTTACAGATTGAAGAGTTCTTGGACTGGATTTCAGAGGTGGAGAGATTCTTCGAGTTTGCTGAGGTAACAGAAGAACGTCAAGTCAAATTGGTAGCGTACAAGTTGAGAAGCGGGGCTGATGTTTGGTGGGAGAAATTACAGATGGATAGACGGCGACAAGGCAAAGTTCCTATACGATCCTGGAGGCGAATGAAACAACTTATGATGAGCAGGTTTTTACCTCCTGCCTATGAACAATTTATTTTTCAGAGTTATCAGAATTGTGTTCAGGGTAACAAATCCGTTGCGGATTATACTGAGGAGAGGTCCAGACTTTCAGTTCGTAACAACCTCAATGAGACAGAGGGACAGTAGGTTTCGAGATATTTGGGGGGTTTAAAGTCGACCATCCGAGACAAAATTGGGTTGCAAGTCGTGTGGACAGTAGATGAGGCGCACAACATGGCCTTGAAAGTGGAGTTAATGGAAAAACCACCCAATCGTTTTTCTCATTACAAGAAGGACCTGGGTGAGTCATCCAACACAGCCTGCGAACTTGAGTAGATTTTCACCAAGTGATGGACAGGGTCAGGCCAAAAATACTGCAGATCAAGCTCAAAGGGGTTTGGGTTCAAGTAACAATTTTGGCGGGTCACGACCAACTACAGCAACATCAATGGGTATAAAAGAAGCCCGGCGAGGAGCGCCAAACCCATACAGTAGACCAGGCGGTATGAAGTGTTACAGGTGCGGCCAACCAGGTCACCGTTCGAATGAATGCCCAGCCCAAAAATCGGTGAATTTCTTAGATGCTGAAGAAGAAGAACAGATTTTTGAGGATGAGGGAAAACATGGACGAGTTATTGGAAGGTGCAGAAATTGCGGAGGAACAAGGGGAGCCGGTAAACTGTGTGATTCAACGAGTCATGTGTGCAACAAAATTGGAGGGTTTATCGCAACGAAACAGTATTTTCAAGACTTGTTGCAGTGTGCAAGGAAAGGTTTGTGATGTGATTGTCGATAGTGGGCAGTTGTGAGAATTTTGTGTCCAGAAAATTGGTAGAACATCTGAATCTGCTTACAGAGAAACATCCCAAGCCTTATGCGATTGGGTGGATTCAAAAGGGACCCAAGGCGAACGTGACAGAGTTGTGCAAAGTTCCAATTTCAATTGGGCAATACTACCGGGAAGATGTGGCATGTGATGTAGTCGACATGGATGCTGGTCACGTATTACTGGGACGTCCTTGGCAGTTTGATGTGGATATAACTTACAGAGGACGTGACAATTTTTGTGTTTTCAATTGGGGTGGCAGGAGAATTGCGATGGTTCCGAAACGAAGTTCAGAAGGGAGTTCAATTAAAGCAACAGTAAATGAGCAGTCTCTGGTCACTTTAATCACATCTGTTACTGATTTAGAAGCTGAGATTAAGGAGGCACAAGAGATACATGTTGTAGTGGTGCAGGGCTTTAGTGATAGAAGGCAGGGAAGAGCAAATAATTGTAGTACCCGAGAAGGTGCAGACCCTACTTACTGAATTTAGTGATTTGGTGACAGAAGACTTACCGGATGACCTGCCACCGTTGAGAGATATTCAGCACCAGATTGATTTAGTTCCTGGAGCAAGCTTACCGAATTTACCACACTATCAGATGAGTCCCAAGGAGAATCAGATTTTACAGGAAAAAGTGGAGGAGTTAATGAAGAAGGGATTCATTCGAGACAGCATGAGTCCATGCGCTGTTCCCACATTACTTGTTCCGAAGAAAGATGGCAGTTGGAGGATGTGCGTGGATAGTCGTGCGATTAACAAGATAACTGTCAGGTACAGCTTTCCCATTCCGAGATTGGATGACATGCTAGATATGTTAGAGGGGTCGAAATTATTCTCCAAAATCGACCTGAGGAGCGGGTATCATCAGATTCAGGTCAAACCTGGGGACGAATGGAAGACAGCTTTCAAAACTAAGGATGGATTGTATGAGTGGTTGGTGATGCCTTTCGGACTGTCCAACGCCGCCGAGCACTTTCATGCGGCTTATGAACCAGGTATTGCGGCCTTTCATTGGAAAATATGTAGTCGTTTATTTCGACGATATATTGATTTACAGCCTAAATGAGGAAGACCACATGGAGCATCTGCGAGCTGTGTTAGAGGTATTGTTAAGCAACAAATTGTTTATCAATTTTAAAAAATGCAGTTGGATGACAGCGCGGTTACTATTCCTTGGACATGTGGTCAGTTCGGACGGGATTTTGGTGGATGAAGAAAATATTAGAGCCATTCGTGATTGGCCTACACCGAAGACAGTTGGAGAGGTGAGGAGTTTTCATGGGTTGGCGACGTTTTACCATCGATTTGTGAGGGATTTTAGTAGCATTGTGGCCCATATTACAGAGTGTCTGAAAAAGGGAAAGTTTCAGTGGAGTGAGGCAGCCGAAACAGCCTTCGCAGTCATCAAAGAAAAACTGTGCACCACTCCTGTTCTCGCTCTACCTAGTTTTGAGAAGTTATTCGAAGTGGAATGTGATGCTAGTGGAGTCGGGATTGGAGCAGTGTTGTCACAAGAGAAGAAACCAGTGGCGTTTTTTAGTGAAAAGCTGAGTGATGCGCGGCGAAAATGGAGTACCTATGATCAGGAATTCTATACAATTATTTGTGCTCTAAAGAATTGGGAACATTATCTAATTCAGCGCGAGTTTATTCTTTACACTGATCATCAAGCTCTGAAGTACCTGAACAGCCAGAGAAGCTTAAGTAATATGCATGCTCGATGGGCAACTTACTTGCAGAAGTTTCCGTTTGTTTTGAAGCACAAGTCTGGGATGTTAAATAAGGTGGCTGACACGCTGAGTCGGCGTGCAAGCTTATTGGTGACTATGCAGCAAGAGATTATTGGGTTTGAGTTTCTGAAAGAATTGTATTCTGATGATGAGGACTTTGGAGAGATATGGGAAAAGTGTGTTCTGAAACAGACTGACGGGGAGTTTCATATAACCGAGGGCTATTTGTTCTGTGGCAATCAGTTATGCATCCCGCGGAGCTCTCTGAGAGAGAAATTGATTCGAGAGTTGCATGGTGGTGGTTTGGGTGGTCACTTGGGACGTGACAAAACTATTAGTGGGGTGTCCGAACGTTATTACTGGCCGCAGTTGAAACGCGATGTCGGTAACTATGTTCGCAAGTGTTACGTCTGTCAAACTTCTAAAGGACAGGCTCAAAATATGGGACTGTACATGCCACTACCTGTTCCGAATGCCATATGGGAGGATTTAGCAATGGACTTCGTTTTGGGCCTTCCACGAACTCAGCGTGGGGTAGATTCCGTGTTTGTTGTGGTTGACAGGTTCTCAAAAATGGGGCATTTTATACCTTGTCGGAAGACATCTGATGCATCACATGTGGCTCAATTGTTCTTTCGGGAGGTGGTTCGTTTACATGGTGTACCCCAGTCAATCACATCTGATAGGGACTCGAAGTTTCTTAGCCATTTTTAGGGTGACATTGTGGCGACGGATGGATACCACTCTGAAGTTCAGTAGCACTGCGCATCCACAAACTGACGGAAAGACAGAGAATCTAAACCGAACACTGGGGAATTTAATTCGGAGTATCTGTGGGGATAAGCCAAGATAGTGGGATGTGGCTCTGGCACAAGCTGAGTTTGCATATAACAATGCTGTCCATACAGCTACGAGTACGTCTCCATTCGCTTTAGTGTATCGACAATCTCCTAAGCATGCATTGGATCTGGCAAAGCTTCCCAAGGTCACTGGTATGAGTGTTGCTGCTGAGACTATGGCTGAGTAGGTTCGTGATGTTCAGGCTGAAGTGAATGCACTGTTAGAGGAGAAGAATGCAAAGTATAAGGCTGCTGCAGATGTTAAAAGGGGTGAGAAGTTGTTTGCTGAGGGAGACCAGGTTATGGTGTTTTTATGTAAGGAGAGGTTCCCGGTTGGTACCTATAATAAGTTGAAGCCAAGGAAGTATGGACCGTACAAGGTGGTAAAGAAGATCAACAGTAATGCCTATGTGATCGACTTGCCTACTGATATGAACATTTCCTGAACTTTCAACGTAGCTGACCTTTATGAGTTTTGTGATGATGTTCCGCTCTATCTAGATTATAACTCGAGGTCGAGTTCTTCACAGGTGGGAGAGACTGATGTAGGACAATTGGCTTTGGATTTTGAAGAAGAGATGGATAGGAAATTGTCCAAAAGAGGTGTTTCAAAGAAACGGGCATAACTTTTCGCTCGGTTGTCAGATTTCCTATTATAATATGTTTTCGGAAAGGGTTTTCAGAGCTCTATAGCAATTACGTCTAGGGCTTGCCCGGTTGACGTCATTAACTCCCTCAACGGAGCTGTTTAAGTTAGGTTATCGGGCATCCGAAGATTTTCGTGTTTTTTTTTATTTGTTTTCCGTTTTTTTTAGATGAGGATATTTTAGTCTTTTCTGTTTTTAGGGTTTTCTTAGCCTATTTAAAGGCTTTTGTTATCAGTTTCGAAGTATTCAATGAATTTTACAATTTGGTTTCAAGTCTTTTTTTCTAGTGGATTCCAGTTTATGTTCTGTTAGGGTTACGCTGGTGATCCTAGAACTTTCGTTCCTGCGTCATACACTCTCATTTTGTTTACTAAAACCTCTGTTTTTCATTGTCCTTGTTTCACATAAATAGGGTAGGCTATTCCTACGACTTGGAGGTAGGCGGCTGTTCTTACGACTTGAAGGACCAAGATGTAAACGGTCAGTTTGAAGAGGTTGGTGAAAACTTAAAAGGAAATAAAAATATAATAATAATTATAATGTCCAAAAATGTGTATAGTCGTTGAGCTATTATCTTCAAATTTGCGGCTTAAGTTGCTAGTCAATCATAATGATGTTGCTACTTAGAGCTCTGATGTGCCCTTCATTAAATGATCATCTGAGGGTCCTTTCAATTTTCTGTTTTAATGATGTTGAGACTTAAATGATTAATTATAATGTAATTAGGATCATATATGTGTGTATATATGTGATTAATAATGTTGATTTTCCCTATTTGGGTAGGATGTTTTGAAGGTAGCTTGTATGTCTGGACTGACTGCTTGTGGTGATATATATGAAGTTTCTCAACTTATGGAAGGAGATTTTGTAGATGATTACCACCATGACTCGGAGGTAATATAATCAACTGAGTTGCTATATATATATATATATATATATATATATATTGATTAATGATATTGATTTTCCCTATTTGGGTATGATGTTTTGCAGCTAGGTATCTTTGATGATGTAGATTACGTCATCAAATACATTGAAAAGGTTAGCTGTTGTTGTATTAATTAAGCACTGTTGAATCTAGTAAAATGCTTGAGGCACTTCTCCATGGAGTAATGGACATGATTTGACAATACAATCCTGATCAGCTTGAAGGTGTACACAACTTGATGAACAATATTGTTTATTATCGAATTTGTATACAAGGATTAGTGTTTTTTTTTTTTTCTTCCAATACTCCAAATTTTTGAAATCGCTCCTGCTGCCCCTCGTAGTTATTCTTGAAGAATGGAGAAAGTTGGTTCACACATACAACCTGTGATTTGTGATTCCTATATGTTACCATGGACCTTATCGTTTTAGTTATTCTCATAAATCAAGAATGGATTTCTCTTCATTGAGAATGATCTTCCTTTTTCTTCTATAATTTGTTTGAAACAATACTGCATGTTTTACTTCTTCTATTCGACCCATCCTAGTCCATAATGCATGTTTTACTTCTTCAAGTGTATTAAATAGTTTTCTTCTAATAACAACTTAGGCTATGTTTAGGGAATGTTTTGCTTAAAAAATAATTTGCATATAGTTTAAATTAAAAAATAATTTATTTAGCAAAAAAGTTGACAAGTGTTTGGTAAATTAACTTTTAAAATTGCTTTGCTTTTGGATGGTTGGAAAATATGTTTGTCAAAATGACAAAAATAGACACTTGCTCAAGCAGATCAACTAGGTCAATTTTGACAAAATGACAAAACGAGTTGGACCAAGTCAACTCTTTGGTAGTCTCTTTGGTTACCGAGTTGGACCGAGTCAACTCAAGCTAGGTATCTTTGGTCCACTGAGTCAACTCGCCAAGCATCAAAAACTCAGCATTTGGAACTCGACTCTGTCGCCTCCGGCGCTGAAGAGGCGTTCCTCCCTTTTATTCCGGCCTTTCGAGGAGGCGAACCCTCATCCATCTGTTCTCTTCAGCATTTTCTACACCGGCGAACTCGACTCCATCCACCGAGTCAACAGATCGCCATTCGCTAGTCTGAGTTGCACTTTCTCGTTCTGATCTTGTTCGTGCTCTACAACCAGGTATAGATCTTCGAAGGCGACGAAGATTCCAGCGATTAGTCGACGGCGACGAAGATTCGTCCTCGATGTCCGGCGGTGACCACCACGGCAGTGGCAACCATATCTATTTTTTTTAAACTTGTTTTATTTTTTATTTTTTAGTTTTATTAAATATAGGGGTAATATTGTCTTTTATTAAATTAGTGAGGATATTTTAGATATTTCTAGAATAAAAAGTCAGCTTTTGCTTTCAAAAGCAACCCCCACCCAGCTTCTCAAAAGCTGATTAATGGAGAAGCAAATTGTAAAATAAATTGTTTTTGGGAAGTTTACCAAACACTCATTTGCTCAAAACTTGAGAAATAAGTGATTATTTCCCTAGTAAAAGTAATCTCAAACATAGCCTTAGGCAACTTTGGATATAACAGCTTCAAATCAATTTGTGAACTTAAACTATATATGGAAACAAAGTTTAATTGCGTAGATTTTAGTATTCTCTTGATTGTTTTCTCTTTTTTCTTTTTTATTACATCATGCATCAGCCTTGGGAGAAAAGTCTTCAGAAACTTGCTCATGAAATAGGCACTGTTTTATCACTTGAAAACCTGGATCCATCTGAGTAGTAGAGACATGTATGTTTTACCCATGTTAATATCTATTCATTAATTTGAAGAAACTTGCATTTAGAGTTTATAGAATTAGAACTCTGAATGCATTGCAGGTTTTCATCAGTTTTTATACTACTGTTGAATTTTGGGAATTTTAGGGCGCTTTCGATAACTGTTTCCATTTTATGTTTTATTAATTTGCAATTGAAAATCAGTAATTGAATTTTGTAAGAAAATCTTTTCTTATTTTCCAGGTTTGATATCGAAATCTTTGATCTCTGTTTTGTGTTTAATACAGTTTCCAATTGCTCTGTTCCGCATTTTCACTTGTTTTTTTGATGGACCATTTTCACATTCTAATTGAAGAAAACTTTTTTTTTATTATGAATACCTAGAGAAGACATGAAACATCAATGGCAAACAACATCCCTACTATGTAGGCACCCCGCTCATGTTTGCTTGCTTAGTATTATTAATAATATGAAAAATGATACAAATAAGAATGAGAAGCTAGGTACAAGGTCAAGAAGATCCAAACCAAAAAAAAAAAAAAGGCAACAAGCCACCAAACCCAAATGAATAAAGAAACTAAACCTCACTTCAAATATTGCCATGAGGTGAGATTGAGAAGCCGCCTCATTAAAATCTTGATAGTAAAACCCAGAGGGAAACCTATCGAAGGAAAAATAGCAGTGTTCGAAAAATCGGTCTAGGCGGCCGATTAATCGGTTGGATTCCTCTAGTCGGCTCCTCACTGTGGCGAAAAGGATAAAATCGGCCACATTAGTCGGTCACCGATTAATCGGTCAAATCACCGATTAATAGGTCAAATCGGCTAGGCAGAGTCAAAGTCATTGACTCCGCCTAGCCCGTTTAAAAAAAAAAGCATCCTTTGAGGTTGTGTGTGAAATACATGCCATTTGAATTTCTAGGACAAGACTTTCTCATGGGTTATGGTAATTTAAATTGGATAGAGACTTGTAGAATTTGGTTTCATTTCATGGCAATCATATAATACTTGATGGATTTTAATCAAGCCATAGAACAAAAATATCAATAATTATTCATTTTGATTAACACAAGAAAACAGAGAATGAAGTGCTGCACTACACTGCACTTCCAGTTATTTCAAACTCAAAACTTAAATTGATGAAAATATTAAGTAGTCTCTTATATAATCAATGCACGTAAAGCTTCCTAAATCTGAAATGAAACACTCCCATTCAAAACATCAAACTGATTTTTCACCCATATCAACCTATCCTAGTTTAATTTTTTTAGTTTTTACTTTTTAGGATTTGAATTGATACTTGATTTGTATTTTCATACAGGAAAAAAAAATATTCGTCGGTCGATTTATCGCCTACTAATCAACCTAGACGCTGGGTTCTCTGCCCGACTAGCGTCTACCGCTTACTAGAACATTGAAAAAGAGTGCAGCTTTCGACCCTAAACAAACCCAAAAGCAGGAAAAAGCAGCACATAGAAACACAACTTCTCATGCCAGAACCCATCCACCAAAAATTGACGTTGCCACCCAAAAAGAACTTTTGAGACAACAAAAACCTTAAGCACTGAATCTAAAATGAGGCCACCCATACATATCTTTATCAATATGACAAAGACAAAATCTAGGAGCCATATTGATACCCCCCTATTCTGTCGTTAGGGAATTGCGGATCCCAAAAAGAAATTTATAAAAAGTCCTATGCAATGTGCTCTATAGTTATGAAAGCTAGCAAAGCGACAAGCGAGGGTATCGTTCCACAAGGAGGTGAGATTCATCGACCGTCTCTAGTTCTAGCTATACAACACGCCGAGCGAACTCGTGTGTTGTGTGTGCGGAAAAGTAAATAATAATATAACTAAATAAATTACATAAATAATATATACATGGATATGATGGAATGGAGAGATGCATGAAATGTGGATACGCTAGGGAAATGACTCAACCGTGACAATCCTCCTAATTAAGTACTAGACTCACCTAATCCCTCAAATGTGCAAGTATATCATAGGCTCGTGTCCCCTTAATTGATCTCTAATTTCTCTCGATATCTTAGAGATCACATCCTCACAAAACATGAATTCATTAAGTTTCGTGGCACACACAAAAGAGCCATGTACGCCAGCCTAGTGATACTCTCACTTTCTGATCATATACACAGGTTATTTCGTTGGGCATGTAATGCGCAACCGCATGGGCCATACTACAGCCAATAACTCATCCACGAGGCTAACCAAATACGGGATGGCAACCAAGTGAAAGCATTAAGAATACGAGATACCCATACAACACGTATGTTATATGCTCGTGTCCCCTTAATTAATCCCTACCCTCTCTCAAGTGCATAGAGATTGCATCCATGCATAAGCATGAATCCATTAAGGACGGTGGAACACACACACGAGCTCTACATGCCAGCCTAATGATCTCTCAACTTACTGGTCAAATGTAGAAGATACCACAATGAGCATGTTAATGCGGACCACGCGATATATAACACAGAGCCTAAATATCATTCACAATGTGGCTAATCGAGTGAAAGCATTAAGCAATGAAATACCCCTATAACTACACGGGCACAAAAGGAATTCGGTTCGTCTTTACTCTAGATACGGATTCGGTTTTATCAACTCCCTAGGATGGCTAGACATGGAAAACAAGTTCACCAAACAACAATGTGCAATAAGTTGGTTGTTTAACATTAAGACCGTTCAATCTAAGTTAGGGGTTTATCCTCTTGATTTAGGAATTCTCCAAAACCAATTCATCACCCAATCCGGCCAAGGATGGGCAAATGTATCTAAATAAGACCCATTAAGCACAAGGATGTGAACCAAGGCCAATTTAGCAACTAAATGCCTGAATTGGAACCTTTTCCAAACTTTATGGCTAAAATCCCTAATACTCAAATTACTTTACACATGGTATTTTGAGTCATCATTAATCAATCAACAATCATGGGATGCTATGTTAAAATAATACTACATTAATTTACTCTACTCCTAATTCCATTCATGGACTCATATTGATTTAAACTCTCCACACACATGAATATCACAACAAGAGTTTAATTCATACATAAAGCAAAGAAGAAAACAAAACCCAAACGAATTTAAACACAAACAACATATATTGCACATGTGAAGGTTTACAATATTCCCCAAATCGAGGTTACACATCAAAGAAGCAAGGAATACAAAGAAATGAGTAAAAAGGAGCAAACCCTTGAAGACAAACCCTCCAAAGATGCTCTTAACCTTCCTAGCTGGAAATTGGACTCCTAATTCCTTGCAAGCTGCTCTAAGATGGATGGAGGAAGGTGATACCCCGTTATTCTGTCGTTAGGGAATTGCGGATACTAAAAAGATATTTATAAGAAGTCCTACGTAATGTGCTCTATAGTTAATAAAAACTAGTAAAGCGGCAAGCGAGGGTATCGTTCCATATGGAGGTGGGATTCATCGACCGTCTCTAGTTCTAGCTATACAACACCCCGAGCGAACTTGTGTTGCGTATACAAAAAAGAATATGCGGAAAGTAAATGCTAAGCTAACTAACAAACTACATAAATAAATATGTACAATGATAGGATGGAATAGGAGAGATACATGAAATGTGGATACGCTAGGGAAATGACTCAACTGTGACAATCCTCCTAATTAAGCACTAGACTCACCTAGTTCCTCATATGTGCAAGTATATCATAGGCTCATGTCCCCTTAATTGATCTCTAATCTCTCTCGATGCCTTAGAGATCACATCCACACAAAGCATGGATTCATTAAGTGTCGTGGAACACACAAATGCGCCATGCCATATATGCCAGCCTAGTGATACTCTCACTTTCTGATCATATACACAGGTTATTTCGTTGGGCATGTAATGCGCAACCGCATGGGCCATACTACAGCCAATAATTCATCCACGAGGCTAACCAAATATGGGATGACAACCAAGTGAAAGCATTAAGAATACGAGATACCCATACAACACATATGTTATATACTCGTGTCCCCTTAATTTATCTCTACCCTCTCTCGAGTGCATAGAAATTGCATCCATGCATAAGCATGAGTCCACTAAGGACTGTGGGACACACACATGATCTCAACACGCCAGCCTAGTGATCTTTTAACTTACTGGTCAAATGTAGAGGATACCACGATGAACATGTTAATGCGAACCACACGATATATAACACACAGCCTAAATATCATTCACAATGTGGCTAACCGAGTGAAAGCATTAAGCAATGAAATACCCCTATAACTACATGAGCACAAGAGGAATTCAGTTTATCTTTAATCTAGATACAGGATTCGGTTTAGTCAACTCCCTAGGATGGCTAGACATGGAAAACAAGTTCACCAAACAACAATGTGCAATAAGTTGGTTGATTTACATTAAGACCATTCAATATAAATTAAGGGTCCATCCTCTTGACTTAGGAATTATCCCAAATCAATTCATCACCCAATCCGGCCAAGGATGGACAAATGTGTCTTACAAAAGACCCATTAAACACAAGGATATGAACTAAGGCCAATTTAGCAACTAAATGCATGAACTGAAACCTTTTCCACTCTTTGGGGCTAAAATCCCTAATACTCAAATTACTCAATACATGGTATGTTGGTCATTCATTAACATACAAACACTCATGGGAAGCTAAATTACTCTACTCCTAATCCCAATCATGCATACATATCAATTTGACCCTCCACACACATGGATTTCACAATAAGAGTTTAAATCATGAAATTAGCAAAGAGTAAAACATAACCCACATGAATTTAAACACAAACATACATATATTGCACATGTGAAGGTTTACAATATTCCCCAAATCAGGGTTACACATCAAAGATGCAGGAAATACAAAGAAATGAGTAAAAAAGAGCAAACCCTTGAAGACAAGCCTCCAAAGATGCTCCTAGCCATCCTAGCTCGAAATTGGCTCCTAATTCCTTGCAATCTACTCTAAGATGGATGGAGAAGGTGTGAAAGGGTGTGGTGGAGGTTTATGGCGAGCTCCCATGGAGGAAAAACCTCCATGGGAGCTGGGTCGCTCACTTCTTGGTAAAAAAGATGAAGAAAAGAGAAGAAAAGGGAAGAGATATGAGAAAATGCGTGAGAAGGGGAAGAGAGTCTGTGTGAAAGAATTGAGAGAATAGGGGATATTTATAGTAGGGGAGGTTAGGGTACAAATTGGGGGGGAAAGGACAAGTTTACTCCTCAGAAAAAGCCCTAAAAACGTGAGTCTGGTGCGTTCCGCGGTACATTCCGCTGTTCAGCCAGACGAACTGAACCACGGGATTGCTTCGATTTGCTTCCGTTGTTCGTCATTTGGTCTTCCGCGGTACGCTTTGACGAAGCGTACTGTGGAAGTTGGCAGTGGAGCTGCCCTTAATTTCAGCGGTTCGCCGCGGTTCGCTTGGACGGAGCCACCAGCGGAAGACTTTCTTCCACTTTCCGCGGTTCACATTTTGCATGTCTGTGGTACTCTTTGACAAGATGTACTGCAGAAATCACTCATTTTGCCCTCCAAGATGTGTTTCGGCCAGGAAACACCCCGTTTCTGCACGATGACTTCCCCAAACCAAAATGAACCTGCACAAGGCTTACAAAACATTATAAACCAAAATACGCTCGAAAACGAAAACAAACGATAGGAAATGGGGACCTCAAAAGGTGTATTTTGCGATGTTATCAAAAGGCAAAATGGTGTGGTGGAGGTGAATGGTGAGCTCCCATGCATGGAAGATATTCCTCCATGGGAGCTAGTCTCTCTCTTACTTTTGTGAAGAAGATGGAAGAGGAAGAAGATGAGAGAAGGGATAGAAGGGTTCTCGGTTGAGAGGAGAGAATGAGAGAATTGTGTTGTGAATGAATTGATTGAGTGGCATGAGAAGAGAGAAAAAGAAAATAAGTAATGTGTGGTGGAGGAAAAGTCAAATGAGAAATGTGATTGGTTGGAGGGTGGAGAGTGAGTTGGTTAGAATCATGGAAGATGAGAGAAAATGGAATGTTAATAGAGTATGGAAGTTAAGGTATGAAATGGGGTGTGAAAGGACAAGTTTGCCCCTTAAAAACGGACTGAAAGTGAACATTCTGTCAACTTCCAAGGTACAGTCCGCGGTACACTTGACAGCTTCACGCACCAATTCGAAAACGGTTATAACTTCCTCCAGAAAACCTGGAATTGCGATCTGTAAAAAGCATTGGAAAGTAGACATCCGGGGATTTCGAAAATTAGGTTTCGAAAATCTAGTTCGATCTGAGGAGGGAGATATGACCTTCCGAAGTTGGGTGTTCTGCACAAACTATTTCCAGTTTCAGCCCTTCTAACTCCAAAACTCTTCAATAAAGCTCAACACCTTATTTTAAGGGATATAACCTACACAATGCTCACAAAACATATTATATACCAAAATATGCTCGAAAAAGAAAGCAAACGATAGGAAATGGGGACCTCAAAATGTGTATTTTACGATGTTATAACATATCCCACCAAAACACACCTTGATTATTGACACCATACAAAGCTAAAAGAATCGGCAACCAAATTACCCCCTATGTATGTGAGAAACACGAATTCTCATATGACTAAAAGAATGAAGAGTTTGAAGCCAAGCTGATTTAACATGCCACGAGACTTTAGAAGAATGGGAAGTAAGAAGATTGACCATGTATATTGAATCACTCTCAATCCAAAGCAAGTGCCAATGTTTTGCATAAGCATATGAGACAGGTTGATCCCTTGTAGTGGAGTGGCTTCCCTTTCGTGCCGATCCCTTTCTCTCTGGTACAAAGAACCCAACATGTCTCCGCTGTTATCGGGGTACTGTTTGCAAAGAGCTCTATCAAAATTCTACCTGCAAGATGTCCGCCAACAAAAGTTGAATTTATGGGCTCTACACAAACATTTGATGGGCTCTAAACCAACATCCCCTGGGCTCCAGAACCTTTACATGGGGGACCAAAGACTATTGAACCTATACACACACCTACATGATGAAAGACCTGGTAAAAGGTGGTAAAACAACCTACGACTGATCTGCTGGAAGAGACATTTTGCCATTAATGAAAATTTCCAGTGCTATTGCGTTCTGAATGACGGGTATATCCTTTTGTCCAAAAGTATCCTTCCATGGTAAAGAGACTCCTAATAGTATTAATTCGGCGAACTTTTGCATGAAAGCACCGTAGCTGTTACTGTACCATGTGAAAATACAAACATAAATATCAGTATGATAATGATTAAATATAACCGCACCAACATATAATGCACATAAAATAGTATTAACTACCCATCATCTTGTTGAGGAAGATTGTCTAGCAACACATTTTCAGCAATGAATGGAGTTGTGTGAGGAGGTATCTTCAATTGTTCATAGTAGTTTGAATGCTTCAGAACTGAGGGTAGCAAATAAAGTAAGCATCAGATGTCTTTCAACCGATTACTTTTTTCGTTACGTGGCCAAAATGAATCATACATAAGCACTTTTCGTTCTTTTAACAAAAGTTGACAAAGAACCCAATGCGACCCACCGGTGTTGCAAGGAATCAACACTTGTGTATAACAATACAAATGTTTATCAAATAAAGATACAAAAGGGTTAAAACAATATCAATCAAATCTGAACATAAATCAATGAACTTAACGACTCCAGTGTCCACCACAGTTCAGTGTAAAGAAGCTCACTACCTAAAACATAAGGATGGGTATGAAGTTGAAGTGTCATCAAAAGATTGAACATTTAAGTTCGGCCTCGCAAGCATGCAAGTCACAGAGACTAGCACAGCGGCAAGCAAGGATCGTTCCGCAGGGAGGTGGGATTCACCGACCGTCTCTAGTTCTAGCTATTTTTACAACACGCTGAATAGACTCGTGTGTTGCGCATGCAAAAGAATGTGGAAAAGTAAATGCCAAACTAACCTAACAAACTACATAAACAAATATGTACAAGGATATGATGGAATGGAGCGATATGGAATTATGGTTACACTAAGAAGATAACTCTACCATAACAATCACACAATTCCATACAAACATGCTCGTCAATGTTGAAAGTCATGCTCACTTAATCCTCGCCAATATTCTCTTTCAAGTAATAAGGGCTATACCGACGTGCACCAGCAACCTATTTCTACATGGTTACCTGAACTACATTCGAGTTCATTAAGAACTATGAGACACACATAGCGACTATACATGCAAAAGCCTCGCGTATTTCTACCTTACCTTACATGTAGAGGCCAAACTACTCATGCATGTTGCATGCTTTACCTTTCGGTCCTTCACACAACAACCAAAGTTCATTCAAGCGGTGGCTAACCACTCAAAAGCATTAAGCACTTCAATTGACCACTCAACCATCAACAAACACATTCAATAAAAAGATAACAATGCTAGGTTTATATCAACTCCCTAGTGAATGAAAGTACGCATCAAAGAAGAAACAAAAATACAAGAAGAGAAATACAAAATAGATAGAGAGCAGAACTCATCCGAACCGGGAATCGAACACCGGGTGTTCTCGGGTGTCAATCCAAGATGTCCTGACCTATGGACGACTACGGCGTTCTCCTCTCTCATGAATGCACAACCCTCTCAACAAAAGAGAAAGCTCTCTCCTTATCTCTCTAAACTCTCTAAGATTGATGGCTTAAAATGGAAATAAGCTTACCAATAACTATATGCACAAAAGTTTATTGTTAAATATAAAGAACATTCAATTGAATTAAGGGTTCATTCTTTTGATTAGGGCATTTACCAAAATTAATTCATCACCCAAACCCAAGCCATAGGATGAGCAATTGTGCCTTAAAACAGGGCCCATTAAGCACAAGAATAAAGAACCAAAACCTTATCTAGCATTTGCATGCATAACCAACCAAGCTTCGCCCATTCTTTGGAGCTAAAACTTAAACACTCAAATCATTCTACTCATGACATTTCTAGTCATCCACCAATCAATAAACAATCATGGGCAACTAAATTCCTACACTAAATTACAGCTACTCCTAAACCCATTCATGGACACATATTGATTTTTGACCATCCACACACATTCATATCATAATAAGAGAGAAATTATGCTTAAATCAAAGAATAGAACAAAACTCAAAGAATTTAAGAACAATCAATACATTTATTACACAAGTGTAGGTTTACAAAATCCCCAAATTCATGATACACAATTACGAAAACAAGAAATACAAAGAGAATGAGTAAATGAAATACAACCCTTGAAGACAAACTCCTCCAAGAGCTCTTTTCCATGCTTGGCTCATTTTTGGTCAAAGACTCCTCCTATCTCTTTGCAATCTACTCTCAATTGGGTGGATGAAGTGTTTAAAGTGGTGGTGAAGCTGTATGGTGAGCTCCCATGGAGGAAAAACCTCCATGGGAGCTTGAATCACTCCTTAAGCATGGAGAAGGTGAAATAGATGAAGAAGATGGAAGAATGGTGTTTTGGGCATTGAGAGAGGAGAAGAGATGTGAAAAAATGAGATAAAATGGGGTATTTATAGAGTTGGGAGGTTATGGCAAGAATTTGGTGTGAAAAGACAAGATTGCTGATCGGTCCAAACTACACGTTTAATGACTCTCGCAATAGTACGAGGTCGAAATGTAGTATAAAGACAAAGTAGGGATCGTTCCCACAGGGACTAAGGACTCGATTACTGGAATTCGTCGGTTTTGCGAACTATTTGAACAATTGAAATTGAAAGTTTCCAGAATTTTATAACTAAATTTATCAAAGTTGAATTTACAAAACACAAAGCACAACAAGAACCGAATGTGAAAATATGATATAAACGTGTTAGAGATCGACTTCACCTCACCCTTCCAATTAGCCCCGTAACTCCCTTGAACTCTCTATTGTGCAAGTATAAATTATAGGTTTATGTTCCCTAAATTGATTTCTAATCTCTCTCGATGTTTAGAAATCACATCCATACCTACAACACATACATGGATTCGCTAAAATCTATAGGAACATTCACTTGAACCCTATAAGCTAGCCTAGTGATACTCTGACTTTCTAGTCATTTATAGTGAACATTTTGCCTATCAAGTGATCATTCATAGTGATGGCCAATCAAGATAAAAGCATTAAGTATCCAAAACATTCTTACAAATATCCAAGCACATGTAGAGAGATTCAAGGAGTCATATATATGGATAAAGGGTTTGGTTTCAACTTGCTCTAGCACAAAGTAGTTTAGCTCATATTACACGTAAAAGCCATAAAAGATATCAAATAGGTACAAGCCATGCCAAATACAAGAAGAGTTTAAAGATTGAGTTCAAGAAATAAACTAAGTGAAGATCTCCTCCTTGCAAATATTTAGCTCCAAAGGCTTCCTCATTCCAAGGGGTCCATTCTTAGCTACTCCAAGATAGGTTGATGATCCACCTAAGTCAAGAGAGCCGAAGTTTTCTGCTGGGAAAGTAGGGAGAGTTCTTGAGTGTTCTTGGCCAATTCTAAAGAGAATCCCCAAGAGAGAGAGAATCATAAAAATTGTAAAAAAGAATGAGAGCTCCCCCCCCCCCCCCCACCCCCCCCCCCCCCCCCCCCCCCCCCCCCTTCGTGGACGTACACCCCCTTATGGCCTCTATAATTCAAATCTCCCAAGAGACAAAAGCCATCAAAGAGCATGGGCTTAACCCATACTTTAGTCAAATAAGAAAATCTCACTTTCTCTCTCCCACCATACCACCATATCTAGGCTAAGTGTAGGATAAAACAAACTTAAAATACAAGATCTCCACTAAAGCCCTCTTCATGAGACTAGAAGACAAAGCTCCTCAAAACCAGTACTAGGGGCCGAAAAAGTTGAAATCTGAATACATGGACTCTGTTTCCGCTGTACGTTTACGCTGTACAGATAGACGGACGTACCGCGGAATTCTTTAATAAACCCATTGTCAACTTCCGCAGTACACCTTTTCAACTTCTGGGGTACGCGTACAGCGAAAACACTTCTTTGCCCACTGAAATCTTTTCTCTGCTCCAAAATTCCCCATGAAAATGCATCATGGCACCCCTAGAACAACGAGGACCTGCACAGACAATTTAGACCATTAAAAGGTGGTCTTTTCATGAAAACGAGAGCAAAAATATAGGAAAAGTTGGGTAACGCAATGCAACAAAATGGACTTATCAAATATCCCCAAACCTACATTTTGCTCATCCTCAAACAGGACCAAAAGATGTACACAAATCTAAACCACTATCTACACACTTTCCTGCCGAGTCAACTAAAGATCAAGATGCAAAGTTGGGTAAACCAACTGCAACAACAAGCATGTTAAGACCACTGAGCAAGAGCAAGAGAAGTGCAAGCCAATATGCTACAACACGAAGGATTGCAATTCCAGACTTACACTGTGATCCTAGCTCCAAAAGTATCGAACACAAGAGTCGTATGACTGCATTTCGTCTTGACTCTTGAACTCACATGATTTCATCTCATTTTCCGTACAGAACCTAAGCTCACTCGACAAACATATGCGCATGCTGAAGTTATGCAAGAAAGGATATAGAAATGCGCATACGAAAATTTTAAACACTTGTGTTTAGGAGCAAATTTGTAGACAGAATTAAAAACTTTTATAGATCACTGTGGCAACAGATTTAAGCAAGTCCCTACCTAAAGATCAGCTAGGACTTATATTTGGCTCAAAGGAATTTTTGTTATTTAGCGGACGGTTGGGTAGATACTAATGATGAGGGAAGCCAATGATCATGCAAGGATTCATCTAAACGCCTTGTGCAATACCCATTTAAAGCACATGGGATTGTGCACTCATTTACAAAATACAGTTCGTACCTCTTTGACAATTTGATAGACCTCTAAATTATTCTCTCTCTTTCTCTTTGTTTTTAGAGAGATTCAAGGAGTTTCATAAAAATCAAAGGAGAAAATTAATCCAAATTTTTTTTCCACTAATGAGCTAAAAACTCAAGCTCCAATTATTACTACCAAGTCATGATCATAGCAAAAGGGGGATGGTTTTGTGTTTATGACTAGGATTAGGTATAATGTAATATAGGTAGGCTATATATGATTGTTCATTTAAGCACACACGGATATGGGACGTGTTTAGGCCATTTTACTGGATGCACACATATGCCTACTTCATCTCTTAAAGGCAATGGACAAGCAAAAACGAAACCACGGCACAATCGAACAAAACTCAACTCCACACTATCTAAATCAATTTAATTTAACCTAGATGCCTACTGGATGAGTGTTTAGAGAGGCCAACAAAATTATCACTCAAATGACGCACTAGGGGCTCTGGAAACGCACATGGTTAGTCTCCACTAATGGTCTGGACATCTCAAGCGCTACCCTTTTTACTGGGACACTCAGAGCCTGGTAGGATGTGTGCAAGCCATGTGGTGCAGCTTTGGCGAGCACAACCCTAGTGACACAAAGCATGCAAAAATTGCCTGAAAAGGCCGACCCAACAGCATCTCAATCGAGCAGAGTAAACTGCTCTGAAAATTTGACTCGAAAGGCAGGACAATGACCAAACTTATGCAAAACTGTATGTTTATGGCCGATGGCCACGCAGCCGCACCCCCAAACCTAATTCTAACATTGTCCTCAATGTTATCAAAATCACATGGCAAAACTACTAAGAACAACCGCAAAAGCAAAAGAACTAAATTATCCAAAATATCTAAACAAAAAGTAAAACATCCCGCAATTCCAAAATAAAGCAAAACTAAAAGTAAAGCGAGTAATAGCAAATCCGAAAGTAGAGGTGGTTAGTGCAAAACAAAGCAAAAATTCAAAAACTAAAATTTTGTGCGGCTCTACACATGCTCATTCCCTTTTAACAACCGAGCAGCCTGGGACTCTGAAATAGAAACTCCAGCTGAATTCCTCCTCACATATGAGGGCATACCTAGCTCCCTCCGGATAGCAGCAGCATCATCCCTCTGATCTCTCATCTCAGCCTCAAAGAAGTCCATCCTTGTATGGAACAGTTCTAATCGCTCCTTCACCACATTTAGGTCAGCCTTGACATTACCCATATCAAGCTGGATGCCCTGCACAGCCTCCAAAATTTGGTTCAGCACTAACCCTCAGGAAGGAATCTCATAATCATGATCATCTTCTTCTGACTCCGCCTTTGCCTCTGCCTCAGTGTCCTCAGAACCGGATCCGGCAGCACTAGACTGTCCACTGGAAGCTCTAGGCCTCTTCTTCCCCTTGGTCTTGATGGCGATGTCCTGCTAGGACCTCATATTGAGGTCACCCATTGTGTTGGCCTTTATCTCATCAGTGCTAAACTCTGGGACCTCAGCCTCTTTAAGAAGAGCAGTGATAAGACTAGGGAACATTATCGCCTTCAGCTTTGCTTTAGGACTCACATTGATTGTCCCGCATCAATGATAGCCCCGGGAATCACCTGCCTAATATCTATCTTCTGCTGTGTCACATAGCAATGAAGAAGCTCGGCTCGAGGCATAGATAATGTGGATCTATGGAGGGCTGGCAATAATGAAAAAGTGTGGAAGACATTCCAGAAGGACAACTCTTGAGGGACCTGCGATTGTTTCAGCTCATGGCTGATGTCACAAACATTGTCGTCTGTTCCACGAATTGCCTTAGCCAGCTCGCCCTTAGTTAAATCAGAAGCTGCAAACCCCTTAAACAGATCCGAGTAGACTGGCGTGCCAAAATGAACGGTGGAAGTGATCTGAACCTATACATCTCTCACGAGAACCGCTCCACCAGCCTTAAATAGCTATGGGTCCATGCTCGCGTAAAATTCCTTCACCAACGTGATATTGGCCAGACCCGGGACTTTGACAAAATTTTCCCATTTGCGATTCCTTACTATTTCTAGAATGGTGGTGTTCTTGAGGTCATCTAAATATATACCCCGCTCAAAAATGAATTGAGATAACTTCAGCTTAGCCATCCTTCTCGGATAGTCCCTATTCCTTATACAAATGTCGGGCCACTGGATGTAGAACCCATCTGCCTTCTTCCAGCAGGAGTGGTCTTCTTTCGGATTGGCCTACTCATTTCTTCAACTGAGACACCTCAACTTACAAAAATAAATACCACAGCTCTCATAAAAACACAACCAAATTTTCCATAACCAAACACTCCATCAACAATCAAATCAAAACATAACCACCATCACTCAAACATCTAAACATCAAAATTCCAAACAAAAGCACAGAAAATTCACTATCAATCAATAAGGATGAAGTTTAAATAAACGTCTCATATGCAAAAAATCACTAAAAATATGAACCCAAATAAACCAACAATCTCGAAGATCAACACTTCACCAAAATCATTTGCAATTTCGACACCAAATATGGAATTATTGAATCAGGTCAGCCCCAAAAACTGCACTTATCCGCATTTAAGCCAAAAAATCAAGCTACCCAAACCACCCAATTGGAAATCAAACCAAAAATAAACCATAAAGCACACAACTATAAACTAAACAACAAAAAGGCAGAAGACCCACACACACCATGCACTAATTAAAGCATTAAAACTACACAAACACCCAATACAACTATTTCGAGCAAAAGAAACCTCAAATTTGATCCCCAATCAATTCAAAAACATGAGATTCAAGCCCTAAACGGTTCAAATCAAAAGAAATGGAGGTTAGGATGAGATCAATTCATGGAAACAACACGATTATGGGAGAAATACATACCGGACGAGCTTGATGGAGAACTTGAGAGAGAAAAATTTTGAAATTCTGATAGAGATGGAAATGGGTAGAAACTGACGCTTGCTGACCTGATATAACGAAATTTTCCAATTTTCGCGGTACAGCTAGATGACTCGTACCGCGGAAATGCACATTTACCTCAAAACGCAGTTGTTTCACTAAGTGGCCCTTTTCTGCGGTTTGATTTCCGCAATTCACTTGGAAGATCGAACAGCGAAAGTTCACAGTAGGAACATCCAAACTTTCCTCGGTTCACCCGCGGTTCACCAATTTAACTGCCGCGGTACGCGTACTGCGGAAGTTCACAGTAGGTACCTTCAAAAATTCCACGGTTCATCCGCGGTTCGCATACTGGTCTTACGCGGTTCACTTAGACGAAACCTGAAAATTTTCTACTTCGGCCTGTTTGCGCACTTTTCGAACCCCAGCTCAATCCATCCCTGCCTACAAGCTTGTATCCTCTCAAAATTCACAAAATAGCATCAAATGCAAGGGAAAAAATAGCTTAACAAAAGAAAGAAAACAAAAATTAAACTAACTGTCAACTATATACATTGGTGATACCTTTCCCTTGGCCTTCTAGTTAGGTTCATGGAGGTGGATTACTTCCATGATTCCTTCCTCTTCAAGCTCCCGGTAGATTTTCAATCTTTGCCCATTTACCTTGAAACTTTCCTTAGCTTTATTCTCAATTTCTACAGCTCCATTCGGAAAGATTTCCTTCACAATGAACGGTCATATCCAACGACTCTTGAGCTTGCCCGAAAATAATTTCAATCTTGAATTGAATAATAGCACCTTGTTGCCAGCCTTGAGTTCCTTGTAAGTCAACCACTGGTCAAGCCACCTTTTTGTTTTTTCCTTGTAAATCCTCAAACTTTCATAAGCTTCAAGCCGTATTTCCTCCAACACATTAAGTTGTAACAATCTCTTTGCCCCGGCATCTTTCATTTCAAAATTTAGAGCTTTAATGGCCCACCATGCTTTGTACTCCAACTCGAAGGGTAGATGATAAGCATTCCCGTATACAAGCCGAAATGGCGACATGCCTATTGGATTTTTAAATGCGATGCGCATCTTCCAATTTAAGAGCCCAATCTTTCCTCATGGTTCTAACTGTCTTTTCAAGTATTCCCTTTAGTTCTCGGTTTGAGATCTCAACTTGGCCATTTGCTTACGGATGATATGGGGTGGTTATCTTGTACTTGACCCCATATTTCTTCAATAAGGCCTCAAACCGTCTATTGCAAAAGTGGGAACCACCATCACTAACAATGGCTCTTGGGGTTCCGAACCTAGCAAAAATGTACTTATTCAAGAACTTGGTGACTTCGTTAGCTCCACATGTTTGGGTGGCTATGGCTTCAACCCATTTGGAAACATAATCTACAGCCACTAAAATGTACCTATTTCCACAAGACATCGGAAAATGTCCCATAAAATCCACTCCCCATACATCAAAGATCTCTACCTCAAGCATTATATTCATTGGCATCTCATCTCTTTTGGTGATGGTTCCGGTTCTTTGACACTGGTCACAAGCTTCTACATAACTTCAAGAATCTCTGAACAAGGTATGCCACCAAAAACCTGACTGGAGAACCTTTCTAGATGTCCTTGATGCCCCGAAATGGCCTCCATACTCCTTGGAGTGGCAATGGCCTAGAATCTCCTCTATTTCGTCATTCAGAACACACCGCCTAATTATCCCATCACTACAAGTTCCGAATAAAAGTGACTCGTCCCAAAAATATTGCTTCATTTCAGAAAAGAACTTCCTTCTTTAATGATAACTCAACTCTGTCGGAACAACATTACTCACCAAGAAGTTCACATGGTCGGTAAACCTTGGAACTTGGTTCTCCTCAACCCCAAATAATTGTTCATCCGGGACGTTTTCATTGATTGGCACATCAATTGTTTCCCTTTCTCTTTCCAATCTAGAGAGATGATCGGCGACTATGTTTTCAGTTCCCTTCTTATCTTTAATCTCCAAATCGAACTCTTGAAGCAGTAGAACCCATCGTATCAACCTTGACTTTGCATCATTCTTTGCCATGAGGTATTTTATTACCGAATGATCCGTGTAGACAATCACTTTAGACCCTACTAGATATGATCTGAATTTGTCAAAGGCGAAAACGATGGCAAGCAACTTCTTTTCTGTGGTAGCATAGTTAATTTGAGCTTCATTTAGAGTTTGGCTGGCATAATAAATGACATGTAAGCGCTTTTCCTTCCGTTGGCCTAACACGGCCCCCACCGCCTAGTCACCCGTATCACACATAAGCTCAAAGGGTTAGTTCCAATCCGGAGTGGAAATGATAGGGGCTGAAGTCAGCTCTTTCTTCAAACAATCCTCATCAAACACAAAGGGAACATCTTTCATTAGTAGTGAACATAGGGGTTTGGTAATCTTAGAGAAATCTTTGATGAATCTTTTATAGAAACTCGTATGTCAAAGGAAACTTCTTATTCCTCTAACTGAAATAGGAAGTGGAAGCTTTTCAATCACTTTAGTCTTAGCCTTGTCAACCTCAATCCCCTTACCAGAAATCCTGTGGCCAAGCACAATACCTTCCTTCACCATAAAATGACATTTTTCTCAATTCAGCACCAAATTTGTATCCTCACATCTTTGGAGGACTAAGCTCAAATTCTGCAAACAACCATCAAATGAGGACCCAAAAACTAAGAAGTCATCTATGAATACCTCAATGAACTTCTCAACCATGTCGGAGAAAATAGCCATCATACACCGTTGGAATGTAGCTGGAGCATTGCACAAACCAAATGACATTCTTCTATAAGCAAATGTCTCATAAGGACATGTGAAAGTGGCCTTCTCTTGGTCCTTTGGATCTATAGCAATCTGATTGTAGCCCGAATATCCATCTAAGAAGCAATAGTAGTCGTGACCTGCTAGGCGTTCCAACATTTGATCAATAAACGGTAGTAGAAAATGATCCTTCCTTGTAGCTGTGGTGAGCTTCCGATAGTCTATACATACCCTCCAACCGGTCACTGTCCTTGTTGGAATAAGCACATTGTTCTCATTTGGGACTACCGTTATCCCACATTTCTTTGGAACACATTGAACAGGGCTCACCCATGAGCTGTCCTAGATAGGATAAATAATACCCGCATCAAGTAACTTCAATACTTCAGCTCATATCACTTCCTTCATATTTGGATTGAGTCTCCTTTGATGCTCAATTGAAGGCTTGAAATTGTCCTCCATAAGTATCTTGTGCATGCAAATAGTTTGGCTTAGACCCTTGATATCCGAAATGGTCCAACCAATGGCCTTGATGTGCTTCCTCAAGACCCTCACCAACTTCTATTCTTCAAGCTTTGACAATGATGATAGGATTATGACCGGAAGAGATGATCTTTCCCCAAGGAATGCATAACGCAAACTTGAAGGCAATTGCTTCAACTCCAAAGTGGGAGGCTTTTCCACGGATGGTGGAAATCTTGGCTTACTCTCTCTCAATTCTTCAAAGCGCCATCTACTTTTAAAACCCAATATCGGAAGTGCATCCAATTGCATAGTACATTCGGCTATTCCCTTGTCTTCGTCTTCACTTGTTGCATTATCACTAATGCAAGCTTGCATTAGTTCTCTTAAATGAGTCTTCTTAAAAAATTCCTCCACTAAAGGCTCAATAGCATCAATACTCATGCAGTTTTCAACATCCATTGGTTTCTTTGTGGCTTGAGACATGCGAAAGACAACTTGATCATCACCCACTCTCAAAGTCATCTTATCCTTTTTCACATCAATGAGTGCCCCTGCAGTCTTCAAAAATGGCCTCCCCAAAAGGAGTGGAATCTCCACGTCTTCTTCCATTTCAAGAATCACAAAATCCACCGGAAAATAGAGATTTTCCACCTTTACTAGCACATCCTCCTTAACTCCTCTTGGGAATTTGATTGATCTATCCGTAAGTTGGAGGGTAACACTAGTTGGCTTGACTTCTCCCACACCAAGCTTCTCAAATACCGAAAACGACATCAAATTTATGCTAGCTCCCGAATCGATAAGTGTTTTGCTGAAATTTGAAGTTTCGATGGTACAAGGAGTTGTGAACTTCCTCGGATCTTTTAGCTTGGGTGGTAACTTGTTTTGCAAGATAGCACTACACTCTTCTGTCAAAGCCACCTACTCAAACTCTTCTAGCTTCCACTCCTTCAAAAATTTCACATAGGTTGGCATTTGTGCTAGAGCTTCAGCAAATGGAATGTTGATGTGCAACTTCTTGAACACCTCCAAGAACTTTGCAAAGTTCTTAGCATCTTTGTGCTTCTTCAATCTTTGTGGATATGGAATTGGTGGAACATAGGCCTTTACTTATAGAGGTTGTGGTGAACTACATGATGTTGTTGGTTGCTTGCTAGCTTGGTCTTCATCTTCCTCAATTATCACTTCCTCATCTTTCTTCTCCTTATCAACCTCTTTTTCAACTTTTTCTTCTTCCTCTACCCCAATCTCTTCTTCAACTACACCCTCTTCCTCCTCAAAAATTACATTTTCTTTTCTCACTCCAAAATCCCTTGGTAGATCCACTTCCTTACCACTTCTCAAGTTGATGGCCTTACAATGCTCCTTTGGATTTATGATGGTATCACTAGGCAAGCTCCCTTGCTGTCTTGCTTGGGCACCCCTTGCTAGTTGGCCCACTTGCACTTCAAGGTTTTGAATGGCGGCTTGACTTTGTTGAGCAATTTGATCCATTTTCTCATCAAGCTTCTACAATGTTGCATCTTGAATATCCATACGGTTATCCATCTTCACAAGGTACTTGGAGAGTAGATCTTCAAGAGCGGGTTTTCTTTTCGCTTGATTAATTGAAAATTGGTTCTGAAAACAGGGGGGTTGTCTTTGGTTTAGATTTTGTTGTTGTGGTTGGTTGTCCTTCCAAGAAATTAGGGATGATTTCTCCATCCCGGGTTGTATGTATTGGAGAATGGGTTGTTTTGTGGGTTTTGGTTGGCTTGTTGATTGTTGAAGTTTCTGTTGTAGTTGACAAAAGCCACTTGACTCGAAGACTCCAAAGCAAACGAGCTCCCGAATGGACAATTCGAACTCACATGCGGACCCATGCACAACTCACAACTAGCCACTATTGCTTGACTTGTTCCAGCATTCATCATGTTCACTTGCTTGGTGAGCACTTTGAGTTTAGCCTTCACATTAGTTATCTCATCCACTTCAAGCACACAAGGATTGATTGGTGGATGACTAGAAATGCCATGAGTAGAATGATTTGAGTGTTTGAGTTTTAGCTCCAAAGAGTGGGAGAAGCTTGGTTGATTATGCATTCACATGCTAAATTAGGCTTTGGTTCTATATTTTTGTGATTAATGGGTCTTTGTATTAAGGCACAATTACTTATCATATGGCTTGGGTTGGGTGGTAAATTGATTTTGGTGAATTCCTAAATCAAGAGAATGAACCCTTAACTTAAATTGAATGTTCTTTATCTTTAACAATCAACTATTTGTGCATTGTTGTTTGGTGAGCTTGTTCTCATTTTAATCATCCATCTTAGGGAGATTAGACATGTAAGGAGAGAGATTTCTCTTTTATTGAGAGAGTTATGCATTCATGAGATTGGAGACCGCCGCTTTTGTCCAGTGGTTAGGATTATTGCAATTGACAACCGTGAGAACCCGGTGTTCGATGCCCGGTTCGGATGAGTTCTCCTCTCTATCTATTTTGTATTTCTCTCATTGTATTTTTGTCTCTTCTTTGATGCGTGCTTTCATTCATTAGGGAGTTGATGTAAACCTAGCATTGTTGCCTTTTATTGAATGTATTGTTGATGGTTGAGTGGTCATTTGAAGTGCTTAATGCTTTTGAGTGGTTAGCCACCGCTTGAATGAACTTTGGTTGTTGTGTGAAGGACCCAAAAGGTGAAGCATGCAATGTGCATGAGTAGTTTGGCCGTTATATGCAGGGTAAGGTAGAAATACGCGAGGCTTTTGCATATATAGTCTTTATATGTGTCCCATAATTCTTAATGAATTCGAGTGTAGTTTGGGTAACCATGTAGAAATAGGTTACTAGTGCATGTCGGTTTAGCCCTTATTACTTGAAAGAGAATATTGGCGAGGAATAAGTGGGCACGACTTTCAACATTGACTATGCATGTTTGTATGAAATTGTGTGATTGTTATGGTAGAGTCATTTACTTAGTGTAACCATTTACATTCCATATCACTCCATTCAACCCTATCATTGTACATACTGTTTATTTATGTAGTTTGTTAGGTTAGTTTAGCATTTACTTTTCCACATTCTTTTGCATACGCAACACCCGAGTCTGCTCGGAGTGTTGTAACAATAGCAAGAACTAGAGACGGTCGGTGAATCTCACCTCCCTGCAGAACAATCCTTGCTTGCCGCTATGCTAGTCTCCGTTAGTCGCACGCTTGCGAGGCCGAACTTAAATGTTCAATCTTTTGATGGCACTTCAACGACGTGCCCGTCAACCTGTCACTTTACGACTTACATGAACTTAGATGTTTCTACAAGGGTGTACATAATGCAAAAAGGCCGGTCTTGAAAGAATTGCAGGTGTATGGTTGTGAAAAAATAGAGATACTATTGGCTTCAGAATTTCCTTGCACACAGGAAAACAGTCAGAAGTGTAACACTGATATGATCACAACACAACAACCCTTTTTCTTGGTTGAAAAGGTAAGAGACTTCTCTCTTCTTTTGACCTGACCATGTAAGTCTTTTATGCTTTCATGTTGTGTCACTGGATTAGGAGAGAATCCTAACCTGTAAAAGTGAAACAGTTTGAGCATGGGAAAATAACTCCAATTTGATTTTATCTGATTGGTCACCCAGGGTTTCCCAAACTTGAAGAAATTGAAGATAAGTGGAAAGGCCATGACAACGTTTTGGCACGGCCTGACGCAGAACGGAAGTTCTAGGATCACAAGCGTAACCCTAACAGAACATAAACTGGAATCCACCAGAAAAAAAAAAACTGAAACCAAATTGTAAATTTTATTCAATACTTCGAAACTGATAACAAAAGCCCTTAAATAGGCTTTGAAAACCCTAAAAACGGAAAAGACTAAAATATCCTCATCTAAATAAAATAAAAACGGAAAACAAATAAAAACATAAAAAAACTTCAGATGCCCGATAACCTATCTTAAACAGCTCCGTTGAGGGAGTAAATGACATCAACCGGGCAAGCCCGGTTGTACCGCTATGGAGCTTCGAAAACCCTTTCCGAAAACATATTATAATAGGAAATCTGTCAACCGAGCGAAAAGTTATGCCCGTTTCATTGAAACACCTCTTTTGGACAATTTTCTATCCAACTCTTCTTCAAAGTCCAAAGCCAATTGTCCTACATCAGTCTCTCCCACCTGTGAAGAACTCGACCTCGAGTTATAATCTGGATAGAGCGGAACATCATCACAAAACTCATAAAGGTCAGCTACGTTGAAAGTTCGGGATATGTTCATATCAGTAGGCAAGTCGATCACATAGGCATTATTGTTGATCTTTTTGACCACCTTGTACGGTCCATACTTCCTTGGCTTCAACTTATTATAGGTACCAACCGGGAACCTCTCCTTACGCAAAAACACCATAACTTGGTCTCCCTCAGCAAACAACTTCTCACGCCTTTTAACATCTGCTGCAGCCTTATACTTTGCATTCTTCTCCTCTAACCGTGCCTTCACTTCAGCCTGAACATCACGAACCTGCTCAGCCATAGCCTCAGCAGCAACACTCATACCAGTGACCTTGGGAAGCTTTGCCAGATCCAACGCGTGCTTAGGAGATTGTCGATACACTAAAGCGAATGGAGACTTACCCGTAGCAGTATGAACAGCATTGTTATATGCAAACTCAGCTTGTGCCAGAGCCACGTCCCACTGTTTTGGCTTATCCCCACAGATACTCCGAATTAAATTCCCCAGTGTTCGGTTTAGATTCTCTGTCTGTCCGTCAGTTTGTGGATGCGCAGTGCTACTGAACTTCAGAGTGGTATCCATCCGTCGCCACAATGTCACCCAAAAATGACTAAGAAACTTCGAGTCCCTATCAGATGTGATTGAATGGGGTACACCATGTAAACGAACTACCTCCCGAAAGAACAACTGAGCCACATGTGATGCATCAGATGTCTTCCGACAAGGAATAAAATGCCCCATTTTTGAGAACCTGTCAACCACAACAAACACGGAATCTACCCCACGCTGAGTTCGTGGAAGACCCAAAACGAAGTCCATTGCTAAATCCTCCCATATGGCATTCGGAACAGGTAGCGGCATGTACAATCCCGTATTTTGAGCCTGTCCTTTAGAAGTTTGACAGACGTAACACTTGCGAACATAGTTACCGACATCGCGTTTCAACTGCGGCCAGTAATAACGTTCGGACACCCCACTAATAGTTTTGTCACGTCCCAAGTGACCACCCAAACCACCACCATGCAACTCTCGAATCAGTTTCTCTCTCAGAGAGCTCCGCGGGATACATAACTGATTGCCACAGAACAAATAGCCCTCGGTCATATGAAACTCCCCTTCAGTCTGTTTCAGAACACATTTTTCCCATATCTCTCCAAAATCCTCATCATCAGGGTACAATTCTTTCAGAAACTCAAACCCAATAATCTCTTGCTGCATAGTCACCAATAAGCTTGCACGCCGACTCAGTGCGTCAGCCACCTTATTTAACATTCCAGACTTGTGCTTCAAAACAAACGGAAACTTCTGCAAGTAAGTTGCCCACCTAGCATGCATATTACTTAAGCTTCTCTGACTGTTCAAGTACTTCAGAGCTTGATGATCAGTGTAAAGAATAAACTCGCGCTGAATTAGGTAATGCTCCCAATTCTTTAGAGCATGAATAATTGCATAGAATTTCTGATCATAGGTACTCCATTTTCGCCGCGCATCACTCAGCTTTTCACTAAAAAACGCCACCGGTTTCTTCTCTTGTGACAACACTGCTCCAATCCCGACTCCACTAGCGTCACATTCCACTTCAAATAACTTCTCAAAACTGGGTAGAGCAAGAACAGGAGTGGTGCATAGTTTTTCTTTGATGACTGCGAAGGCTGTTTCGGCTGCCTCACTCCACTGAAACTTTCCCTTTTTCAGACACTCTGTAATAGGGGCCACAATACTACTAAAATCCCTCACAAAGCGACGGTAAAACGTTGCCAACCCATGAAAACTCCTCACCTCTCCAACTGTCTTCGGTGTAGGCCAATCACGAATGGCTCTAATCTTTTCTTCATCCACCAAAATTCCGTCCGAACTGACCACATATCCAAGGAATAGTAACCGCGCTGTCATCCAACTGCATTTTTTAAAGTTGATAAACAATTTGTTATTTAACAATACCTCTAACACAGCTCGCAGATGCTCCATGTGGTCTTCCTCACTACGGCTGTAAATCAATATATCGTCGAAATAAACGACTACATATTTTCCAATGAAAGGCCGCAACACCTGGTTCATAAGCCGCATGAAAGTGCTCGGCGCATTGGATAGTCCGAAAGGCATCACCAACCACTCATACAGCCCATCCTTAGTTTTGAAAGCTGTCTTCCATTCATCCCCAGGTTTGACCCGAATCTGATGATACCCGCTCCTCAGGTCGATTTTAGAGAATAATTTCGACCCCTCCAACATATCTAGCATGTCATCCAATCTCGGAATGGGAAAGCTGTACCTGACAGTTATCTTGTTAATCGCACGACTATCCACGCACATCCTCCAACTGCCATCTTTTTTCGGAACAAGTAATGTGGGAACAGCGCATGGACTCATGCTCTCTCGAATGAATCCCTTCTTCATTAACTCCTCCACTTTTTCCTGTAAAATCTGATTCTCCTTGGGACTCATCCGATAGTGTGGTAAATTCGGTAAGCTTGCTCCCGGAACTAAATCAATCTGGTGCTGAATATCTCTCAACGGTGGAAGGTCATCCGGCAAGTCTTCTGTCACCAAATCACTAAATTCAGTAAGCAGGGTCTGCACCTTCTCGGGCACTACAATTCTTTGCTCTCCTCGGCTTTCTGTCACCAAAGCCCGCACTACTACAACATGTACCTCTTGTGCCTCCTTAATCTCAGCTTCTAAATCAGTTACAGACGTGATTAAAGTGACCAAAGACTGCTCATTTACCGTGGCTTTAGTTGAACTCCCTACTGGATTCCGTTTCGGAACCATCGCAATTCTCCTGCCACCCCAATTGAAAACACAAACATTGTCACGTCCTCTGTAGGTTATGTCCACATCAAACTGCCAAGGACGCCCCAGTAAAATGTGACCAGCATCCATGTCGACTACATCACATGCCACATCTTCCCGGTAGTATTGCCCAATTGAAATAGGAACTTTGCACAACTCTGTCACATTCGCCTTGGGTCCCTTTTGAATCCACCCAATCGCATAAGGCTTGGGATGTTTCTCTGTACGCAGATTCAGATGTTCTACCAATTTTCTGGACACAAAATTCTCACAACTCCCGCTATCGACAATCACATCACAAACCTTTCCTTGCACACTGCAACAAGTCTTGAAAATACTGTTTCGTTGCGATAAACCCTCCAATTTTGTTGCACACATGACTCGCTGAATCACACAGTTTACCGGCTCCCCTTGTTCCTCCGTAATTTCTGCACCTTCTAAGAAATCGTCCATGTTTCCCTCATCTTCAAAATTCTGTTCTTCTTCTTCTTCAGCATCTACGAAATTCACCGGTTTTCTGGCTGGGCATTCATTCGAACGGTGGCCAGGTTGGCCGCACCTGTAACACTTCATACCACCTGGTCTACTGTATGGATTTGGCGCTCCTCGTGGAGTTTCTTTTGTACCCATTGCTGCTGCTGCAGTTGATCGTGTCCCGCCAAAATTGTTATTTGGCCCCAAACCCCTTTGATCTGCAGTATTTTTAGTCTGACCCTGTCCATCACTTGGTGAAAATCTACTCATGTTCGCGGTAGTGTTGGATGACTCACCCATGTCCTTCTTGTAATGAGAAAAACGATTGGGTGGTTTTTCCATTAACTCCGCTTTCAAAGCCATGTTGTGCGCCTCATCTACTGTCCACACGACTTGCAACCCAATTTTATCTCGAATGGTCGACTTTAAACCCCCCAAATACCTCGAAACCTGCTGTCCTTCTGTCTCATTGAGGTTGTTACGAACTGAAAGTCTGGACCACTCCTCAGTATAATCCGCGACGGTTTTGTTACCCTGAACACAATTCTGATAACTCTGAAAAATAAATTGTTCATAGTCAGGAGGTAAAAACCTGCTCATCATAAGTTGTTTCATTCGCCTCCAGGATCGTATAGGAACCTTGCCTTGTCGCCGTCTATCCATCTGTAATTTCTCCCACCAAACAGCAGCCCCGCTTCTCAACTTGTACGCTACCAATTTGACTTGACGTTCTTCTGTTACCTCAGCAAACTCGAAGAATCTCTCAACCTCTGAAATCCAGTCCAAGAACTCTTCAATCTGCAACTTTCCATGGAACAATGGTATGTCTGCACGGATCCGATAACCAGGTTGATTTTGGTTCAATCGATGATCTCCTTGGTAACCCACGAAATCCTCTTCAGAATCGTTATCGCTCCATTCTTCGAACTGCTCGTGTCTCGCAGCCCTAGGCGGTCGTCTACCTACAGGGCGGCCAAGGGCAACTCCCTCGACTCCTTCTCTGTTGGCAGGGGCAGGGGCAGGGGCGTTGGGATTAGGCTGCTGCGCCATCAGTTGCTGCATCATGGTCTCCAGCCTCGCCATCGATTGTCGTTGTTCGTCAATCGCTGCCCATAAATCGGTATCCCTTCGACCAGCGTCGTCAGGGTTAACTCTTCCGGCTTCGTTGTTGGCCATCGCACAAGGCAAATCCTTTTGCTCTGATACCAATTGACGCAGAACGGAAGTTCTAGGATCACAAGCGTAACCCTAACAGAACATAAACTGGAATCCACCAGAAAAAAAAAAACTGAAACCAAATTGTAAATTTTATTCAATACTTCGAAACTGATAACAAAAGCCCTTAAATAGGCTTTGAAAACCCTAAAAACGGAAAAGACTAAAATATCCTCAGCTAAATAAAATAAAAACGGAAAACAAATAAAAACATAAAATCTTCGGATGCCCGATAACCTATCTTAAACAGCTCCGTTGAGGGAGTAAATGTCGTCAACCGGGCAAGCCCGGTTGTACCGCTATGGAGCTTCGAAAACCCTTTCCGAAAACATATTATAATAGGAAATCTGTCAACCGAGCGAAAAGTTATGCCCGTTTCATTGAAACACCTCTTTTGGACAATTTTCTATCCAACTCTTCTTCAAAGTCCAAAGCCAATTGTCCTACATCACGGCCAATCTCCAGAAAACTTTTTTCACAAACTTTATTCTCTTGAGGTCCGCGCAGATGAAATATCCGTGGTTCTCCCACTTGGTTCCCTTCAGAAATTTCACAATCTAGAATAGCTTACCCTGAGTCATTGTTCATACGAAGAGATATTCTCGTATGGAGAAGTTGATCACAAACAGAAGATTGCACTTCCACAAATAGAACGTTCAGTCCTCTTTGGACTTGATGATCTGAAACAAGACTTCATACTTGATATAAGTCTTCAAAATCTAACAATTCTGAATGTATGAAATTGCGGAAGAATGATAAACTTATTAACATCCTCAGCAGCCAAAAGCTTGGTTCAACTCAGAGAAATGCATATACAAAACTGCAACACGATGTTAGAAGTAGTAGCAAATGATGGAGATATAACAGGAGATGATGAGATTGTTTTCAGCCAATTAGTTATATTGTCACTTAATTGCCTATCAAGTCTCACTAGCTTCTGTTCGGGAAATTACACCATCAAATTCCCATCTTTGGAAACCTTGTATGTGATAAAATGCTCGAAGATGGAGATTCTCTCCAGGAGTCATAAGCATGCCAAGGATACGAGAAGTAAGGAGAAGCCATGTAAGTGGGGTGGGAGGCTTTTGGGAGGGTGACCATAATACAACCATACATCATCTGGTACGCATTAAATGATAAAGTTTCTCTTTCCCTAACTTATTTTCTGTATTTTTGTTTTTTAGATTCTTCTTCACACTTGTCCCATAAATAACAATGGTAATCACAACATTTCCACATCTAATCAGTGCAGCAGTACTCACTTAATATTGATAAATTAAACTTAAAATGGTGTGCTCTTTTACAGGCCTACAGATGATAATACAGACGTATGTTGTATATGTTGAAGTCAGATGGTGGAAGTGCATTCTATTTCTATAGTCATTCATAACAATTTTGGTGTTTTATGATCTGTTACAAAGCTTTTTTATGCCCCCAGATTGTCTTGTCTGTATCTGATATATTCATTTGATTTGCTTCACATCTATTTTTAAAAACCTAGTTGGAAGAACAAGGAAGGAGTTGCAAATAGTTGAAATTGTCCTGTCCATTGCTACAAAAAGTTTTCTGAGCACTTTTTTTTTACTCATACATGGACATTGTTCTTCAAAAACTTGAGAGTTTAATAGTAGATGAGTGTGACAACTTGATTCAGCTAGTGCCATCCTCGACTACTTGATTCAGCTCACATTTTTGAAGGCAACGAGTTGCAATGGATTGAAGAACCGGAGACATCCATAACGGCCAAAAGCTTATGCAACTCAGAGAAATGGATATAGAATACTGCGAGTCAGTGATAGAAGTAGTAGCAAAGGAGGGATATAACAGAGGACATAATTATTTTCAGTCAATTGAGGTAAATTTTCAAGTCTCTCATTTTTCTGCTCTGAAAATTACCTCTTCGAATTACCGTCTTCAGAAAAATTAAACATTTTCCCATGCCTCGAGTTGAAGTCTTTCTGTTCAACAGACTTAATCATTCCCGTGTTGGATAAGGATCCTCTACTGATCCACAATGGTGCTGAACCATGCTGACCTTTTTGCTTTATTTTTTCACACAATTGCCTTTATCTTCTTATTTCCATTCCTCCATTCAATTCCCACATGAAACAGTAAAAAAACCCTAAATAATCACGAACCAACAACACCCAGACTTTTATGGAATACAGAGCAAGGAAACAGAGAGCTTAACCCACAATTATAGAATCTACGAAGATCCACACACAACTGAAGAGACCAAAACAGCTGCTATCAAACGAAACATTTGAAAGCTCCAAAAATAGTATTATCAGTAAAATAAGAAAAAACACAGAGCTTAATCCACAACAATTAGCATTATCGGCATAATCTTATTCCATCAAACTTTTGTATTTCACCAAACCCCTGAATGATTTCGACAGCTTCATTTGAGAGAAAACAAACAAAAAAGTTTTATTTTCTTTTTTGTTAAAAAAAATCAGAACCCAAAAGAATTCCCTCTAAAACAACAAACTACATACCGTGGATTCAAAGTTAGAGAAGAAGAAAGAGATTTATTGTGATTTTAAGGGAGAGAGATTTAGGTGATCAAAGCTTTTAAGGAAAAAAAAATTGGAACACACAACACAACAATTTAGAACGAAAACAGAAGCATCTTCAGCTTTAGGATATATCTTTTTTATTTTTTTAATGAAATCAGACCAAAAAATTCTTGAGGAGAAGAGAGAATTTGTGCGGGATTCAAAGTTAGAGGTGAAGAAATATAGAAAATTATTTCGCGCGATAGTCATAATGGGAAGAAGACGAAAGGAAAAAAAAACCCGAAAAATACAAGTTTGATAATTTAGGATTTGGACAACCAAACGGTGTAGCTTTAAATTTCTTAGAGAGAGAAACAAAAATAGCAAATCTTGGCCATACAATTTTTTTTTAAAAAGGTGTCAATAGATCTTTAAAAGATCAGTATGGTTCAGCACCATTGTGGATCAGCAGAGGATCCTTGTCCTCCAATGTTACAGAAAGTAAAGCTAAATGGGAGATAGTTTACCTTGGAGGGTGACCTGAATACAACAATACAAAAATCACAAGATTCAAGGTACATGAGTACATCATTCTCTATGTTATACACTTTCATTTTGTTTTCTTAACCTCTGTTTCTCATTGTCTATGTTACACATAATTAGGGTAGGAGATTCCTATGACCCGAAGGTAGATGATTCCAACGACTTTGAGAAATTTAATTAATACACTCAGCTAGAAGAGGTTGGTGAAACCTTAAACTTAAAAAATATTGTCTTGAATGTAGACACAATCTACATCAAATCGCAATTGTGAATAATCATTGGGGTATTAATGTATAATATATCTTCAATTTTGCAGATTAAGTTACGAGTCTTTCTTAAAGATGGTGCTACTTCGCAAGTGTAAGAGCTCTTATGTACCCTTCATTATGATCATCTGAGGTTGTACGGCTAGGAGTAACGTCCTCCAACCTAGGACAAGCTGCATCGGGCGGTTGTTTCAATTGTTCTGTTTTAAACTTTACCTTCGTAATAATAATTAATAAATGTACCTTATTGCTTCTCTAGTATTACAAATCATTTGTTCGTATATTTCTAGCATTTCAAGTACTCCGGATTTATTTAACTGGAGTTCTCCTGAATCGCCATATAAATGTGTGAATTTTCTTTAACATTTGTGAGTGATTTCTTGTTATAGCTTTTATCTAAAGATTTGGGCACCTTATATGAAAAGTATGAAGAGGCAATTTAAGTGTACTCTAGATATGTGAATTCTGCATTTTGATTTTTCATGGCTCGTAACAATAAAAACATTACAAAAATCAATTCTGATTCAAAGTTAATTTCAAAACAGAGGATGCTAACAGAGCAAATCAAATTTCAGATGCAGCTAATGAGTAAAAGGGGTTTTGGAGATCAAACAAACGAAAACAACAAAATGGTTTCTTGTAAATAAAGAGTGAACAAATTTTGATCATTTATTTTATTATATGCTTAGGTGTCACTGAATTATGAAAAATCTAGAAAAATAAAGGTAGAATCCTGATCCGAAAGAAATATCTCAAGCATGTTTTTTACAACAAAATTTAGGATTGTAGTTTTAGTATTTCAATGTCATGTTTTTAGTATTCTTCTAGCTGTGAATTGTCATTTTTTTTAATAATTAATTAAAGCATTAAAATATAATGAAAGATTCATCTAGTTTGGTTACAGTAATTCACTAGTTTTGTCTTTGAACTTGTATGATTTAGAATAATTCTTCTGTTTGTTTATATACATTTTAATTATTATTATTATTATTTTCAATTACAACCACTACGGGACTTGACGAGATTAGACTTTACGAGTACGGTTCGGACTACTACTCCCACTATCGAGGAGATGTTACATTGGGGGACTCCCTATACTCTGGGATTTTATGGTGAAAGGTGAGATAAATATTTACCTTGGTGGTGTAACTTCACCTTAAAGACTCCAATCACCAAGGCAAGAGGCCATTTGTTTTTTTTTTTTTTCAATTTTTTATTTTTTTGAACAGCACAGAAATATTTATTAAGGGCCAAGAAAGGCCAAACAAAGGGCAACTAGGGTTGGCAATTTGAGGGCCCAAGCCCTCACTTGACCCTAAGCCCTCAAAAAGCCCTCTTAAATTAGAAGGGTTTAAACCCAGCCCACATAAGAATATTATGTAAGTGGATAGGGTTGGAACCAGGCCCACGAAAAATAGGGTAAAGCCTAAGGCCACCCTTTTACCCTCATTATTACCAGTGTGAGTTTGTGACCCAGTTTGGTTCCGAATGTTGACTCGGATTTGGATCCAAATTCTGACCTATATTATTTGACCCAGATTTTTAACACATTTTGACCCGGATTTAGATCCGATTTTTGACCCATATTTTTTGACCCAAATTTTTAACTCATTTTTTTTTAACCCGGATTTTGACCCATATTTTTTGACCTGAAATTTTTAACACATTTTTTTGACCCAGATTTGGATCCGATTTTTGACCCAATTTTTTTACACATATTTTTTGACCCGAATTTTTAACACATTTTTTTGACCCATATTTGGATCCAATTTTTGACCCAATTTTTTTACACATATTTTTTATCTAGATTCATTGGGTCACAATTTCTACAAACCAAATTAATTAAAAACTCTATTAAAACAATTAATTCAAATAGAACAATGTTTAAATTCAATCGAAATATAACAATTTTTACATTCCACTAAAAATCAATAGTAACACAAATTAAAAATCCAAATCAAGATGGTGCTACCAGCTCTTCATCATCTATTCCTTCAGTAGCATATACTTCTTCTTCCGGGATACGACCTAATAATAATAAAAATAAAGTAAACAGAAAAAAAAAAGTATAATCAACATCAGTGGTAACTAATATTATATAAAAGTATAACATAATTTGAAAATTTTCATACCTCGAAGACGAGCCCATATCCAATTTTGTGCACACATCAAGGCCTCCAACGTGTCCGGATGCAATCTTCTACGATGTGGACTCAAAAATCGACCCCCAGCACTAAAAGCAGACTCTGAAGCCACCGTAGAGACGGGAATAGCAAAGATGTCTTTGGCAATCTTAGCCAATATCGGATACTTACCTTTGTTAACCTTCCACCAAGACAATATGTCAAAGTTTGGGGTATTATTTTCAACTTGTTCACCCAAATATCTCTCTAACTCTGACTTGTTCGAACTACTAACAGCCTGGCTCTTATATAATTCAAATTCTTCATCACCCCCAAGAACTTCAATAGAATAATCAAATGACGAAGATTCCTCAACTTGTTCAACTCTCATAAGTAAAGCTTCAGACTCATACTCTATAATCAACTCCTTCAAAAGTCCATGCACTTTATCTCGTTGACGATCTGCATTAAAGTCATATAGTCTACTAAAATGAAACTCAACCCGCAACATTTTATACCTTGGATCCAAAACCGCTGCCACAGCCATCACACCAGGAATATCACTCCAATATTTTTTCAAACTTGACAATCATACTTCTTGCCATTGTCTGTATCTCAATGTGAGGAGAACTAACCCACCTATTCATTGTCTCTCTCATTTTGCAAATCATCGGAAAAACCAAATTCGCGGTGGGGTATTTGGTACCTAAAAAGTTGAAAAACTAGATCAAATAACCATATAAAAAAATAACAAAAATTAAAATTTAAACTACTTAGAAAAAGAAATAATACCTGAGAAAAACTCTGTTAATTTATAAAAAGGTTGCAAATGCTCCACCATAATTGTTGCCAGTTGCCAATCTGATTCCTCAGGCAAACATTTATAATGCAGATCACGTTGTTGAGCACGAACAAAAACATCCTTGTATATCAACGCAACCGAAAGCATAAAATACGTTGAGTTCCATCTTGTAGGACAATCAAGCACAAGCTTTTTAGCGTATTTTATTTTCAGTTGATTTGCCGCATACTCAAAAGCTTCAATTCTTTTACTTGATGCTGTCCAAAAACAAACACTATCCCTAATTTTCTCAATTCCATCCGCAATCACTTTCAACCCATCTCGTACTACCAAATTCAAGATATGGGCACAACATCTCATATGGAACAATTTCCCACCTAACAATAACTTATCTGAAAACTTGTTCTTGATTTTATCAATCATTGAATCATTAGTAGAACAATTATCTACGGCAATAGCAGACAACTTTCTATCGACATTCCAATCGAACAAACATTTCACCAATTGATCACCAAGTGATTCAGCATCGTGTGGAGACAACACATGTATAAACCTCATTATACGACTATGTAACACCCACGATTTATCAATGAAATGCATAGTAACAACCATGTATCCCATTTTTGTACTGGAAGTCCACATATCTGTAGTAATTGCTACTCTACTCTCAATGCTTTTCCAACAATTTTTTTGTTTTATCTCTCTCAAAATTATACAATTTAAAGATCTCACTTTTCAACGTGTTTCTACTCATTGATTCAAACCTAGGTTGACAATACCCTATCATTTCCCGAAACCCGGTGTATTCAACAAAACGTAAAGGAAGTTCATGCATAATAATCATCTTAGCTACTTTAGCCTTACCAACATTAGGATCAAACAATGTATTTGTTTGATCTATGGCAGCTTGATGTTTGCTAAGACATTTTTCCACGTGTCTTTTCAAACTAGACGTCCCCGTCCCTTGACTAGCAACCAATAGTTTTTCACAAAAGTTACACTTTGCCTTCCTTACACCGTCAACATCAACTCTTTCCATGTGACTCCAAATAAATGAAGTTTCACGCTTCCGTTTAGAACCACCCGAAACACTACTTGGTTCAACATCTCCTATTTCATTATTCCCACTACCCGTTGAAGTATTTATCCGACTTCCTTCTTCAACACTAGTTATTGAGTTTTGCTACCTAATTCATTTAAACAATTCAATCAAAAACCAAACCCAACACATATTTGAATATATCTATATAACACAATCATTCTATTTGTAATGCAATAAAATATAACACATATTTGAACTTTTGGATATAGTTCTGATATACACAATTTAAATGGAAACGGCTGACATACATATACACAATTCAGAATACATACAATAAACTAAAAGATCAAACAACAGCAAAATAAAGTGAAATTTTAAATACTAAGCTTCACAAAACCATAATGTTCAACGTGAATCTTTTTGGAGCACTCAGTAATCAGAGCAAACACATCAAAAATAATAATAAAACAGACAATAATAATTGTCTAGATTATCTAACCAAATAATAATAAATAAATAAAATTAATGCATTTTAAAGAGATTCAAAAACATCTGTATTGATAGATATAATAAAAAAAACATACTTTAAAATGGCCTTGAGTTCATCAACGAGTTTATGCTTCCTTCACCACAGACTCTATGCTTACTTTGCCACCAATAATCACAACCCTGAACCCACAATCAAAATAATAATTAATTAATTAATTAAATTCAATTAGAGAGATAGAGAGAGAGTGATTGACCAAGAAATCTGAGAAGAAGAAGAATTGCAGAGAGAAGGATTAGTTTGAAGAAAATATTTTAAAGAAGATAAATTTTCAAACCCAGAAAATTTCCAATTCCTATGACAAACCCAGAATTTTTTTTGAAGAAGTTAAATTTTTTACAATTTAAGATTATTTACCCGATAGTATCAATCATTAAAAAAAGAAGACGGAAAACTTACCTCTGATTCAGAGACTGGTGGCGACCAGAAGAGACTGGTGGCGACCAGAAGCGAGGTCGGAGCGATGGCGGATCGTCAGCGGAACGACGGCGAGACAGTAGAAACGAATGAACGTGTTTTGATTTTTGAAGTAGACGAACGACGGCGGATGTCTTGAAACATTAAAATCTGACTGACTGTGAGGGTTTTTTGCGGGTTTAAAATTAACCCTGGGTAAAACCCGCAAACGACCCGCAATCAAGTGGGCTTTTAATAAAGGGCTTTTTAATTATGCGGTCCGGGTTTAAACCCAGCCCATATCATGCGGGTAAGGGCCTGACCCTCTACACCCAGCCCATTTTGCATCCCTAAGGGCAACCAGAGAACAAACCATACACCGCTAAGAACAGGGACCACATACAGGCTACAAAAACAGAGGAAACCCTCCACAGAATAGAGACAAAAACAAACAAAACTGGAAAGGCCAAATAGAACAAGCCATTGGTATATACATTATAATTATTAGATAACTAATAAAATTATTTGTTATGTTTATCCTATTATAAAACTTTTTATATCGTACAAATCATTTTGACATATCGAAATGCTCATGTACATAAAAAAACAAAAATAAAAAATACATTAACATCAAAAACTAAGAAACCATGTTAGTTGTGTAGCAAGTTGTTAGTATTCTCAAAGCTTATCAAAACGATGGGGTTTTTTAATTAAAAATTTATTGAATGTTGTCGCTGCCGGCCTGTAATTTTGGGTTTAGCTACAATATAGGAACTATATTATTAATAGGTTGTTATGTGCGAGAGTTAGGGGTTGTTTTTTTTTTTTTTGGTCTAAAGACTAAACAATTCAAAAAAGCTTGAAATCTAAACTAATATGTTTTTTTTTCTCACATCCGAATATACTTTTAATATATTTGTTTTTTTAAAATAAAATTGTCTTAAAATAAAATTGTCTTAAAATAAATAATTTCATATTTATAAAAATAAATAAAATTGTCTCAAGGATAGAAGAGACACAGTGCAACATATGGCTGACGAAGCGAGAAGAAATGCTGAAGAGATTGAAGAAAATGTTAATAATTGGCTGGATGAGACGTCAAAGATACTTATTGAAGAAAATGAGAGTGCAAACATGAAATGTTTCAAGGGATTGTGTCCTAATCCCAAGAAACGCTATCAAGAAAGCAAAAAGGCAGTGAAGAAAGCAAAGGCTGTTGCTGGACTCTATGAAGAGGGGAAAGTCGATCGAATTTCCTACAAAGCTGATGCAGGACCAAAACAATACCAAGCTCACATTCAGGTTTTTATGAATGGAAATAATAACAACTTGCATGGGGCACATATTGTGACGCCTAATCAGTAGGAGCAAATGTGTGTAAATTGCACAGCAGAGTATAACAAGCTAGTGATGATGGATTTTTCAAGTTGTTATAGTTTTCCTTTATTGTTTTAATCAGTTTCAAATTTCTTTAAATAGGAATGTATTCGGATGAAAGAAATCGGTCATTAAATGATGAAAATATTAGTAATAGTGTAATACTATATTAACCAAATAAATAATCCAAAATATGTGATAAGTGAGTTACTATCACCACACAAAACAAGAGATAATGTGATTAATGAAAACCTAAACCCATTCGCTAATTTAATGGATAACCCAAAACCAATCCATTTAACCTATTATTTTTTTATTGCTTTTAGTAATTAATAATTTAATTGTAGAAATAAGAAAAAAAAAATTAAGTATTTGGATACTCATAACACAAATATATTATAATGTAATAATAATATATTAAATTAAAAATAAATGTACGACAAAATATACTGTGTTCAAATTACAGCAATTTGTTGCATTATTTCTAACACCTCACATGCACAATTGCCACCAACTTTCCCAAATCTTGCCACCTTTCTCCGATTGATGCCGGCTGTCCATTTTGCTGCCAGCTGATACAATTTTTTATTACTTTTTAAAAAAAAAAATGCTAATGGGGGGTTGGGCCAACTTGGTTTCGGTCTGGTCTGCTTTTGTGTTTGAATTTGGGCTTAGGTTTGGGATTGGACATAGGCTTGGGTCAATTTATGGGGCTGGACCTTACGGCGAATATGGTCAGCGAACTTCGTCCAGAGAATGTCGCGGTCCAACTGTCGTCATGGACGACTGTGACATAACGCTAGCTCAGCATAATGACATTTTCTAACCCTAATTATGGAAACCATATAAATATCTCCCTTTCTGATTCCCTTATATCACCGCCCCAGCTACAACCTCAAAGACACCATTTTTGTCATTCCTTACCTCACCAAAAAATACATATTTTTTAAAGTAAATGAAATTTAAAAATAAATAAAATTAATTTGAAATAAAATAACATTTAAGTTTTAATTGAAAAAATATATTTTTTCATTATTAGAATAAAAAAAACTTATAGTAAATTAATTTTTAAATCAAATTAAATAAGTTTAATATTTTTAATATAAATCATATAAAAGAAGAAAAGAATGGGTTCCTGCCAAATTTTCTTTTTTTTTTAAAAATAGAATAAAAGAGTACAACCAAAATAGTTCGAAAGTTTGTGGTAGGACTAAATAGTCCCACCACAATCGAACAAGAAGTGGGTTCCATTGGATTGATTCTCCGATCCAATGTGCTCACCAAACATGGATCCTGTCCAATCTTGGCAGCCTAATGTAGCCCTATAATACAAAGCATGTTGGAATAAAATAACTAGTGTTGAAAGGAAACCTTAATCAAGGTGGGAAACCTTACTAGGAATAGAATGAGAAATTATAATCGAAAGAGAACAAAAAAAAAAAAAAAGTTGTGTACCGTCAATTTAAAAGTAAGAATCAACTGCCAAAGTCGTCTTTAAGACTTCTTATTGTACTTTATTATTTCTTGATTAATTAAGTATAGCTATATAACAAATAAAGCAATTACGGCTTATAGATTTAAAATAATTATATTGAAATTTCTCCATAAAAGTTCAACCTTTTCTTGTGGCCATCTACAACAATCTCTCCCTTGGCTTTATTGGTGTACTTAATAACACCACAAACAAGATGAATACAATTCCTGCATGCTTACAAGATCAATACCTCATAGTGAGCTGACTTCTACAGATTCCTATTCATAGAAGCATCTCTCACCTTGAGAGGGCTGCCAATTTATGAATGAGAAAAGATTAAATTAAACAAAAATGAAAGATAGCAATAATGATATAATAAAAGGCTACTTGAATCAGATAAATTTAACAAACAAAACCATTACATATAAAGCATTATTAGCTGAGGTCCAGAACAGCCACAAAATAAGATAATCAAATACTGGTAAACTAATTGAATCAGTAATATTACACATTTTACAAAATGCACACCACCATTTTACTTGATTAAATACCTGGACACACAAACCAAGAAAAGCAAATAGCTGCACACACCATGCCTACTCAGATGGGAAAGTTGCAGACAGGAACTCCTCATCCTCCATGAAAATCTGCAAATTCTTGGACTTCATAAGAAACCTGACAGCTTCTTCATTGAATTCCAGCAGGAAGGCCAACCTAATCAGCTCAGCTAGTGCATTTATATGATCTTCCATTTCCCATAACACTCCCTTGGATATAACTTCAGAAAAGTGTGTTGCATATTCAAGGAGGTTTTTGTGTCCATTAGACCTCTGGTTTGCTTCGTTTCTTTTTCTGGTTTTGTGGTCCTCTGTTTTGTTGTTGTAATTCTGTCTCCCATTGCCCTGTTGTATGGTTTTCGTGGGTCCCTTTGCTTTGTGGCGATGGCGCCTTTTGCTTTGTGCTGTGTTTTGGCTTCTTGCCTCCGAATAATAATATTTACCTTCTTCAAGAAAAAAAGACCTGTCCAACCTCTGTGTGAAAAGAATTGATCTCTCTCTATCCCAACGAACCATTTGGCTTACTCTCACATTCACAATTTCCCCTGAAGTCAGTGATAAACTATACCTTTCTTCAATTGGTGCTTCGGTCTCCTGTACTGAGAGATTCTGGAGGCACCTGACAGCTTCATATCTCTTCGCTGCTTCCAGCTTAAGATCAGGATTGCCTAGAAAGCCAAGAATGAGCCTAGCCAATGCTTTGTCAATATATATATCCCTTGGTTTCACCTGCTTGAATTCCACACCTTCTTCTAAGGACAATTCTTGCTTCTGTACAGATTCAGAGATTGTGCGAACCCCGATTTTGTTAAATATTTCAAGCAACTTAGTCCGAGGCAAAGCAGGCAAGCTAGGCTGAGGATACCAAACAAATATTGAGCTACTAGAAGACTGTTCAAAAGAGTCCTTCAGTTGCAGGTCATCAGCAATGAAGACATCACGCCTGTCAAACAACAAAATTCCATCCGAGCCTGAATCAACTGGCAGCTTCACCAAGCAGTCAGCAAGAAGTTTCTCGGTCTTCAAACTCCAGTGCCTCATAACACAAACCCAAAAGGCACAACACTCACCATTGGAGAGCTTATGTTCTGAACTTTCCCAAACCTTCCAAAGCTTGCAAAAATCACCAACAGTAGGAATGGATTTAACACCAAAAGCACTGGCGAAGAATCCCAATAAAATCCGGCCATAGTGTTTGTCTAATACATACAATTGTGAACTGAAAAGATCATCTTTATCATGTAAAACACATTCTGTGGGATTGACCCACTGTCCTTTCTTATTACCATCCGGAATCCAAATTCTTCTGCCAGCTTCTGCATCAGCTTCCCACTTAAATTTTGCCAGGAAATTATATATCCGAGTTATGGTGGCTAAGTTAGAGTGGGAATCAAGTTGCTTAGCAAGCAACGAACATCCTTTTCCGACATCAACAATTACTCCTATGGCTTTCAATTCTTTTCTGAAAGAAATAATTTCCGAACCATAAAAGGTTTCATCAATGAAAGGCCCATCAGTCGGCTTCAAATACTGTTTCCACTCGGTATCAAACAGGCAGCACTGGTCTGGACTCCTATAACCAGCACCAGCATTCGTCTTTAACCATTTTTGAGATACCTTTCTGGAAAAGGATTCGGGAAAAGAGTGCCTCTGCTCTTGCAATATCCGAATGCATTTCAGCAGTGATAGTGCATTAACACGAGTGATTCTGCCGGGATTCGAGGGAAACCAAAGACAATCAGCCACAAACTTCACACCGTCCTCCAATTTTATAACAACTCCCATGCTCTTCAACTCTTTTTCATATTCATGAATTGCCCGTCCATAGTGAGCGTCACTGTCATCAATAAAAGGAAGCAAAGTAATTGGAGCGATAGATTCCCACTCTGGACCAAACAGAATGCATTCAGATGGAGATCGATGAGAGCCAAACCGCTCTGGACCAAACAGAATGCATTCAGATGGAGATTGATGACAGCCAAACAGTGTCCACAACCACTTACCCTCACGGATGCATTTCCTTAAATCAGAAGGAAATTGGTGAGAAAATTTCTTCAGCTTCCTGTAACATGAAAGAAAAGATAAGACACTATCTTTCGAAATGGATGATGTAGAAACCTTCCGCTTAAAAAGATCAGCAAATGCTTTGGCAGACTCCTCAAAATCAGCCAACACCCCTAATTTCTTCAACTCCGCTTTATAGCACAAGATGGTGCTTCCATAAAAATTTTGATCAAGGATGGGAATACCACTGAAAACCTCTAAAAGACAGCCCCATTCAGGATCAAAGAAAAAACATTCAACTGGACTCTTGAAACCAGAATCTGTCTTCAAGCACTTTAAATGTTGAAGTGCTTTAACAAACTTGTCAGCGGATTTTGGATAATGACGCATGCAAGCCAGCACTAAAAGAGTGGCATCGGAAGTGAGAGGACATGAGGGAGGCATTTTCAAGTGTTCAGCAACAAGCTGGTAATTGTCATTGAAGCCCACGACAACACCGAGCAACTGGAGTTCCGTCTTGAAACAAAGGATTTCTGCACCATAGTGATCTTGATCGATGGAAGGAAGGTTGCTGATTTGTGAGGCAACTTTCCACTCCTGACAAAATAAAATAGATCCAAGTGGAGACATGTAACCCTGTGATGTCTTTAGCCATCTTCCATCTTTGATACTGTGAATGAAACTTTCCAGTGGAAGTACATTTTCTCTTAAAAATTTAATAAAATTAAGTATTGAGAACAGGGTGCCTTTGGTTAGATTGGAAGATGCTGCCATAGACATTAGACGCTTCCCAATGAATGAACACGCTTCTGCATATTCAAACATTACTCCAATAGTTCTCAGCTCCTCCTTGTACTCCAATATACTACTGCCATAAAAACTCGAGTCCACTAGGGGAATATCAACGAGCACTGATCCATTCTGTAGAATTTTTCCCAATGCATCATTAAGACAAAATGACTGTGCCGGCGGCCTATATGAAGAGGAGCCATTCATTGTCACTCTTAGCCAACTACCTTCTTTGATGCAATTCAGAAACCTTTGTGGGATGTCAATTCCCGAAATTCTCAACCTTCTAATCCAATCCAAGAGCAAAAAAGCATTTTGCTTTGTGAGTGGGGAAGACAAAGCTGGTATCCCAGCATTGGGAGGACTTATATCTGGGATATCGGAAGCTTCAACATAAGTTCTTAGGAACTCCATGAGTTGAACACCAGTAGCAGTTTGGCCAGCAAAATTCCCCGGCTGCAAATAGTCTTCTCCTAGTTCAATATAGCCTTCATGTGTCCATGGATTTGAACCAATCAGTTCTACCCATTTGCTTCCATTAGCAGGTACAAGAATTGTATTCCTTCTTGTGTTCGACTGCCCATAATTGTCAACAAGTGGCATTTTCGAACACAGTGAAGCAACCTCCCCTGCTGATAAATATTTCCTTGAATATGAGTGGAACAAAAAGTGAGCATAAGCTACAACCAGCTTCCGGTTACCATTTAATTTATTATAGAGAACGGCAGCATAGTCATTAACTTCAATATTCATCACTCGAACCTTCATCCAGTTTCTCAACGTTTCCTTCTTCGAACATGATCGAATGGCTATATGTGTGCTTCGTGGCATAAAGAAATAATTAGAGACACATTGAAATTCTCTATTCCAATCAAGCAACCATAAATCATGACGCAACAAGCACACTACCCTCTGATTTTTATCATTTATGCTGCACAAAGCCACCTTCCCATCAAGGTCCATGTATTTTATCAAAGGAATGTTCCTGATGTTGGTCCAGCTGAATTTGGATGACCAATTATCAGCTAGGAAAAGGAGAAGCTCCAAATAAACATCCTCGGATACTCCCATTACCAGATCAGAACTCTGTATGCACCTTCCATACCAATCATTGCTGACTTGTCCCACACCTAAGAAGTTTAGTACCTCATCATACTCTTGTTTATCGAAAGAAGAACTGAGAACACATATCCCATGATCTGACAGATTATTCAAGTTCACCCCTTGACCCTTTGCTTTCTCCAAAATATTCCAAAAAGCGGGCGTTAGCCTCCCCACTTCATGGGGCTTGTGGAACAACTTCTGCTTCAAGTAAGACTCACTAGGTATAATATTTTCTTCAACCAGCTTTGCTTTAATATTTTCGCTGACAGCATTCAACTGTGGAAAGGGAGAGCTGGTGACCGGCAAGAAGCTAAACATGTACATCGGAGGCAAACTAGACACCGGAGCATCTTCTGTCGGTTTCACCAACGAGGTTAAAGCATTAACAAATGTATAAGGCACGCAGCGAAGAATCCCTTTGTTCCACTTATCATCAAAGAGTATGGTTTCCCTTGATGATGATAGAAGGAAATCTGCTTGCATAATGAAGGGAAAATTCGTCACCATTTCAGTAGGAAGAAATGCATAGATCCCAGGAGAAGTAATGCCTCGCTGAAGACGCTCCCCGAAAGGAAATGCCAAAGTGATGATCCACTCATCTACTTCCATTCTTCTTTCCACATTGTTTTTCTTGTTAACAGGAAACGTTTGCTTCCACATATAATAGCTGCATTCATTGTCAAACTTGTCACCCTGTGCAGCGAGATGAAGCATAGAGGACTCCGCGTCAATGTTCTTCCTTTTCACGAAGTTTGTCTCACTGGTTATAGCTATTGCACTGACAGTGTTGAGCTTTAGATTCTCATTATGTTCTCTGACAGAGAGTCTCTTTATCTTGGTCAGGAATAAGAGAACTTCAGGTTGAACACTGGAGAGTTGCTGCTTGACAGCATTGACCTTGTCAGCCTTCAAAGGCAATATCAGAGTTGTGGTTGGAAGAGTAGAACCAGAACCATAAATTTTCTGAATTTCGAAAAATATTGGATTCTCCTCAACCCATTCAGGAACCACGTAACCGAGATTGCAGTGTGGACAGGGGTCTTCATTGAAACGAATCTGATAGCCATTACTGAAAATGTAAGGTTGAGAAGTGATCAAAAACACACTCTTGAATCCAATTCCTGCGTGTTACAAAAATAGAACATGTATTAGAAGTTAGAACTACACATTGTACATACATAATATGACCATTGCCTACATTTTCAAGAAAAGTTTGGCTATTCACTCTGAATCTATGTGTATTTTTGTTTCCTTATTTAATCTAGTTGCTTCCTTGCTTCCTATATTATTTAAGTGGTATCACCTTATCATCAACATATTCAATTGGACTCCTGTAACCAATGGGACCCCTTCCCACAAAAAAAGTTATAAAAAATTTACAATAACAGTTTGTGAAATTATGAAATTGTCTTTATAGTTTATAAGTTTTTCACTTTGGCCTCCAAATTTTTTTTATTTTTGTATTTTTGGCTCTGCCACCGCTACTTGTGACAGATGACATAAATCATTATTAATGTTTACACATTTATCAATTGCTATGTTATTGGTTGGGATATACAAAACTGTGAAGTCTTTTGTCCTCCACAAAGAAGATAGGATTGCCGGAAACAAATAATTTTTTTAACTCAAGTGAAATTTCAAAATTAAAATGCAAAATAATTTTAAAGGCCACCAAAGCCGCTAGGAATCAACCTCTTTATATTTCTAATTTTCTATAAAATTCAGATTATGTTAAAATTTCAATAATAATTTTTATTTGTTTTAAAATTTCAATTTATATTAATATTTACTGTAGTGTGTGTATATATATATATATTTTATATTAAAAAAAACTAAGATATTCTTGACCTTTACATTAACCTAATAAAATTCTGTAAAAAGAATTATGTAATGATTTTTCAAAACTTAGGGATCTCTAAAAGCACTTTTCTATGGTCCACCTTTTTACGTTTTTTAAAAAATAAAAAAAAATACCATATGGGGTGGTGACAACTTGATTCTCTAATCTACCATTACTATCTCTAACTTTACATTATGCATCTAGTGGAATGCATTGAAAACAATAATCTAATAAGCCGTTTGGTATGGAGTAATCTTTGCATAAGAATGTGATAAGATGCCCTTATTTGTTACCAGTTTTGAGTTTTTTTAGACCCGGGAAGGTGATTACCATGGTACACTTTACCATCTATCTGATTCTTATTGTGGGACTCACACTCAATTATTAAAAAAAAAAAAAAAACTAAAGTCAAATTATGTGAGCGGGCAGCCACCACCACCACCAACCCTCCAACTACCACCACTATCGCAGTCACTGCCACAACCACCCATAGCAAAATTTGTCACCATCTCCATTCAAGCTCCTCTGCCGCCGTTCCCTTATCCCACTTCCTCCAATTTTTCCCCTTCCCGCTCATCTCTCTATGCTAGAGCTGCTTCGCACCCTCACTTTCGTTTGTTTGAGCAGTTATCACTTCTCTTTTATTCTATAGTGGGAATTCACCTTCTATCGTAATTGGTTGGGCCAGACCCTTCCTCTCTTTTTCACTCCTTAAGGTTGGGAACAAGACGGATATGCCAATGGCATTTACTCTGATAGCTAGTTACTGAGATTATGAATTTGAGCCTGCTTCCTCAACTGCCTTTTCTTTTGCTTTGGAGGGAAGGAAGGCTAGCACAAAAGAAACATTGGCTTCTGGCCGGACCCTTATACTAGTTATATCGATCTGACAAGAAGAAGGGAGGCATCTCATGGGAAAGAATCTATCATGTCGGGGGTGTAAACTACCTTATATATGCAATTTGAAGATTTTTTGTTCCGACCGATTTCATTTCGGGAGAATGAGATGATTAAGTGTCCCAAACAGATTCATTAGGTTAATGGGCGGCAAGAGATGCCATATCTAGGTCAGCCACATTAGCAGTTTCAACAGAATAAGCTTTAAGTCACTCAACCACCAACCAGGAGAGAGGCAAAAAGGCTCAACCGAGGAATGAGCTAAATCTATTCTAAAATCCTTATGTTTTGCCAATGCCAAAGACATACCAAAGGCTTAAAGCCACTTCTTCTATGACAGGCTTTCCAAAGAAAAAGTTTTGGTTTCGAAGTAAAGAGTTAATGCTTGCTTGGCGTGCATGGGCAGTAAAGCTCTCGTGACTAAGCAACAACCCCTAGCATACTTTCATCGATGAAGCAGAACGAGTTCCATGAACAGTCTAAGGTTAATGAGTTTGAGTTTGAGTGAAGGAGGCGAGTTCCATATACTACGCGAGCCTAAAGTCAAGATAGTTCAGTCTACGAAAGTCAAGATAGTTCAGTCTACGAAGGGGGTTGTCAGTCCCATGTTGGCCCAAGAAACAGGGATGCAAGCTTTTGAGGACCATGGCCTTCTACTAAATAAGGGGATAGGAAACAAGCATGGGAATCAGTCACTCCCACCAAAACATGTTTTGTAGCCAATGTAGTAACTCTTAAAGCATAGAAAGTGGGAAGCGAAAACAAGCGGAAGTTGGAGCTCTTGAGCAAGCAGCATAGGAAACGACGGAGGAAGGGGTTTTACGGAACGAAAGTCACAGCGTAAGTCGTCTGACGACAAGAGAATGAGTTACTGTCGTAAGGAAGGTTTGGGAAAGGGGTCAGGAACTAAGCAGGGCAGGCAGGAATCCCACATGCAAAGGAAGCTGCCGGGTAGTACTCTAAGGTAATTTGATTCCCCATTTCCCAACTATGGTAGAAGAAGGATTTTGGAAGCAGTCCCCTCCTACGGGTTGATAATTGCTTTAATCCAGAAGTGGTTATGCATTCAATCATCATGCCCTTCTACGAAGACAAGAGACTCCATTCCTGAGGAAGATAGTGAATCAGCACACCTATCCGACTAATCTATGTAGGGCTAGGTGGCACGACAAGGGACTTTTAAGCATGGGTCGCTAAAATCGAGTGTCTAGTGGACGAGGGTGAGGAACAGATTGCACTCGATGTCTTTTCATGAATAAGCTTGCGAAGTTTTCTACTGAATAAGAAATTCAAGTACTGTGCGAAAAAGTAGAGGCTACAACTATGGATACGGTAATGAAGCGAAAGAAGACATGATCGACTTTTGATCTATATCCCTTTCTTTCTCTATGGTGAATTGAAGCAAGCCATGCTTTTGAGGATCCAAATGATGGTTAGTTCTTACTTTATACCTACTATTTCGTATGGTTTTTGGTTCCTATTCTTATTTTATTAATAGCCATGATTTAGGCTGTAGTACTGACTATGCATAGGACTACTAAGGTGAAAAGACAGGATGTATTCTGACGAAATGCTATTGATTTTAAGAGGACTATCATGAAGAGGACAACAGAACCACTCACGATCTACTAAAAGGTAAATAGATTGATATTGGTTTGAATCTAATTCGTGAGACTATAACAATCAAAAGGCCTTCCGCTACTATAAAAATAGTCATAAAGCTCATTCTTTCACTCAGTAAAATATGATGGATAAGCAGTCATCCCTTACTTTATTCCTTCCTAAGTCAGGAATGGCGGGACGGATTAAAGCAAGAATCCCGTATTAGTTTGGTAATGGTTGGAGCAGCAAACTCGGATTCGGCAAGAATCTCATTTTTGGGTAGTACGAAGGGGGAATTGGCCCAAAAATTGGATAGGGGTCAAGACGCAGTCGGGCGCCAGCGGCTGACTCAAGTGCCCCCCGAACCGCGCGAAATGGTCGCCTATTACACGGCTTACTAACCCCACCTACGGTAGGGGTGGGGGTACCTATTATTCGTCGGTAGTATGGCGCACCCCCATTCTCTCCTCTCGCTTCGTCTAGTCCCACAACTGTTCTCTCCTCCTTCTCCCTCCATTGGAGATGTCCGATCTCCTCCAATTGAGCGAGATCTTCTCCAAAACATAGGATATCTATAATTTTATCTTATTTTAAAAAAAACATGTTTTTTTAGAATAGTGAGATGAGGGAAAATATGTTTTTTTAGAGAGAGTAGATGAAGAGGTGTTCAGTAGTTCAGGTGAAGTTGTGAAGAAGACGATGAATCTTTTTTAATTTTGATTTAGTATTTTTCTAATTCCTTTAACAATTATATCATTATAATACTTTAGTATTAGTTTTTTTATTTTATTTAAATCATAGTTTTTTCAGTGATATTTTTAATTCATAATTTTATATCAATTTTAATTTTTAAAATTTTATTGACATGTGGTATATTCTCATGTGCAACCAAACATAGTTATTTAACATACCCATGAATCCGACACAATATTCGCATACACAACCAAACACAAGTATACATGTTTTTTAAGAATCACATTACTGTATTTAACTTTCCAAAAAATCAGAATACTTTAATTATCTCATACCAAACGGCTCCTAAGACTCTAAAATCAAGGTGATATATGAAAAATAAAAAATAAAAAAGTTATATTACCAAATCTAAGAGAGAAATGGGTGCTTCAAAGTTCATTAAATGTGTTACGGTTGGAGATGGATATTTTGGCAAGAAATGTATTCTCATCTGTTACACAAGCAACCGTAGGCCTCTTTTGTTTTTGGGCCTGTTGTTAGGCATATTTAGAGGGTTAGGGGGCTGGTCTTGTTCGGTTTTTGGGTTTTTTTTTTGTTAGTTAGGTTTAGCTAATGGGGCTTTGTTTGTTTTTACTTGTTTGGTGGCCTTTGAGTAGCCTTGGACCGGTGGGCTCTTGTTGCTTCTTTATTTTCTGGTTTTTTGGCCTTTAATAAAATCTTACCATTCAAAAAAAAAAAAAAAACATGCATTTCATGTTGTTAAATGGTTGTCTTGTTGTAGTGATTTTATAACTTTTTATTAACTATGAATACGAGCATAGAAACTTGCCTAATAAAGTGGATGCAGAGAGAAACTTTTTCTACTGGTACCTTACCTTTAAAAATATGCTGGGAGAAAAAAGTGATTTTAAAAGCATTTTTTAGCAAATAAAATAAGCACATACCAAGTGGCATCTGTAGAAATAACAATTTCTAATTAAACAAAATAAATTGAATTAGAGAAGATGAAGAAGGTACCTTTCTCGCCAATATAGCCACGTTTTCTGTTGCCCTTCTTAGTGGATTTGGCAACACTGCAAATGGAGTTAATGTTGGAAGCAGAGAAACCCTTCTCGTTGTTGAACATGAGAAGAGTGGCTGCAGCTCCCGTGCCTGTTATGTCACGCGATGTTATTACAAATTCCAGCGATGGATTTACACCCGACGGATACTCATTGTCTTCTGCGTTCTGTCATATATCAATTCAAATAAAAAATCATACTTTGTTAATTAATTAACTTCATTTCAAATAAACACATCAGTTATGGGTCGTATTATTATTATAAGAAGAAGAGACCTGAATGAGTTCCATGAGAAAATGGACATCCTTGGCGTAAAGTTCAGCAGAGAGCATTTTGACAGTGAGGTGCAGTTCCTCTGTAAGCGGATTCACTTCACCTCCGATGGAGAACTTCTTCCTCCTGATCTCCTCTATGTGCTCTTTCGGTGTCGCCATAATAATCAACCACAAAATATCACCAAATAATCAACTGTTGCTACTTGCTAGAGAGAGAGAGATAGCGCTTTGAACATATGCAAAATGTCTGTTCTTGAATGAAATGAGATAGTGGAGAGAATATTTAATAGGAAAGGAAAACTTGTAGGCGAAGGAGTTAAAAGATCAAAGCAAAATTGACTTGCATAGTAAAAATTAATGACATGACAACAATATTAAAATACTTGCTTTTTATATGGTGTAAAAATAGACTCGATAGACAATCAACTTCAAAATTTGGTCTCCAATGCTTCTGTTTAAAATACATTTATTTTTAATAACGTGTCCCTTTTTATTTTTTATTTTTTTTAATTTTTTTTAGTTCCTACTAAAAATAGGTGAAAAATTAATATCAATTTTAAATACTTGTTGAGTCAATTGAAAAAATAGTTTTGCAACAGCCCATCTGAAAATAGACGGTCATATTGACAATATCTAATTTTTTTTTACCACATCAATGTGAGATTGAATATACACAATTGCATTATAGATACAATTTTTAATAGACGTACTATAATGCAACATTTTTTACAAACCACTCAACATTTTTTTATCATGTGTAACATTTTTTTTTTACAAACCACTCAACATTGGAGATGCTTTAAGAGCATCTTCAAGAATCTCCTTATCCTTGGAGACCCTCTTATTTAAAGGTGGATGTTATTTTAAAGACCATTAAGGAGGTATGTGTTCCAATAATACTCCCTTAAATGGTTTCTTTAATAATTTTTTTTTTATTATCTTATGTTTACTTTACAATTATTATTTATAGTGAAAAAAAGAGTTGTTGGTAATTAAAAAAAACAATTTACTCATTAAACAATAAAATAATTATTGGGATTTAAAACTTAAATATATGCTGCTTATCAAAAAATAAATAAACTTAAATATGTTGAGTCCATTTTAAAGGGGCTGAAATCATCCCTTAATTAAGAGAGTGAGCTCTACCAGAACTCATTTAAGGCGGTCTTTAAGTGACCTCTTGGAGCTGTATTTTTTAACAGCCCCTCCCTTAATTAAGTTAAGAAAGGTATTTAAGGGAGACTTTTAGAGATATTCTAATAAAATAAAATAAAATAAAATAAAAGAAGCAGAGAAAAAATAAAAAGGAAAAGAAGTACGGTAAATTAGGAGTCTTGGAAGCTCATTCGACCACCTAGCCTAGTCTTTCTCCGTGGGGTCAAGTCGTCATCCTTTCTGGCCTTTTCTTTTTCCCAACTTGTTACTTGCTGATTAGGCTCATTAATTCTAGTTCTTTATAGTAGATAATTGTGACACGAAGTATATAGTGACTCAAAGTCACTACTAATTCATATACTGAAATATGTAGTATTATGCCAATAGGGGCGTAGCTCAGCTGGTAGATGGACGAGCTTGGAGTTTAGGGTAAATGACTCCAAGGCTATTGAATTAATAGATGTTGTCACACACACAAAATTGTGTAGCATGATTGTTTATTAAGAAAAACAAAAGAAAAGATATATGTAACATGATTTAAATATAATTCATAAACCCATAATGGTTTTTCTTATGTTAAATTTGAACTAATATTTAAGATATACAAATACACGAGTGTGTTGCAAATTACAATGCTCCAAATAAATAAATTAATAATAAAAAGTTGACATATTAATATATACTTTAAATAAATTAAAACAATAATTAACAATTTAAACTACATTTATTTAATGTATATTTCTAAGTATTGTAATTAATTCATTAAAGTTTCAAGAACTAAAAGTTTAACCTAGTTGCGGGACACCTTAGTGCCAATGGGGGGGACCGACTTCTATAGTACAAGGCATGTTGGAATAAAATAAAAAGTGTTGAAAGGAAAGCTTAATCAAGGAGGAAAACTTTTACTAGGAATAGGATGAGAAATTATAATCGAAAGAGAAAAAAAAAACAAAAAGTTTGTACCGTCAATTGAAAAGATAGAAAACTGCCAAAGTCTTCTTTAAGACTTCTTATTATATTTTTATTATTTCTTGATTATTTAAGTATGGTTATATAAAAAATAAAGCAATTAAGGCCAATAGATTTAACATAATTATATTTAAATTTCTCCATAAAAGTTGGTTGAGAGGGTTAATCCTTAACCTCTTACAAGAACTATTACCAAATTGAGATCCACATATTTGATAAGAGCTATAATTTAACAAACAATTAAAATTAAATATTTTATTAATATCAAGATAGTTTAATTAAACAAAATGTATCAAATTATCACCAATAATTGAATATATATATATATATATATATATGAAAATTTTCTCCTCAGTGCGCACCGATAAATATATATATCAGTGTCCTGTATGTGAATCATTAGATTCAATTGATTTAACTTAGTCTGCATGCACTTGTCAGTACTTATCCATATTATATGGTCCACATACAATACACTGATGTATTTTATATGAGTTCGCACTGAGGAAAAAAAGACTATATATATAGTAATTTTCCAATGAAGATTTTTTACAATGCACACTTTAAGCACCTTTGATGAATTTTAATAGAATATATTGAATCTTGATTTGATTTTTTGTATGGTTGATAAAAACATTGAAATAAGATTATGGAACAAATTTATAAAAAAAAAAATTCGGGTCCAAGAACTAATTTTTTCCTAATTTTTTTAAAATAAAAAATTTAAAAATAGGGAAATATAAGAAAACGTAGTTCTCAAATCCAAAAAAATTCCAAATTTTTACCAAAGTTGTTCGCTTGTTTTAATTTCGATAAGAACTTCGATGAAATCACTAAGTTTTTATGAATTTTGATGTGATTTTTTTTATGGATGATAAATTTAATGAAATCTACCTATGAATAAAATTTGATAAATTTTTCAAGCATTATAACTATTTAGGGGAAATGGTGAGAAATGTCACATTTTTGTCTCGCTGTTGCACCAACGTCACCGGTTTAATAACTTATGTTTAAAAGGCACGTATTTTGGTGAACTACCAAAAATGCCCTTAAATAATCAATTTTTAATTGTCTCTGTACTTCCATCTCCACACTTGAAACACTGAAGGCAGGAACTCCTCTCTTTCTCTCTCTATAATAAATTTCAAAACTACTCAACGTTCTTCAGTAAGCACAACAAGGTAATATGTTTGTCTGAAATACTGTTTTGTATCCTTCATTTTTAAAAAACATTCCTTTTATAAACATGAAACTGGTTTTGTCAATATTGAATCTGTGAAATTTGAATCTCCTGATGCTGTTAATAAAAAGCTCGGAGCCTGTTTGAAAAAGCTCGAGCCTTTGGACAAAAGGCTCGAGCCTTTAGAAAACAAGCTCGGAGACTTGAAAAAAGCTCGAAACTTTGTAAAATAGCTCGAGCCTTTAGAAAACAAGCTCGGGATTTTGTAAAAACGCTCGGGACTTTTGTAAAAAAGCTCGGGACTTTTGTAAAATAGCTCGAGCCTTTAGAAAACAAGCTCGGGACTTTGTAAAAACGCTCGGGACTTTTGTAAAAAAACTCGGAACTTTTGTAAAATAGCTCGAGACTTTGTAAAAAAGCTCGGGACTTTGTAAAAAAACTCGGGACTTTGTAAAATAGCTCGGGACTTTGTAAAATAGCTTTTTCCGAGCTTTTTCCGAGCTTTTTCATCCGAGCTTTTTCGTGAACTGCCCGAGATTTTTCATGAATTGATCTGCCCGAGCTTTTTGCATAAGGCTCCGAGCTTTTTCCGAGCTTTTTCATGAAAGCTCCGAGCTTTTTTATCCGAGTTTTTTTATCCGAGCTTTTTCATGAACTGTCCGAGATTTTTCATGAATTGCTCGGCCCGAGCTTTTTCCATAAGGCTCCGAGCTCGACCCCCGAATGCATCTGCATAGCGCCACTCCGTCACCTGTTAAAGTGATTGCCTGAGTTTCAACCGGACTTTCTCTCTCTACTTCACAACTTTGTCACTGTAAACTGAATGAAAGAAAGCTGATGTGGAACAACAATTGGGGGTATTTTTGTCCGTTCACCATAATAGGTGCTTTTTAAACATAAGTTATTAAAGCAGTGACATTGTTGAAATACCACCTCCAAAAAGTGCTATTTATTTTTTGAGCCCTAACTATTTATCCTAATTTTGTTAAATATGAAAGCATTAGAAAAATGAGATAAATATAGGAAATTTTTTTAAAAAATTTTATAGTAATTGAAAAATTCTCAAATTATATTTATAGGTATATTTCATTAAACTTATCATCTATAAAAAAATCATATCAAAATTCATAAAATCGATCTGATTTCATCAAGGTTCTTACCGAAATTTAAGTTAGGGATACTTCACTTGATAATTCCCCCCCCCCCCTCTCTCTCTCTCTCTCTCTCTCTCTCTCTCTCTCTCTCTCTCTCTCTCTATATATATATATATATATATCAATTAATGCCATTTTCCAAATACATTACAGACCTCAAAATCAAATTTCAATGCATATAAGCCTTTAATTATCACCAACCCTCTAGTTTTTGTTCTGTTTGACTTTCCAGATCATTATGTTTGTAGCTATCACACTCACCTCTTGTTTTCCACGGTTTATTATCAAACACTTAGCTATCAATTAGCATGCCGATCGAATTCTTTGCCTGATATATTATTCCAAGCTTCTTCAATAATAAAGCAACTCTCACATATTTTTTCATTCACTCACTTAGTCACATGCATATCAATCAACTTTACGCTTTTTGGTTCTTGATCGAGGAATCAGAGAAATGCTGCTGTAAATGGAATAGTGATGTTGTCTAGCTTCAACGTACATTCATCAACTGATGACCAAAATTAATGCGATAAAAGAATATTGAGGGTAAGTTCGGAACTGCAACTCTGCAAGTCCACCCTCTCATACGATTGATAGTAATATTAGACCTCTTATCACTACACCTCTTACGATTGATAGTAATATTAGACCTCTTATCACTACACAAACTTATTGTGGGCAAGATTCATGCTATTCATGATGCAGGTAAGGTGTTATTTGCTCATTTATATGAAATGCAACTCCAAAGCGAGAGATAGTCTCCTTGGACGCCCGGTTCTTCCACGAATAAAACTTTTGGGTCACCTTCATTCCATTTCGATCTTATCCAATCCAATATTCGATCCTATACAATCCAATTGATTTTAGAATTTAAGATCTAATCCCATCTAATCGATTAGATCGAATCCAATGGATTGTATTGGATTGGATTAGATCCTGCACACCATATTCCTGGGAAAAATTGCAAATTTGAGGATGATTTACGGTCTGAAAAAAAAATGAGAAGAAAAAATTGGGAATCAAATTGTTTTAAGTGTTTCCACATGACACTGTATAATTGGCCTAATGTGATGGTGGTAAGACGTACCCATAAGGGGCCGTTTGGTATGCAGTCATCCTTACATGGGAATGAAAATCTTATAACATTCTCATGTTTGGTAGGAGATTTGGATTTTTGGTTTCCTGAGAAAGTGAATCCCATGGGAATCACATTACCCTCCAAGGGGGTAATCTGAAACCCTTTCCAACAGGTGGGTTTTAGATTACCCTCCATCTGATTCCCACCGTGGGACCCACCGTCATTAAAAAAAAATATTTTTATTTTATTTTCTTCTTTTTTGTTCTTCAATGCTTCTGGAATTAACACCAAAAATCCCCAATTTTTATTTTCTTACACTTTCTCACTACCCAAACACTAAATTTTCAGATTTTAAAACCTAAGTTTCATCAATTAAACAATATCCAACAACATCACCAACACAAACACCATCAAACAGCATCAAACACCATTATCAAACACAAAAAGGAAAAAAATTGCAACAGGTGAAAATTTTTCGATGATGATGACGATGAAGATCCCGGCCGAAGAAGGCGACGACGACGAAGATCCCGGCCCGACTGAGGCGACGACGACGAAGATCCCGGCTGGAAAGAGGCGACGACGACGACGAAGACGAAGATCCGGCTGGAAAGAGGGGACGACGACGACGACGAAGATCCGGCTGGAAAGAGGCGACGACGACGACGACGAAGATCCCGGTTGGAAAGAGGCGACGACGACGACGAAGATCCCGGTTGGAAAGAGGCGACGACGACGAAGATCCTGACCGGAGGCGACGACGAAGATGACGACGTGGAGACAAGGACTACGACGGTGATGCCAACAAGTAAAGATCTGGATTTTTTTCTTGAGAGATGGAAGATCGGTTTTGTTTTTCTTGATGATGATCTCTTTTCTTAAAAGAGATTAAAAATTTCAAAGACAACTGTTGGTTTTTTTTTAACCATGTGAACTTCAAATTTTTATTTTAGTTTTTTAGTTTTTAATAAATAAATAAAAAACAAATTCCCATGTAAAACCAAACACCGTTACTTAATATTCCCAGGAATCCGTCGTAATATTCCTATGCACAACCAAACACATGTATACAACTTTCCCAGGAATCATATTACCGGGTTTCACTTTCCCAGGAATCACATTATTTTGATTACCCCATACCAAACGGCCCCTAAAAGATTTTCTGTGAATATGTTTGTTATTTTCTTTGATGAGCAGATAAATCTTAGAAGAATAAGGAAAGATGTTACCTGAATCTTTGATATTGCTTTATGTTTGCAAGTTTGTTAGTTTTCAACTTGTATTTAAGGAAGTCAGTTATCTTGAAGTCTTTGGTTTCCCGAAATAACCTAGTGTCTACTATTCATGTACCAAAGTTATATTGGATACATATGGGTATAATTAATGAATAATGCTAAATGTCTCCATTTTTTTTCCCAAATTCTGACCCAAATGATATGGTATATGAGGTGTCAGGATCTTATAAATCATATGAGATTATGTGGTGATTGATATAATGCTAACACCTCACGTGCCACATTATTTGGAACAAAATTTAGGACGTCTAGCATTACTCATAATTAAGGACTCAAATCAACTGTCTAAAAATGATGTCCCAATTTGTGTCTAACCAACCAAATTGGGACATGTGTCTACATTTAAATCTAGATACATGTCCCAATTTGGTTGGTTAGATACAAATTAGGATACCATTTTTGAACGCTGATTTGAGTCCCATAATTAATTGCCTCAGTCTCACACAAACAAAGAAAACCGAAGGAGTAACTTGTGGAATTATGCCATCTGACCCTTTGAAGCTATAACCAACTTCATCCAAAGTGCTAAGTGAGATTAAGTTCCTTTTCAAGTCAGGAATATGTCTCACATTTGACAATGTTCTGATTTGCCCATCAAACATTTTCAATCTAACAGTCCCAATTCCAATCACTCTGCAAGCCTCATTATTACCCATCAGAACCTTACCACCATCAGCTTGTTGATAAGTAGTAAACAACTCTCTTCTAGGGCACATATGATAAGTGCAGCATGAATCCAAAATCCATTCACCATGTGATTCTTTTGTTGAAACTGCTAGAACATCAGCACTTTCATATCCATCTGAAACCACTGCAGCATCACCGTTTTGTCTTGTTCAAGTTGAGTACCAACTGCTGAAGAACCTGTGATGGTGTTTCCAACAAGACTATACAAACCATTGTGTTTTTCTCCCTTCATAACTATAATAATCCCTTTTGAAATCTTCAATATGCCATCTGACCCTTTGAAGCTATAACCAGCTTCATCCAAAATGCTAAGTGAGATTAAGTTCCTTTTCATTTTCAGCAGAGAGGTTATCAAAGTCTTCAAATTCTCCAATTCTTGAATGCCACATCATTAAGTGATTTTAGAGTCGCAATTCCTACAATTCTCCACCTTGACTCCAAAAACACACTTTAACTCCACGAAATTAGCAGTAACTCAGCATCTTCTTCGTCTTCAAGGGTTCTGGTTTGTAACCTGAACCAAGTTCAAGCAATGCTTGAACTTAGTTGCAGATACTACTTTAGTTGCCATGTCTGCTGGATTATCAGCTGTTGGAACCTTCTTGATCACTACCACACCTTCAGAAATAATATCTAGAATAAAATGCAACCTTACATCAATGTGTTTGGTTCTTTCATGATGCACCTGATTTCTTGAAAGGTGTATTGCACTTTGACTGTCACAAAAGACTGTCAAGTTTTCCATAGGAATTCCAAGCTCAGCTACTATTCCTTTCACCCAAAGCGCCTCTTTTACACACTCAGTAACAACAATGTACTCAGATTCAGTAGTAGATAAGGCTACAATCGACTGAAGCTGAGATTTCCAGCTTATGCACCCTCCACCTAAAGTAAAAACATAACCAGTACTTGATCTTCTTTTGTCAAGATCTCCAGCATAATCAGCATCTACATACCCCTTGATAAGAATTTCTGATTCCTCAAATCTTTTGAACAATAGACCAATGTCCAAAGACCCTTTCAAATACCTTAGTAACCACTTCACTGCCTCCTAATGTGCTCTACCAGGATTTGCCATATATCTGCTCACCAAACTCACTGAGTGGGCAATATCTGGACGTGTTCACACCATTGCATACATGACACTCCCAATAGCACTAGCATATGGTACCTTAGCCATCTTATGTATCTTTTCTTCCTTCACAGGACACAGTTGAGCAGACAATTTGAAATGTACAGCTAAGGGAACATGAAAATACTGCTCTTAACGTGTGTCTAACAACCTAGAGGGGGGGTGAATGGGTTGTTAATCGATTATTACCAAATTTTCGATTAGTCAATATTAATAGTATAACCCAACATAAACAAACATACAAAATCAAATGTAAAGTGCGGAATAATAAATAACACTTGATTTTTACGTGGAAACCCTTAAACAAAGGGAAAAACCACGGGCTATCCTTCTAGCCACTCACGATCCTCAAATCCACTATATGAGTAAAAAGTTACACCCTCAAGTGATACTCGGACTCTCACTCTAGATAACCTCAGGCTATGGACACTACCACTCGCCACTCTTGGTTCTGTCCCTAGTTATATCCACTGATATACTACTATTGGCGTGAGTACCTCCTACTCTACCCGCAGGCCTTTTACAATGGATTCTTGACCAATGCTTGCCAACCACAACTTGGTTGCAAGACTTCAATGCTTGTGCAACTTCACCCCGAAGCCACAAGACTTTGACTCAATGAAGAGTATAGGGTCTAAGTGAACAATCAATGAATGCTCAACACAATATATGTTAGACCAAACATACAATGCTTAACTAGATGTAGATAATGCAATACAACATCCTAGTTATCAAATAATGCCTACATGTATACACATGAGGTCTCAATTAGTTGTAGAGAAATTCTAACAACCTAATTGTCAATTAAATTCACATAAACATTCATAAACTTGAATAGATGCACAAAGACAACCTAATCATCAATTAAGCATACAAGAATATTTATGGATTAGCTATTTAGGCATATATGACCTAATAATGCAAGCTATCACAAACAAACACAATCAAATATTCATGAACATTAACTAGTTGATTAAAACACAATTTCTCAACCTAGTTATCAATTAATCACACATGAATATTTATGACCTAGCTTTTAGGCAAAAATGACCTAATCAATGAAGCTATCAAAATATAAACTCAATCATGTTATCAAGACTCATAAATATGCAATAAAGTAGAGTCTAGGTATTTAATCAAGCAATAAATACCTAATCTAGAGTAAGAAGAACAATAAATGATATTCAAAGAAGTTCTTGCTTACCTAGTCATGAAACAATGAAGACCCATGCTCAAATGATGTTGAATGATGCAAGATGGAGATGGGTTTTGGGTTTGGAGAGTCAAATAAGCTTTCTTGAAGCTTTCTCTCTCTAGGAGCTCTAACCTCTCTCTAAAAATGAATTTTAGAGCTCTTGATCGGCCAAGAAGAGAAGAGGAAGAATATATATGAAGCCCTAGTTAAAACTACATCGTTTTGAACTTGGGAAAAAGAATCCCGTCAAAACCGCTTGCCAGACCGCAGCTCAGGTAAGTGTCCAGACCGCGGTACATACAGCAGTGCACCGTCTGGACAACACCGCGGTTGGGACCGCTGTGCGTGCAAGTGCACAGGTCGCGGTCCACGTCGCGCATGACGCACTGGAGAATACCGCTTCGTGCGCCGCGGTGCAAGCAAAGCCTGCCGAGCGGTCTAGGCCGCGCCAAAGGGAAAAATCCCTTTTTAACACTCAAGACAAAAGTCAATCTTACATAAATGTTGTGCAAGTGTGAAGTGAGTGAGATGCACACAATGAAGCACAATTAACATGTCAAACATGTTATCAACTAAGATACAATGCAAGATTTGATATCTAATGTAAGCTAGTGAGTGTTTTAGAAAAGGGTGCACACTTATACAAACAATAAAGAACACAAATGCAAGATAAACAAAACATGCATGAAGTGTGTGTGTGCACCTAAACTCTTCAAGAGACAAAGTCAAGTGAGTATACCTTTTGCTCTTGAAGTCATGGAGATGCTTGGAAGCTTGCCAATACGGACCTAAGCTACCCATTACACAATCATCCCCAATGTGGTGGTTTGTCATGAAATAAGCCAATCATAAAATCGAGGTCCTTACAGAACAGTTACTGGTTTTGCATCTTCCATGCCAAACGTCTTGATTACTTTATCTAGATAATTCTTCTGTGACAAGAACAAAGATCCACTTGCTTCATTTCTAAGAATATCCATTCCTAATATCCTCCAAGCCTTACCCAAATCTTTCATATCAAACTCAGATTTCAGAATTTTCTTCAACTTTTGCACCTCCGTTGATTTCTTACTTGCTAGCAACATGTCATCGACATACAATAGTAAGTACAGTCTCTCAAGATAATCAGAGCCCTTAAAATATACACAGCTATCGTAAGAAGACCTTTTAAAACCATTTTTTGTGATGAAAGTATCAAATCTCTTATACCATTGTCTTGGAGATTGTTTTAGACCATAAAGAGATTTTTTCAACAAGCAAACATGATTTTCTTTACCTTGAACCTTGAAACCATCTACCCTTTTGATAACCCGCTATTCTGTCATTAGGGAATTGCGGATCCCAAAAAGATATTTCTAAAAAGTCCTACGCAATGTGCTCTATAGTTATGGAAACTAGTAAAGCTACAAGCGAGGGTATCGTTCCACAGGGAGGTGGGATTCATCGACCGTCTCTAGTTCTAGCTATACCACACGCCGAGCGAACTCGTGTGTTGCATATGCAAAAAGAATATGCGGAAAGTAAATGCTAAACTAACTAACAAATTACATAAATAAATATGTACAATGATAGGATGGAATGGAGAGATGCATGAAATGTGGATACGCTAAGAAAATGACTCAACCATGACAATCCTCCTAATTAAGCACTAGACTCACCTAGTCCTTCAAATGTGCAAGTATATCATAGGCTCGGGTCCCCTTAATTAATCTCTAATCTCTCTCGAAATCTTAGAGATCACATCCACACATATGCATGAATTCATTAAGTACCATGGAACACACAAAAAAGCCATGTATGCCAGCCTAGTGATACTCTCACTTTCTGATCATATACACGGGTTATTTCGTTGGGCATGTAATGCGCAACCGCGTGGGCCATACTACAGTCAATAATTCATCCACGGGGCTAACCAAATACGGGATGGCAACCAAGTGAAAGCATTAAGAATACGAGATACCCATACAACACGTATGTTATATGCTCATGTCCCCTTAATTTATCTCTACCCTCTCTCGAGTGCATAGAGATTGAATCCATGCAAAAACTATGAATCCATTAAGGACTGTGTGACACATACACGAGCTCTACACGCCAGCCTAGTGATCTCTCAACTTACTGGTCAAATGTAGAGGATACCACGATGAGCATATTAATGCGAACCACGACATATATAACACACAGCCTGAATATCATTCACAAGGTGGCTAACCGAGTGAAAGCATTAAGCAATGAAATACCCCTATAACTACACGAGCATAAGAGGAATTCGGTTTATCTTTACTCTAGATACGGATTCGGTTTAGTCAACTCCCTAGGATGGCCAGACATGGAAAACAAGTTCACCAAACAACAATGTGCAATAAGTTGGTTGATTTACATTAAGACAATTCAATATAAATTAAGGGTCCATCCTCTTGACTTAGAAATCATCCCAAATCAATTCATCACCCAATCCGGCCAAGGATGGGCAAATGTGTCTTAAAAAGACTCATTAAGCACAAGGATTGAACCAAGGCCAAGTTAACAACTAAATGTCTGAACTGAAACATTTTCTACTCTTTGGGGCTAAAATCCCTAATACTCAAATTACTCAATACATGGTATTTTGGCCATTCATTAACATACAAACACTCATGGGAAGCTAAATTACTCTACTCCTACATTAAATTACTCTACTCCTAATCTCAATCATGCATACATATCAATTTTGTCCCTCCACACACATGGATTTCACAATAAGAGTTTAATTCATAAAATTATCAAAGAGTAAAATAAAACCCAACTGAATTTAAGAACAAACATACATATATTGCACATGTATAGGTTTACAATATTCCCCAAATCGAGGTTACACATCAAAGACAACAAGAAATACAAAGAAATGAGCAAATAAGAGCAAACCCTTGAAGACAAGCCTCCAAAGATGCTCCTAGCCATCCTAGCTCAAAATTGGCTCCTAATTCCTTGCAATCTACTCTATGATGGATGGAGAAGGTGTGAAATGGTGTGGTGGAGGTGTGTGGTGAGCTCCCATGGAGGAAAAACCTTCATGGGAGCTGGATCTCTCACTTCTTGGTGAAGAAGATGAAGAAAAGAGAAGAAAAGGGAAAATAGATGAGAAGAGGCGTGAGAAGGGGAGGAGATTCTGTCAAAGAATGAGAGAATAGGGGATATTTATAGTAGGGGAGGTTAGGGTACAAATTGGGGGTGAAAGGACAAGTTTGCCCTACAGAAAATGCCCTAAAATCGCTAGTCTAGTGCGATCCGCGGTACGTTCCGTTGTTCAGATAGACGAACTGAACCGCGGGTTTGCTCCAGATCGGTTTCCACGGTTCGTCATTAGGTCTTCCGCGGTACGCTTTGACGACGCGTACCGCGGAAGTTGGCAGTGGAGCTGCCCTTGTTTTTCACGGTTCGTCTCGCGGTTCACTTGGACGGAGCCACCAACGGAAGTTGGCAGTGTATACATAGCTCGATTTCCGTAGTTCACATTTTGTACGTCCGCTGTACGCTTTGACGAGACATACCACGGAAATCACTCCTCTTGTCCTCCAAGATGCGTTTCGGCCTGAAAACACCCCGTTTCTGCACGATAACTTCTCCAAACCAAAATGAACCTGCACAAGGCTCACAAAACACATTATATACAAAAATACACTCGAAAACAAAAACAAATGATAGAAAATGGGGACCTCAAAAGGTGTATGTGGCGATGTTATCAGTTGACACATGTAAATTTTCTCCTCAAGCTCTCCATGTAGGAATGCTTTCTTGACATCCATTTGATCAAGTTTCATGTCAAGTCCTACCACCAATGATAACAAGATCCTAATAGAAGTGTGTTTGACCACATGGGAAAATACTTCATTTTAGTCTATCCCCTCTTTTTGAGTAAACCCCTTGGCAACCAATCTTGCCTTAAGCCTGATTTCTTCTCCTGGTAACCCATGCTTCTTCTTGAAGATCCACTTGCATCCTACAACTTTTTAGTTTTTAGGTTTCTTCACTAACACCCAGGTATTATTCTGGTGTAAAGAGTTCATCTCTTCATCCATAGCTGATTTCCATCTATCTGAATCATCACTCATTAAAGCCTGATGATAGTTCAATGGTTCAACATCTGACTCTTCTATTACAGTGTTCAAAGCATATGCAACATCTGCATATCCATATCTTTGTGGTGTCTTTTTATGTCTTTTCTCTCTATCTCTTGCCAAGAGATAATCCTGCAGGTCATCTTCCTCTTTAAAATACTTATCAGTTTGTTCTTCATTTACTATAAGAATGTCAGAGAAACTTGGTTCAGTGTATGGCTCCACCTCAAACTGAACTTTCTCTTCAACCTGAGCATCTTTAGTTTGTGTTGCTGGCAATAAACCTGGAAGCTCATCTTCTTTGAAAGCCACATCCCTTCTTATAATTGTCTTTGAAAAACAATCTCCCTTATACCAGAGTCTATATCCCTTTGTACCTTCAGGATACCCAAGAAATATGCATTTTACTGCTCTAGGCTCTAGCTTTCCAGTGTTTGAGTGTGCATATGCTGTGCAACCAAACACTCTGAGATTTTCATACTTACTAGGTCTTCCATTCCATTTCTCCTCCGGTGTTTTGAATTCTATTGCAGTGGATGGGCACCTATTTATCAAGTAACAAGCAGTTATAACAGCCTCTGCCCAGAAATTATTTGGTAGCTTTGCATTTGATAGCATACACCTAACTCTCTCTAGAAGAGTTCTATTCATCCTTTCTGCTAAGCCATTTTGTTGTGGAGTTTTAACAACTGATTTGTGTCTTTGTATTCCTTCTTGTTTGCAGTATTCAGTGAATTCATCATTGAGATACTCTAGACCATTGTCAGTTCTGAGTGTCTTGACTTTTCTCTCAGATTGCTTCTAAACAAGTGCCTTCCAATCTGTGAATTTCTTCAATGCTTCATTCTTGTGCTTCATCAGGTATAACCATACCTTTCTCGAGAAATCATCTACGATTGTTATGAAGTAACGATTTCCACCATAAGAATTAACTCTAGCAAGCCCCCAAACATCAGAGTGCACATAATCCAAAGTACCACTCGAAGTGTGTACACCAGTACTAAACTTTAGTCTAGTCTGTTTGCCAATTATGCAGTGTTCACAAAAATCCAATTTCCCAATTTGATCACCACATAGCAGCCCTTGATTGCCTAGTTCTTTGAGTCCTCTCTCACTCACATGACCGAGCCTCATGTGCCACAACTTTGTTTTGTTTTGTTCAAGTTGAATACCAACTAAAAATCACTTGATGATGTGGCATTCAAGAATTGGAGAATTTGAAGACTTTGATAACCTCTCTGCTGAAAATGAAATTTCTCTGTCAAGACAAATCAAGTTACTTTTCACAACTGTCGTTTAGTATGTGCTGGACAAGTCAAATTGATAGTATGTGCTTATGTAAAAAGGGAATGTTTCATTGTATATGTGAGAGGAAGTTGAGGGTCAGTTACTGTGTGAGATTCTAGAGAGAGTGAAGACAAGTTTTTTCAGAGATACAGAGAGCTTGTAAAGAAATTCATTGTTCTATTGAATTTCTGCCATTGTGAGAATCTCAAGTGACCTTGGTGGTTGCTGTTTTTGTAACCTTGTGTCACTGATGATAATGAAACTCAAGCAGTAGTTCAGCAAGTGGATGTAGATCATTTTTTGATCGAACCACTATAAACCCTGTCTTATTTTCTGTTTTCATTTGTTCTTTATTTTCACTTCCACGTTTGCTCTGTTTATAAAATTCTTCTCAGTATCAGTTGTAGTATAGTGAACATTATTTGTAACATAACTAAATATGAGATAGACTATTGACTCTCGACGAATTAAATTTAAATATTACAGTCTTATTTATAGGCACCGAGAACTAATTTAACATCAAAGATGGTAAACCGAATCATAACTAATGTTCTAGTAAACGCTAGGCGCTAGTAGGACGGAGAGCCAACGCCTAGCACCTAGGGCAATTAGTCGGCGATTAATCGGCCGGTAAATTTTTTATTTTTATTTTATTTTCCTGCATAAAAATAGAAATCAAGTATCAATTCAAATCCTAAAAAGTAAAAACTAAAACTGAAATTAGTAAAAAAAATTAAACTAGGATAGTATATGGGTGAAAAATCAGTTGGATGTTTTGAATGGAAGTGTTTCATTTCAGAATTAGGAAGCTTTACATGCATTGATTATATAAGAGACTACTTAATGTTTTCATCAATCTAAATTTTCAGTTTGAAATAACTGGAAGTGCAGTGCAGTGCATCACTTCATTCTCTGTTTTCATGAGTTAATCAAAATGACTGCTCTAACTTTTTTTATATGGTAATAATTATTGATAGTTTTGTTCTATGGCTTGATTAAAATCCATCAAGTATTATATGATTTCCATGTGAATTCAAGAACTGAAACCAAATTCTGCAAGTCTCTATCCAAGTTAAATTACTATAACCCATGAGAAAGTCTTGTCCTAGAAATTCAAATGGCATGTATTTCACACACAACCTTAAAGATGTATTTTTTATATAAAAAAAGGGGCTAGGCGGATTCAACGACTTTGACTCCGCCTAGCCGATTTGACCGATTAATCGGTGGCCGACTAATGTGGCTGATTTTAGCCTTTTCGCCACACTAAGGAGCCGACTAGAGGAATCCGATCGTACCGATAAATACACCTTTTGAGGTCCCCATTTCCTAGCTTTTGTTCTTGTTTTCGAGCATTTTTGTGTGTTTAATGTGTTTGTGAGCCTTGTGTAGGTACATGTTCCCTACGGAAGGTATTTGAGCTTAATTGAAGAGTTTTAGAGTTTTTTGGACTGAAATGGAAAACATAGTGTGCAGTACACTCATATTTCAGGGACAATATCTCTCTCTTTAGATTGAACCACATTTTATATTACCTATTTTCGGAAAGCCCCAGATGTCTAATTTCCAGTGCTTTTTACAGATCGTAATTCCGGGTTTTCTAGAAGACATTATGGTCATTTCTGTAACAGTGCGTGAAGCTGGAAATGCTGAAAATGCCAAAACCGATGTTCACTCGCCCTATGTATAGTGGGTAAATAGAGATTTTACTTCCAGAATGTGTCCGCCTCTGACTCGCCTGCAACCCGCTGTATGTACAGTGAGTGTACAGCGGGTGTACAGCGACTGGGCACAAGTTTTGAGTCGTTTTGGCTGATTTTGAAGGGCAACTTCGTCCTTTCACTCCCATTTCATGCCCTAACTCTCCCAAACTATAAATATACATCTTCCCCTCTCTTCTCGAGAGGAGACAACGAACCTTCTTCTCTTCTCTACCCCTTTCTTCCATTTTCTCTTCTTCTTCATCTCCTTCACGAATTAAGGAGAGAACAAGCTCCCATGGAGGTTTTTCCTCAATGGGAACTCACCATACACATCCACAACACCATTTTACACTTCCTCCATCCATTTTAGAACCGATTTCAAGGAAATAGGAGTGGTTCTTTGACCAAAACTGAGCTAGGAAGGCTTTGAGCATCTTTGGAGGACTTGTCTTCAAGGGCTTGCTCTCATTTACTCATTTCTTTGTAATTTCCGTGTCTTTGATGTGTGGCGGGCACGTCGTTGGGGTGTCGCCAAATGTTTGAACAATTAAGTCCGGCCTCGCAAGCGCGCGAGTCACAAAGACTAGAATAGAGGCAAGCAAGCGATCGTTCCGTAGGGAGATGGAATTCACCGACCGTCTCTAGTTCTAGCTATTATTACAACATACCAAGCGGACTTGAGTGTTGCGAAAAAATGAAGGATAGAATAACTAAATAAACTACATAAATAATATGTACATGGATAGGGTGGAATGGAGAGATATAGAATGCAAATGGTTACACTAGGTAAATGACTCCAATAAAACAATCACACAATTTCATACAAACATGCTCATCAAAGTTGAAAGTCGTGCTCACTTAATCCTCGTCAATATTCCGTCTAGAGATATAAAGGACTATACCCACATACACTAGCAACCGATCTTTCGATGGTTGCCCGCAATGCACACGAGTTCATTAAGAACTATGAGACACATTTAGCGACTATACATGCAAAGGCCTCACGTATGTCTACCTTACCCTACATGCAGTGAAGATTTAATCGTGCACGTTGCGTGCTTCTCCTCTCGGTTCATCACACAACAACCAAAGTTCATTCAAGTGGTGGCTAACCACTTAAAAGCATTAAGAACTTAAATAACCACTCAACAAACATACTTAACAAAAAAAGGCAACAATGCTAGGTTTACGTTAAATCCCTAATGAATGAAAGTACACATCAAAGAAGAGACTGAAATACAAGGAGAGAAATACAAAATAGGTAGAAAGGACAACTCATCCGAACCGGGAATCGAACACCGGATTCTTATGGTTGTCAATCGCGATAATCTTAACCACTGGAAGAAAACGGCGGTCTCCAATCTCATGAATGTACTCCTCTTTCAATACAAGAGAAAACTCTCTCCTTATATCTCTAATCCCCCTAAGGTGGATGACTAAAATGAGAACAAGCTCACCAAACAATAATGCATGAATAGTTGATTGTTAAACATAAAAAACATTCAATTTAAATTAAGGGTTCATTCTCTTGATTTAGGAATTCACCAAAATCAATTCATCACCCAACCCAAGCCATAGGATGAGCAATTGTGCCTTAATACAAATACCCATTAAGCACAAGAATATATAACCAAAGCCTAATCTAGCATGTGAATGCATAGTCAACCAAGCTTCTCCCACTCTTTGGAGATAAAGCTCTAACACTCAAATCATACTACACATGGTATTTTGGATCATCCACCAACATACAAACAATTATGGAATGCTAAATTACACTACTCCTAAATTAAATTACTCTACTCCTAATCCCATTCATGTATACATATCAATTTCGAGCCTCCACACACATGAATATCACAATAAGAGATTAAATCATGCATAAATCAAAGAGTTAAACAAAACTCAAATGAATTTAAGAAACATTCATACATATATAGCACAAGTGTAGGTTTACAAAATTCCCAAATGGTGTTTATGGCAAAAATGTTATGGCAAAAATGATGGTCTTAGCAAACTGTTATGGAAAATATGATAAGATTCGAGGTTGAGAAGTTCGATGGAAAAATTAACATTGGCTTGTGGCAAGTTCAAATCAAAGATCTATTAATCCAATACGGGTTACACAAGGCGTTGAAGGGCAAGTCAACCCCTGCGAATAATGGGCAATGTAGTTCGATCTGAGAAGGGAGATATGGCCCCCGAAAGTTAAGTGCACTGCACACAAATTCCAACTTCAGCCCTTTTAATTCCAAAACTCTTCAATTTAGCTCAACACCTTATTCTAAGGGATATAACCTACATAAGGCTCATAAAACACATTATATACAAAAATATGCTCGAAAACAAAAGCAAAATATAGGAAATGGGGACCTCAAAAGGTGTATTTTGCGATATTATCAACGAACCTTAAAGGCTCTGGAGATCCTAATAAAGAAATGGATGGTACTAGTTCTGGAAAACCTATGATGAGCGATAATGATTGGGAGGATTTGGACTAGAGGGCTGCAAGTGCGATACGATTGTGCCTGGACAAGAATGTTATTGCAAATATTCAAGGAACATATTCAGCGAAAGAATTTTGGGAGAGGCTTGAAGAATCGTATCAAGCAAAGACCGTCTGCAACCGATTCTACCTGAAGAAGCAGTTTCACATGCTCCAGATGACTGAAGGTAGGAAAATTTCCGATCGTCTGAGAGTGTTCAATGGAATAGGTTCCGAATTAGAGTCGATTGGAGTAAAGACTGATGAAAAAGACAAAGGATTAAGACTCATCTGGTCTCTTCCATTGTTCTATGCGCACATGAAACCAATTTTAATGCATATGAGTTCAACCATATGTTTTGGAGATGTGGCGAACAAACTAATCTCTGAGGAACGAAGGCTAAGGAGTGAAAGTAAATCTTCTGATAACTCGGCTCTTTTTGTTGACAGGAAGAAACGAGGCTCCAAAAGAAAAGTCACTTGCTGGGGATGTGGACAGTCTGGACACATAAGGAAGGATTGTGATGAGAAGGTTTTTGTCGTCAGAAAACCGTCTGTCAAAACAATTTATAAAACCTATGCGATGCGTTCACAAGTAGAAATACAAGTAAAGCGGTAAGCACGGGTGTCGTCCACTGAGATCGGGGTAGCGGTGATAAGATTAGGATTAATATAACTAGTATGCATAAAAGTAAAGTGATGGTGAATGAAAATATAATATAAACTAAACTATGAAAGCAAATAAAATGGGATGACAATGGAGTGATGAATGAATGATGATGGAACTACGGAGTTGATGGACTCGTAAGTGAATATTCGGGTAATTGCAACACACTCTCAATTAAGTGCGTTTTGACAAATGTAACCAACCTAGGGTGTATAGTGTTGGTATATATCTCTAGCAAGAGGTCAACCTATGGTGTATAGCGAAGACTGAAAATACACTCTTAACGTGTGTCTACAACCTAGAGGGGGGGTGAATGGGTTGTTAATCGATTATTACCAATTTTTCGATTAGTCAATATTAAACAAATAACCCAATTTAAATCAAACATACAAAATCAAGTGTAAAGTGCGGAATAATAAATAACATTTGATTTTTACGTGGAAACCCTTAAACAAAGGGAAAAACCACGGGCTATCCTTCTAGCCACACACGATCCTCAAATCCACTATTGTAATGATGTTTACAACCTAGGTTGACCTCTAGTCACACCATTCTCGGTCACTAACCCACCACTACTACCCAACGGGCCTTTATAGTGAATCCTTGATCACTTTGCTTGCCAACAACACCTTGGTTGCAAGACTTCACTTGCTTGTGCACTACACCTTGTAGTCACAAGACTTAACTCTCAAGAAGAGATTAACAACCTAAGTGAATATATGAATACTCAAAATACAAATAATGCTAGGCAACACTAAATGCTTATCTAGGGATTTAAGATGACACTAAGTACAAATCCTAGATATCAATGTCTATATGAATGCTCATAAAGACCTAACTAGATATAGATGTGCAAGTCTAAACTCTAGTCATCAAACAAAGCCATATCCACATATGTTGTCATTAATCATGGCAAGGACAATAAATGCAATTAACAAATGCAATCAATGAGTCCTAATTAGATAGAGGGCAAATATGTCCTAAATGCAAGCTATCACAATACAAACTCAATCATACAAAGGAACTCATAAATATATTCATTAAATAAAGTCCTAGCATTTAATCAACTAATAAATGCAATAAAAACACAATCTTGGAAAGTATGAACAAATGATAAATATGGGGTTTTTGTTCAACTTACCAAGTCAACTAATGATGAAGACTCATGCCTTAAAGATGCTTAGAAATGCATGAAGGTGATGGGTTTTGGGTTTGGAGAGTCAAGGAACAAAGTTTGAAGCTTTCTCTCTCTAAGGGTTGTTCTCTCTCATAAAAATGGGTTCATGAAGCTCTCAAACGAGTTAGGGAAGAAGAGAACATATATATAGAAACCCTAGACAAAACTACGTCGTTTTGGGTTTGAGAAATAAAAATCCCGTCAATACCGCTTGCTGGACCGCGGCTCGGGTAAGTGTCCAGACCGCGGTATACACATCAGTGCACCGTCTGGACAACAGCGCGGTGCAGGGCGCTGTGCATGCATGGTGCACAGGCCGCGGTATGGGCAACAGAGGCCTACTGGACAACACCGCAACTTGGGTCGCTTTGCGTGCAAGTGTACAGGAACCGGTACAGGAAGCATGACCCTGCTGAGGTATACCGCTCTATATGCCGCGGTGCAAGCATGTCTTGCCAAGCGGTCTAGGCCGAGCTAAGAGAAGAAATTCTCTTTTCTGGGCAAACTCAACACACTAAGTGATGTGCAAAATGTGCAAGTGTGGAGTGTGAAAAGAGGCATACAATGCATCATTCAATAGCATGTAATCAAGAATATAATGCATGCAAGTGAGTGTGTGCAACTAAAATCTCTTCAAAAGAGTCAAGACAAGTAAACTACCTCTCTTGAAGCACTATGGGATCTTGGAAGCTTGTTGATGAAGAACCACAATAAAACCTAAGCTACCCATTACAAACATCCCCAATGTGATTTGTCATGAAATAAGCCAATCATAAAACTGTGGTTCTTACAAAGACCTCCTACTAGCGATTAATCCATCCTAAGCAACCAACAATGGCTAGTTACTCAATCAGAACTTTTTCCATGAATGCTCGTCCATCTAGCTATGGCTCAACCTATTACTAATGTAGCCATCCTAGGGTGTATAGTGATGGCTTCCAATTCCCTCACAAGTGGCCTACCTAGGATGTATAGTGAAGGCCACCCGTTTGAGATTGGATGAGGCTCGAGGTTGTTAACCGAATTCTACTCGAAGGTTAGTTCTCGTAAAATCACTAAAGTAGCCAACCTAGGGTGTATAGTGGAGGCTTCTAATTCTCTCACAAATGGCTAACCTAGGATGTATAGTGAAAGCCACTAATTCAAGATTAGATTAAGGACATGGTTATAGAGCCAGATTTCTGGAAATCCTTCCATTCAATGGAGCATTAGACAACCTAATTACATACTCAAGTAATCCAAATCAATCATGCAAAGAGGGTGTATCCAAGCAAATCAATAATGAAAATCAATTCAAGCAATGGAATAAAACATAGAGATAGAATAAATATAACACATAGAGTTTATTTACAAAGCCCAAGTATCCATTAAACAAATAACATCAACCCCATAGTGGGGTATTTTAGCTACTCATGTTCTATTACAAACCAATAAACTAAGAGAGAGTGTAAAGAGAAACCCTTGAAGATTGCTCTCCTTCCTTGAAGCTTGAATCCAAGTCTCCTAGTTACCTTTGATTGAGTAGAGATGGTTTGGATGATAGGGAGACGTGTTTCTAGCTTAGACTACAAGTGTTGGGAGAGATGGGTCATTTTTGGTTCATTCCCATCCTTTTCTATTTATAGAGGATGGAAAAATAGGTCACTTAAGCTTGAAAACAGAAGCTGTCGTGCGCATTATGCAGGTAGAGTGCGGGTGAATTACCCGCACTGTACCCGCACTATATGGGTTATCTTCATCTTCAGTTCTCTGATCTGGGCAATAGTGCGGGTGGAGTGCTGTTGGATTACCCGCACTTTACCCGCACTTTACTCGGATTGTACTCACACTATGGTGTCAAGTGTAAATCCACTCCTCTGTCTTGAGCAACAGTACGGGTGGAGTGCGGTTGGATTACCCGCACTTTAGTGTCCGGTGCAAATCAGCTCCTCTGTCTTGAGCAACAGTGCGGGTGGAGTGCGGTTGTGCAAGTTCCTCATATTTTGATTGGCTTATTTCGTTGACAAACCACATTGGGGATTATTCTTGTAAGGGTAAATTGTAAATTAGGCCTCTTGAGTGTGATCAAGCTTCAAGGACATCATCTCTCTCAAGAGCACTTCAAAGGTATCTCACTTGTTTAACTTTCCTTGAAGAGATATAGTTGCACACACTCACTTGCATGCATTATGTTCTTATCTTCATGTATTTAAATGATGTATTGTATGCCACTTCTCACACTCCACACTTGCACTTTTTGCACATCACTTAGTGTGTTGAGTTTGCCCCGAAAAAGAGAATTTCTTCTCTTACCGCGGCCTAGACCGCTTGGCAAGACATGCTTGCACCGCGGCATACAGAGCGGTATACCTCAGTAGGGTCATGCTTCCTGTACCGCTTCATGTACACTTACACGCATAGCGACCCAAGTCGCGGTGTTGTCCAGTAGGCCTCTGTTGCCCATACCGCGGCCTGTGCACCTGCATGAAAAGCGCCCTACACCGCGTTGTTGTCCAAACGGTGCACTGCTGTGTGTACCGCGGTCTGGACACGTGCCTGTGACGTGGTCCATCAAGTGGTATTGACGGGTTTCTTTGCCCTAAGTTCAAAACGACGCAGTTTTGACTAGGGCTCCCTTATATATATTCTCTCTTCTTCCTTGCTCGTTTTTGTGAGTTCAAGAAGCCATTTTTGAGAGGCCAAGCTTCCTTTAGAGAGAGAAACTCTCAAGAACTCATCTTTACTCAACCAAACACAAATCCATGTACATCTAACATCTTACAAGCATCATCTCATCATGGATTCTTCTTGCTTTCATTGACTAGGTAACTTGAACATGCTCTAAATCTCATTGTATTTATTTATGTTCTTGTTTGCCTATGGTTAGCTTTTTTATATAATTTTATTGCATATCTTTATGTTTATTGGCATTTATAACATGTTTGAGTTATTGTTTGTTGGTTGAGAGCTTTGTTCATTGATAGCTAGCATTTAGGACAATTTTACCCTTCTAGCTAAATCCTCATGCATTTGCATTTAGATATTGATATCTAGGATTTGCATTCATTGACATCTTTAAATCCTTAGATAAGCATTTAGTGTTACCTAGCATTAATTGCATGTTTGAATATCTTTTACATATTCACATAGATTGTTTAACCTCTTTATTGATTGTTAAGCTCTGTGACTAAGTGGTTTAGTGCATAAGCTTGTGGTCTAAAATCACTATTAAAGGCCCGTTGGGTAGAGTGAAAGGGTTAGTGACCAAGTAGGTGTGACTTGAGGTCAACCTAGGTTGTAAACTTTCGTTCAAATAGTAGATTTGAGGACCGTATGTGGCTAGAAGGATAGCCCGTGAGTTTTGCCCAGTTGGAGGGTTTCTCACGTAAATCAATCCTTGTGTTTTTATTGTTTTCCGCATATTTATATTGGATTGATTGATTGCTAATATGTGATAGTTCTTTTAAAATTGATTAAGTCTAAAAGTTGGTAATAAATCAACTAAAACCTATTCACCCCCCCTCTAGGTTGTATTAGACACACTTTGTGTATTTTCAGGTTGGATGACCCGTACTGACCCGCACTTTATCTTTTCTTCATGAGTCAGGTCCCGGCTGTGGGAAGGAGTGCGGTTGGATTGCGGTTGTGACCCGCACTTGACCCGCACTGTAGAGCTGCTTATGATCATTTTTCTTTACTTTTGCCCATTTTCTGCCGGAACCACTGCAATTAGCTTCTGACACCAAAATTACATCTATTGCCTGCAATTAGCACCAACGAGCCTATTAGACATAAAATATATAGAAAATACACACAAGAACGAGACAAAGGAATAGGAATGAGGGCCGAAATATACAACAATTTAGGCACGATCAAACACCCCCAAACCAAACCTTTGCTCGTCCTCGAGCAAACTTAATCTAAAACAAATAAGACACAAACTAAAAATGACTCGAACTAAGAACTTTCCTAGACACAAAGAAAAACTTGCTGCATAACCAATTACCAGAGAGATACACAAAAGCAAATGGGAGTGAGGAATGAGCATATGCAAAATATTCTAAACAACTCGAAGGCACCCCAAGGGAAACTGGCACAACACGAATCCCACACTTAAAATGTCCTCGCCTCAGAAACTACTCACTCTCACACCTCGAGCATAATTCGCTTCGACGCTAGGTTCTCACATGGATTTTCTCTTATCTTTCCTCTCAAAACCTAGGTTCACACTCATGCAACATGTATGCCAATGAATTTATGTAACTGAATCAACTTAGTTGCATACATTTAGTGTAGAATAAACACTGCTTTCAGTGAGTGAGTCTCATGAAAGAATCACGTGTCATGAACGAGGAAAAATCTTTCATTAACTAATATTCCCAATCTAGACGTCCCCTAAGATCAACTAGGTCTTTTCCATTTGGTTGTAACGTGGCCTCGGTGAATGGTGATTAGAAGAATGAGAAATTTAGGCACAAGCACTAATCAACCAAGTTAAGGCAATACATTCTACACTTAAGTATTTAATTTCTCGTGCAACTCCATTTCCAAATACAATATGGAGTCCAGGCATACAATTAGACTCTACGTGCAATCTTTAACTACTCATGTTACCTATTTGAGTAGCATTTACAATTTACACAAGACATTTGAAGCATATTTTTCTTTTGCTGCTTTTTGCTTCTTTTGTTTTCTTTTCTTTTCATACCTTTTTATTATGCACATTTTCACAACTCATTGCTCTTGCCTAGGTACACGCCATTTATCAAATTAAAGCACAACTTTACATTCCTAAGCCTCAACAAGATCAATTAAGAGAGGGTTGGCTAAGTGTTTAGGTTGCTTGGGTTATGGATAACGTGGGTGTAGAATGGAAAAGTCTATATGTGTTTGACTTCAAAATTGGCTTGGGAGCACACATATTACTGGAATGGGAAGTATTTAGGCTTTCTTTTTTAGTGGCTAAAACACACATTGCCTAATATCACTTCAAATGATCAATCTACCAAGGGAATAAAAGTTTCTGTCAAGCAGTCCACATATATGATGCATGTTCAATGACAAATGATGATTTTTGATGTAGTGAGACTTTGCATGGTGTTTGAATAGTGTTTACAGATTTGAAAAACATTTTCCCTCAAATATACACGCTTTTGGCTTGTGTTTGTGATCTCACAAGGGAAATCTCCATTATTAGAACAAGGCGCTTAAGCACCGAGTTCCCTAAACTTAGACACTAGAAGATGAGACTAGCCCATGAAGTGCAAGTGAGACCCCTAAAGTGACTAAGAGTTATTGAATAAGCACACAAAGCATACACACATTCGCCACAAACACTATGCTCCAAGTATCTCACCAAGCTAAATAAGCTCAAAATTTTGGCTAAGCAGCAACTTTTTCGAAAATAAGACACAAAAATGACTTAAGACACAAAAAACGACTCAAAAAGGCGTCTACACCCCCAAACCAAAACCTAACATTGTCCTTAATGTTGAAGACAAGAGAATCCGCCCTAGCGGCACGCACCTAACATGACTCAAACAAACCTAGGCACTAATCAACCAGAATCAATGCCCCAACAAAATAAAAGTGACTCAAACAAGGCTCACAAAATGAAGGCAATTCATGCAATATATCATTGAAGCACAAGTCAAGCTTAACATCATGTATTTTATCAAAATTGACTGAATGGGGCATGAAAAACCCCCAAACCAAATTAAACAATATAAAGTACATGCATTCATACTTGCACAAGAGCCTCCAGCTCTTTCATCCACAAATATAATCAATAAATTCAATGTGCAAATATCCACAAAATATAGCATTCGAACAAAACTATCCCAACATCACAATTTATTGAATTTAAACAACATAAAACATAAAAATAACTACATGTATCAAAATTATTCAATGGGATGCATTCATGGAGAGGCTAGAGTCCTCTAAGGGTGGTTTGACCAAGTTAGGAAATTCTCTATTTTTCACTACCCAAATAAATTTAGGTGACTTCATTTTCTTTTCCTTTTTCATGTTTCTATATAAGTGCACTTGGTCTTTCTTTACCCATATTTGCTTGACCCTAGGTGGACCCCACTTATTCCTAGGACCTCTAGTTTTCCTATGTTGATTTGGCTTGTAATTTTTAGCCTTGAAATGCTCTGTCCTAGAACATGCATAGCAAAAGATATTAGAGTTAAAGGAGCTCCCCTTTGATGCGTGGTCTTGAGGACGTTTGATTTGTTTCACTTGTAACGCCTTGACCTCCTCCTCCTTTTTGCTTAGTGCTACCTTTGCTTCCTTTAAGGCATTAGCGTTTTGATCAACCTCCGTTTGCATCTTCATTGACTTGTGAGCTATCTCATCTTCAAAATCTTTTGATAGCCTCACTAAGTTCTCCAAATCCTTCCATGCGGTACTCTTTTCGGCTTCAAATCTCTCAATTCGTTCTTCCACTTCTTTGTTCTTATCGGAGACTTCGTCATTTGTCTTCTTGAGAGTACCATTCTCAACCCTGAGCATCTTCACTTCATATAATAGTTTCTTTTTCAACTCTTGGAGATTACTCGCCTTTTCCATTCCCAAGGCTTCTCTCTCTTGAAGTGTTTCATTCTCTTCCTTCAACACACTCATTTCCAACACTAGCTCTGTGCTCACGCTCATAAGCTCTTGGTTCATCTTGATCATCCTGTCCATCTCGTCCATTCTCTTGCTTCGCTCCACTTCAAATTCTATTCGAAGCTTATACATGTCTTCTTTTGAGAAATTGGAGGAATCCACCGGTTTGGTTGCTTTAACTTGGAAACAACTCTGATTTACCGGGGTGGACTGCTGAGCGGATTCGAGCATTTGGGTGGTTTCTCTTCTATGAAGGCTTGAGTCTCTTGTTTAGAAGCTATCATCTGCTCAGTCTCCCGCACATGATTCTTCATGAAATATCTTAATTGATCTTCAATGGAATTTGACTGGAATGACGAGATGTAGGCATTCTCGTTAGGCTCGTAGCTTGACCCTGAATTTTGCCAAAAAGAATCCATAGAGTCCTGAAACAAACAAAAACAAAAACTACCAAAGCAATAAAAAGAAACTAACAAAACTAAAAACAACTAATAAACTAATAGTATTAAAACTAATCTAATCACAACTACGCACACCGATCTCCGGCAGCGGCCCCATTTGATGGGAAGGTTTTTGCCGTCAGAAAACCGTCCGTCAAAACAATTTATAAAACCTATGCGATGCGTTCACAAGTAGAAATACAAGTAAAACGGTAAGCACGGGTGTCGTCCACTGAGATCGGGGTAACGGTGATAAGATTAGGATTAATATAACTAGTATGCATAAAAGTAAAGTGATGGTGAATGAAAATACAATATAAACTAAACTATGAAAGCAAATAAAATGGGATGACAGTGGAGTGATGAATGAATGATGATGGAACTACGGAGTTGATGGACTAGTAAGTGAATATTCGGGAAATTGCAACAAACTCTCAATTAAGTGCGTTTTGACAAATGTAACCAACCTAGGGTGTATAGTGTTAGTATATATCTCTAGCAAGAGGTCAACCTAGGGTGTATAGCGAAGACTTCCTACTAGCGATTAATCCCTCCTAAGCAACCAACAATGGCTAGTTACTCAATCGGGACTTTTTCCATGAATGCTCGTCTATCTAGCTATGACTCAACCTATTACTAATGTAGCCATCATAGGGTGTATAATGATGGCTTCCAATTCCCTCACAAGTGGCCTACTTAGGATGTATAGTGAAGGCCACCCGTTTGAGATTGGATGAGGCTCGAGGTTTTCAACCGAATTCTACTCGAAAGTTAGTTCTCGTAAAATCACTAAAGTAGCCAACCTAGGGTGTATAGTGGAGGCTTCTAATTCTCTCACAAATAGCTAACCTGGGATGTATAGTGAAAGCCACTAATTCAAGATTAGATTAAGGACATGGTTGTAGAGCCGAATTTCTGGAAATCCTTCCATTCAATGGAGCATTAGATAACCTAATTGCCTACTCAAGTAATCCAAATCAATCATGCAAAGAGGGTGTATCCAAGCAAATCAATAATGGAAATCAATTCAAGCAATGAAATAAAACATAAAGATAGAATAAATATAACACATAGAGTTTATTTACAAAGCCCAAGTATCCATCAAACAAATAACATCAACCTCATAGTGGGGTATTTTAGCTACTCATGTTCTATTACAAACCAATAAACTAAGAGAGAGTGTAAAGAGAAAACCCTTGAAGATTGATCTTCTTCCTTGAAGCTTGAATCTAAGTCTCCTAGTTGCCTTTGATTGAGTAGAGATGATTTTAACGATAGGGAGATGTGTTTCTAGCTTAGACTACAAGTGTTGGGAGAGATGGGTCATTTTTGGTTCGTTCCCATCCTTTTCTATTTATAGAGGATGGAAAAATATGTCACTTAAGCTTGAAAACAGAAGCTATCGCGCACAGAGTGCGGGTGGAGTGCAGGTGAATTACCCGCACTGTACCCGCACTATATGGGTTGTCTTCATCTTCAGTTCTCTGATCTGGGCAATAGTGCGAGTGGAGTGTGGTTGGATTACCCGAACTGTACTCGCACTCTGGTGTCAGGTGTAAATCCACTCCTCTGTCTTGAGCAACAGTGCGGGTGGAGTGCGGTTGGAGTGCGGTTGGATTACCCGCACTTTACCTGCACTTTAGTGTCAGGTGCAAATCAGCTCCTCTGTCTTGAGCAAAAGTACGGGTGGAGTGCGGTTGGATGACCCGCACTGACCCGCACTTTATCTTTTCTTCATGAGTTAGGTCCTGGCTGTGGGAAGGAGTGTGGTTGGAGTGCGGTTAAAGTGCGGTTGCGACCCGCACTTGACCCACACTGTAGAGCTGCTTATGATCCTTTTTCTTTCCATTTGCCCCTTTTTCTGCAGGAACCACTGCAATTAGCTTCTGACACCATAATTACATCTATTGCCTGCAATTAGCACCAACGAGCCTATTAGACATAAAATATATAGTAAATACACACAAGAACGAGACAAAGGAATAGGAATGAGGGCCGAAATATACAACAATTTAGGCACGATCAGATTGTCTAAATAAGAAGACAAGTGCGACTAAGGGCTCCAAAGAGGGGGATCCGGCAATCGCCTCTCTTGAGTATGACAACTACAACGATGCCCTTTAAAGTGGCATTAACATCCTTATGGTATGACCGCTAGTTGCCATGAAAGGTGATGTATTGCTGATAGAGGGTACACAATTGCGCACGAGCATTGGTTAGGAGGTGATGCAAGGTGTGTGGTGGACAAGGATGTCGATGGCTGAACGAACTCCCTGTGAACCTAACGTGAGGAGTTGCACCACAATTTCAGCAAGGTAAATTTCGACATGTTCCGGTAAAATCTTGGGATTGGTGTTCCTAAGTGGTTATACCTCGTGGTGGGTATATTGATTCTTGGTGATGAGAGTCGTAGCTGTGGACGAATTGTTTTTAGGAATTCTCGTCATAAGGGAGGATTGTTGGGTATGGCTCGAATTTCCAATGGTTACCAAACGAGATTCAACCAATGCGAAGACTTCCTAGAGACGTGGAATCGTTTGGAAGTAAGAGATTGTGTTTGAGGGAGGCTTGAAGACTGAAGAAGAACTGAAGAAATGGATTCTGAAGAGAACTGTGGCGTGGACCGCGCTGCAGACACGTGCATAGGGAGCGGTGCAGACAGCGGTACACTCCAGTGAGTAGAGCGCGGTGTAGACCGCAGCGGAGGCAAAGACACAAACCTCAGTATTCTGAGTGGTGGACATCAGTAGCTTTCTGCGGTTCAGGTTACGGGCGGCCAACCGCGACCCAAACCGCGGTAGTGGTGGATTTTGCCCAGATCAGGAATGTTGTGTGAAAAAGGAAAGGTTTTCTTTTGGAAGTTCTTGTGTTTATCGGAATAAGAAAGTCTTATGTTTGAAGGAAAATGATTTCTCCTTACAAATAATCTTGTCATAAACAGGAAATAAGTATTTATGTGGAAAAAATATTTCTTGTACGTTTAGGAGTATGATTTCTTTTTATCTTTTAACTCCCTGTAACTTATAAATAGACCATAATAAGTAGGTTATTATGTGTGAAGCAAATTAGCAAATAATAGAGAGATCTCAAAGAGAGCATTGGGTGTAATTTGGTTTGGGTATTAGAGAGAGAAAATCTTGAGTGAAGTTGTAACAATTTTTTTCATAGTGGATTGATCTCTTGTCGTCCTGACAGCCGTGGTTTTTTCCCTATTTGGGTTTCCACGTAAAACTCTTATGCTGTGTGTGTTTGGATTGCTTATCTCTTCCTTCTTATTTCTTTTGCTATTGTTTGTTTGTTTGTGTTCTATCCGGCAACGCTTCCGCGTAGTGGCATTGTGCGCTAACAAATAGGTGAAGAAGCTCCAAAGTGCAAGTAGGAAAGAGCTCTTGCAACTTCAGCAGCAATCCGCAAGCGCATATCCCAAGTTAGTGGAAGATCTTCATAATGTTCATGGAGATACTCGAAAACGGTTCCATTAGAGATGAATTCATAACTAATATAGGGATTTCAGTCTCCAAACAACACCCTAATAGCTTAACCACATTTCTATGATTAATCTATGAAATAACAGCAACCTCATTAACAAATTCTTCAATCTTCTCTTCATCAACTATAGCTACTTTAGACTTTTTTATTGCAACGATTCTTCCATCTTCCAATAATCCTTTGTAAACAGTACCTTGGCCTCCATGACCAAGTATTCTATTGACATCAAAATTATTTAATTCCTTTGAATTAAAAATTTGGTATTGATGAACACTTCCATTGGATGAAGATAACTGTTTTTGTAAAAGTAAACCATCATCCGTTTAAAGAACTCCGTTTTGATCTTGATATCCTTTCTTTTCTTGATTGTGTTAAGCAACCATCTCATTCCGTAATCACATATAAAGACACTTACAGTGACAGCACCAAAAAGGACATAAAATTAGTTTAAATCGCAATTGTTTCTCTAATTTTGAGCATTTTATATGTAATAACCATCGGTGTTACTTAATAATTAATTTCTTATTGTTTAAGTTAATACCATATTATTAGGTCTTTTATGCTTTTTATAGTCTCATTAGGTGATTTTGTTTGTTTTATCTAATCAAAAAATGATTGAAAATGGTGTTAAAATCACTTAACATATGTAAAAAAATAATAATAAATAAATAATGACCGACAGGAAAAAAGATTTTATAATAGGACTGTATGTGTGAAAGTCTGAGCAATAATACAAGTTTTGACTCGATGGCTTTCTAATTTTTTGTGTTCACTTTTTAAGTTTATTAGTTTGCAAGCATTTTAAAGATTGAGAATTGGAGGACACTTGAAGTATATCTAATTAATATTTTTTTTTGAAGTCTATCTAATTAATTTTTTAGTGTTCATTAAAGGTATTTTTATCCCTTAAGTTAGTATTTTTAATATTTAAAATAAATAATTGAAAAAAGAAAAAAATTATCATCAATTCATCATCCTCATCTCTCCACACCGCCATCATCAGAGCCCTTCTATCTCCCCACCGCCATCATCAGCCTCCAATCTCAAAATTTTATAGAAATTTTTTCTTTCAAATTTTTTTTTTCACAAAGTATCCATCCAAAAACAACTCTTCATCAAACAAAACTCAAATACTCAAACAAATATTAAAATTTTTTTTTGAAGATTTCAACCTTCCATTTGGAAAATTGAAGATCTGCTCCGATAGAGAAACAATAATTAGCGATTCCCGAATGACGAAAACACTAAAGATGACTGGAAGCGAGAAGGCTACTGGAGGAAGTTTCGTCGGAAGCGACTAGCAGCGAGAGTCGTGATGCGTCGACGGCGGCACGACGGCAAGAGACGAATGACGAGCTAGTGTTCGTTTTTTTTTTTTTTTTTTTGAAGAGAAGTGTAGAATGGCGGTGGTGTTTGTTTTTTTGAAAAGAAGTGTAGAAAGACTGGTATTTTTATTTATAAAGTTTATGGTTGAAGCGAGTTTTTTAAAGGTTTAAAATGAACCATAATTAAAACACAAAACCAACCTGCAACCAATTTGGACTTACAATGGACTTTTTAATGATAAGGTCCGAGTTTGAACTTGGCCCTCATTATACGGGTAAGGGCCACACCCTCTAAACCAAACCCATTTTGCCATCCCTCTAATCTATTTGGTGTAGTGACCCCACTGTGCCATATTGGTTGGCACACTTGAAATTTGTTTGAAGTATTTTGCATTTGTAGAGAGGTTAATTATATGTATGCAATGTAATGAATTTCTGTTGTATCTGAATTGCTATTTGATGAACTTTCAAGTCAGCAGCTCGAATTTCTACTGTGTCAGCCGGTAGATGGACGAGCTTAGGGTTCAGGTAAATAACTCTCAAGTCTGCGGCTCGAATCATACCAAAGATAAAAAGCTTCAAAAAAAATATCTGGTCTTGAAATGATAGATACCATAAAAAAAAGGGTCTTCTAATTAGTCTTGTTAATGTTCTTTTATTATGTTCTGATCGCACACGCATATATAACCCGCATTTTCATAGATTTATCATGAATATTAGTGATCTATAAACAACTACATTGGTTGTAATATTTGTATTAAAGATATTCATCATATGTTTATTTTTTGAATGGCAAACCTTATTCAAAGAGGCCAAAGTACGGTCAAGAACCATTTATAAAAGAAGCCGAAAAGGCATGGCCAAAGACAACACAGAACCCCACCCCTAACTAAGTCCAACAAGCCCCAGACAGTACCTCATAGAGTTGAGACAAAAACCAAGAAGCCCCAAGAAACACAAAGAAAGCCCAACGCCCAAACTAAAACAGACTAATAAACAAAGACAGGCCCACCCTTCACCAAAGACCCAATCTCTGAAGACCTCAATACTAGAGATGACAGTATTCCTCGTGGGGCCGGGGCCGGGCCTCGATTGGGGCAGGTATGGAGATAATATTCGGGGATGGGGACAAAGTCTTGTCCCCGAAAGTGAAGCGGGGCGGGGACGGGGGAAGCACTCCCCGCCCCGACTCCGCCCCGAAATATATATATATATATTAATATTAGGGGTGAATTCATAAAGAGCCAAAAAATTTATCAGTTTATTGTTTTTAGCCACCAATTTATTTTTTATTGTTTTCATCACTTTTGACCATATTTGGACGAAAATACCCATGAATTTGAAATTTAAAAAAAAATGGGTTCTACCATTCTGTTTTGTTTTTATTTTTTAGGGTTTTAGGGTTAAGTTTAATCGTAAAAACAAAAGGAAGAGAGAGAAAGGAAGAGAAAAAGAGATTCAATTCTTCGAACCTCTTGCAATTGCCCCCGCTCGTCGTACCTCTCCCCGTCGCCGTACCTCTCGCATTCGCTGCACCTCTAGCCGAATCCAACACTGCAGGGAGTCGAATCTGGTGCAAAGGTCGCCGAATCTGCTGCTCTTAGTCGTCGACGCCGTCACCATCGCCCTCGCTCATCGATCTTCAAATCTGGTCAGTTTTATGGAAGTTTAATCTCTTGCTATTGGGTGTTTGTTTTGCTCTTGTGAACCCTTGGTTTGTGAAGAAATGTAGATAGAAAAATGAGGAGGTTAAACTATGTTTTGCTCAACTCTGTGTTTTGATCAAAATGTGGGAGAAGATAGCTATGTTTGGGATTTCTTCTGACTTTGAGCAGGGGGTGGTGCTGTTTTCGCTTGTCACTCAGATGCTGACAATGTTTGGTTTTGAGGGGCTCTGGTATGTATTTTGTTATGATTGTCTGGTTTGTTGTTTAGAGATCGGTGGATGTTTTCCTTGTTTTTGGCTCTGCTTTGAGTTGCTCTGTTTTTTGCCCTTTGGTTCTGCTGAGTGGGCTGTTTGTTGTTGGTTTGTGTTGTCCTGAAGCTTTGGGACGCTTGTGAGTGAGCTGTTGTTGTTGGTTTGTTTTGTCCTAGAGCTTTGGGACGCTTATAATTGGGTCTTTGTTTGCATGACCTGTTTTTCTTAATAAAATTTCAGCCGTTCAAAAAATAAGTGGGAGAATTTGCCTTCTATTTTTGGCTTTACTTAATGGATAGATCATGCATCAACTTGAATTGAATGATATCTTTATCTTATTATAGGCATGTGACTTGAATTGGATTTTCCAGGCATGTAACTGGCATGTAATTAATCAGTTTATGTATTTAAAAATAAATTGGGTATTGAATTCGGGTTTATTGTTTGTAGCTATTGTTGATTTTAAATTTATAGTTTGATGTTAGTATAGGGATGTGGAAGAAGATTAGTTAATGAATAAGTGTAATGGGGTGTGGCATGACAGAAATGTGATTTTGTTCAAAGGGAAGGGTTCAGCTGATTCTGATATTTGGACTAAAGCTTGTAATTACATCTCTTCTGTTGCAGACGCTTTAAATTGTGAAAAGAAGTAAAAGGGAAGTGGGAGCATTGTACAAAAATGGAGAGCTCCTCCCGTTGGATCTTTCAAAGAAATATAGATGCAAAGTAATTAAGTGCTGCACTTGTTTTTGAAGGAATTGCCTTTGTTGAAGTCGGTGACGTAAGAGCAGCAATGGAAGATCTTTTATGGGCTTTTGACAAGGGGTGGTTTCCAGTTTTGAATTGAGTCAATGCTTTTGGAATTGTAAATTCGTGTACAGTAAATTTTGATAGTTAGAGTGATGTGAATAACATTGTCTTTGATATTCTTTTTTTGATAGATAGATACATAGTAGATACAGACAGGTGATAATTGAGTTAATTACAAGTCGGTTGATTTCCATGATAAATGTTAGTTGCATTGCAATTTACATGTCAGATGATTTCCATGTTACATGCCAGTTGTATTAAAATTTACATACCAGTTGGACTCAGAGTTATATGCCAATTGATTTTTGATTTGCAATTTACATGCTGATTGTATTCATCAGATTGTATTCAAATTGTTGCACCATTCATCCAACCAAACTGACCACGTATACGTAACTTCTATCATGTAACATTACTGGAATTTGTTTTCAGTATAAGTCTTTTTCAACTTTAGCTAACTGGCATGTAACTTGAATTTGCACTGGCATGTAACTTGAAATTGCACTAGCATGTAACTTCTATCATGTAACATTACTGGAATTTGTTTTCAGTATAAGTCTTTTTCAACTTTAACTAACTGACATGTAACTTCAATTTGCATTGGCATGTAACTTCAAAATGCACTAACATGTAACTTCTAGCATGTAACAATACTAGAATGTCTTTCAACTGTGAAAATGAATTTTAATTGGCATGTAACTTCAAATTGCACTAGCATGTAACTTCAAAATGCACTAACATGTAACTTCTAGCATGTAACAATACTGGAATGTCTTTCAACTGTGAAAATGAATTGTAACTGGCATGCAACTTCAAATTGCATTGGCATGTAACTTCAAATTGCACTAACATGTAACTTCTAGCATGTAACAATACTGGAATGTCTTTCAACTGTGAAAATGAATTTTAATTGGCATGTAACTTCAAATTGCACTAGCATGTAACTTCAAAATGCACTAACATGTAACTTTTTGCATGTAACAATACTGTAATTTGTTTTCAATACAAGTGTCTTTCAACAGTGACTAACTGGCATGTAACTTCACATTTCACTGGCATGTAACTTGAAATTGCACCAGCATGTAACTTCACATTTCACTGGCATGTAACTTGAAATTGCATTAGAATGTAACTTATGGCATGTAAAAATACTGGAACTCAACTTAAACTGGCATGTAACTTATGACATGTAACTTGAAATTGCACTAGCATGTAACTTATAGCATGTAAAAATACTGGAACTCAACTTAAACTGGCATGTAACTTACAAATACACTATCATGTAACTTACAAATACACTATCATGTAACTTACAAATACACTATCATGTAACTTTAACATAAACTGGCACGGTGGTTGTCTTTTTCACGGTGGTTGTCTTCTTCACGGTGGTTGTCTTTTTCACGGCGGTTTTCTTCTTCTTCACAGTAGAAAATTACAGCTCTCACCGTCGATTTCTTGTCCAGAAATTTCAGCCTCTTGCCCATAAAATTCCAGCTTCTTGCTCAGAATATTTCAGCTCTCACCATGACTTCTTGCCTAGAAAATTCCAGCTTTTCCCTTGTTGCCCAGAAAATTTCAGCTGTCTTCAGCTTCCCCAGAAACTTTCAGCTCTCAACAGAAATTTCGTTGCCCAGAAATTTCTTTGTTACTTCGTCTTGCCCAGATTGAAGATTTCGTGAGACCAAGGTGAGACCGAGATTGAAGATTTCGACACTCAAAAATGTCGTGAGAGAGAGAGAGAGAAAGAGAAAGAGAAAATTTCGTGTGAGAGAGAGAGAGAGAGAGAGAGAGAGAGAAAATTTCGTGAGAGAGAGAATATTGTAAATGAAAACAAAATGGAGGGATTTGGAAATAAGAGAGCAAAATTTTGGGGGGAAATATTGGGGGGAAGTAAAGACAAAAGAAGGGTATATTTGGAAGTTCAAGGCTAAAAATGATAAGTATAATCAAAGATATATATTTGGCTAAAAACAATAAACTCATAAATTTTTTGATCAGTTCTTGCAATTTCCTCTTAATATATTATATATATATTTATAATATAATATATAATATTTAGATTTTTAAAATTATTTAATATTAATTGTTTAAACATAAATAGTTTTTTATTTAACTAAAAAAAAATTATTCATTTCCCGACTATGTTTTCGTATGTTTAGATTTTAAATTTTAGAAGTTGATTGTTTTATGGAATCTTTAACAGGAAATGGGGCGGGTATGGGGAAGACACCTCCAACGGGAAATCCCCGACCCCGCCCCGCTTCTCTTAATGCGGGGATGGGTACGGGGATGGAGACAGTTTTTAGGGGCGGGGATGGGGATGGAAAAGCATTCCCCGACCCCGACCCGCCCCGTTGCCATCTTTACTCAATATAGGGGAATGGAATCAGGCAATTGCAATTCACAATTGTAAGACAGGATTACTGTCTGTAATACATGTATTCAAATTAGTTCGTATTTTGCTACTAGGATCTATCTATTTTTGCAACAGTACTCATGAAGAAACCTTTTTACAATTTTTGTGGTTTGATATATTGAAAACTTTGGTTTTGTTGTTTTTAATGCAGGTGAAGCTTTCGTCCAATACAGCGACAAGCTACTAATCAAGTCAGTCTTGAAACACATCTATGGGCTGGATTAAGTAGTCATGGGCGAGTCAAATTAAATTATGGGCCTATTAAACAATCCGAATTTTATCAAACACTAAACAATATTAATTTAGTAATGTTCAGCTTATTTGTCCCCTCTAGTATGGTATATTTTCTTTTATAAACCATGGTTTTTAACGAGATAAGATTGGTTCAATGATATACCTTTACACCTACGTCATGAAATTGTGAATTCGAGTCTTTTTTTTTTCATTACTCTACTAAGTAATACGCAGCTTCAAAAAATAAATCATTTATATCATCTCTTCTATATTATTTGTTTTCCCTAATTAAATTACAATACCTTTCAAAAATAAAGTAATTAATTTGTTGACTATGCGGTTTGATGCTTTGTCTTTCTCTTATAAATCATTTATATAATCTCTGTTCTATATTAGTTGTTTTGTTTTGAAGTCATGAGAGGCGGCAGATAAAGGATTAATATTTTTATATGAAAGTTGTTTGATTAACCTACACAGTGTCATAGATAACACTTGCAAATACAAAAATTGCTTGATGATTATATCAATCTGTTCTTGGAAAGTTGCGATCAATCAAGAAACTCTTTTCTTATTTTCCCAGGTTTGATCTCACAAACACTTTGCTATTGTTAATCTCTGTTTTGAATTAATTTAAAAGCCACCTGATCTCAAGAATACTTTACTTTTGTAGCATTTAATTTTGCTCCCCAGTTACTCTGTTCTGTTAATCTGTTTAACTTTCATTTGTTTTGCCTTACATCTATATTTCAAATCTACTTGGCCTGTTGTTTTATCTGTTTTACATTCATTTATTCTGTAACTTTATCAAAACTTTATTTTGTTTATAAAATATCCAATTTGCTATTATTCTGTTATTAGTTCTGCCCTCTAGTTTAATTCTGCTCCCCAGATGCTGTGTTCCGTTCTCTGTTTCAAAACTTTATTTTAAAAAAAAATTCCAATTTTCTATTATTCTGTTATGGTCGTCATTTTTATGTTATTTGTTATTTCTGTCATCTAGTTTCCCTGTTCTGTTTTATTTTCATCACTTTGTTTCACATCTAATTTTCGAAACTTAAACGGGAGAAAAAGAAAAGAGGATCAAAATGGTCGAAGTTGGTGTTTCTGTTGCAGAGGAGATATGGATTCCATCTTACAAAGGCTACGAGGCCTTTGATTCAAGAAGGTCTACTTTGGAGGATGTACTAAACGCATTGAGCAATCCTGATGTCAACATGGTCGGCATTTACGGGGCAGGTGGCATTGGAAAAACAACTCTAGCGAGGGCAGTTGCTAAACATGCCAAGGATAAATTGCAGAAGTTCTACTTTTATGTTGTGGCTTTTGCTGAACTGTCTACGGTACCCGACATAAGAAAGATTCAAGGAGATATTGCAGATAAGTTGGGATTAACATTCAAGGAGGAAGGTATTATTACTGGAAGAGCAAGGAAGCTACACAAAGTTTTGAAACAAGAGGAGCGAAATAAGAAGATTCTTATAGTTTTAGATAATATTTGGGGAAAACTCGAGTTGGACAAGGTGGGAATTCCTTTTGAAGGTGACAGTAAAGGATGTAAAATGTTGTTGACAGCAAGAGATCTAGATGTCCTAAGGGCGATGGGTTCTCGACATAATTTCTCTATGGATGTTTTAAATGATCAAGAAGCTTGGAATCTGTTTAAAACTACAGCAGGTAGTTGTATTGAACAAAGCGATGATTTTCAAGTTTTAGCTAAGGATGTAGCCAGGGCATGTGGAGGTTTGCCCATTGCCATTGTTACAATAGCGAGTGCATTAAAAAACAAGGAAGAGTTTGAATGGAAAAATGCCTTGACAAAACTCACAACATCTTCCTCGAATAACTTTGAGGGAGTGGTGGCAAAAACATATTCATGTATAGAGATTAGTTACAATCAATTAAAAGAGGAGGAACTCAAATCAACTTTCTTGCTTTGTTGTACAATGGGAGACACTTCCATTGAAATTTTATTGAAATATGCAATGGGTTTGGGTGTATTCAATGACATCAAAACGGTGGAAGCAACAAGAAATAGAGTAAAGATATTGCTTCGACAACTCAAGAGTTCTTCTCTATTGCATGATGCTAATGAAGAAAGGATTTCAATGCATGATGTTGTACGTGACGTTGGCAGGTCAATAGCATTTAGAGATCGACATATATTTACTGTGACCGATGACAACGTTCGATGGTGGGTTGATGAGGATACATTGAAAACTTTCTTTGGAATCTCTTTACACAATGTAAGTGAGCTTCCAAAAGAGTTGAAATGTTCATGTCTTCAATTTTTATATATTAAAGCAAAAAATGATGAAATGAAAATCCCTGATGATTTTTTCATAGGGATGTCCAAGCTTAGAGTTCTACATTTGGTTGGATTTAATTTATCATCCTTTCCTACATCATTTTGTCTCTTAAGTAATCTTCGGACATTATGTATGGAGGAATGCGAAGAAGTACAAGACACTGCTGTTATTGGAGAGTTAAAGAAACTGGAAATCCTTAGTATTAATTATGTCTTTATTGAATATTTGCCAACGAAAATATGTGAGTTGACAGCGTTAAGGTTGTTGGATTTGAGAAAGTGTCCAGCACTTGTAGTGATTCCAACAAATTTCATAGCAGGCTTAAACCAATTAGAAGAACTGTATTTGGGTGATAGCCATATCCAATGGGAGGTTCAAGGAGGAAACAATGCTAGTCTTGATGAGCTGAAGTGTCAACCTCACCTCACCGGTTTAGAAATACACATTCCAAGTACTAATGTTCTACGAAAAGATTTATTCTCCGGAAAGTTGGAGAGGTACACCATAACCATCGGAAAATATTCAAGGGGTCTCGGATCGCATGGTAGAAGATGGAATGAGAAGACATCCAGAAAATTGGAACTTGGTCTAGGAAAAAACTGTAGTTTTTTCGAGGATATCTTTCATGAAATGACTAGTGTTAAGAACTTCGTTTTTGCATTGGACGGGGGAGAGGGTTTCCCGAATTTGAAGCATCTCTTTGTACATGACAGTTCATGCTTTCATACTGTTGCTGACTGTTCGGAGTCAGAATCCTATGATCCATTCCCTTCCTTGGAGACATTGTTTCTTGAGCGGCTGAGTAACCTGGAGAAGATATATAATGGTCGACTTGGAGCAAAGTCTTTTTGCCAATTGACAAGAATACGAGTTAAAAATTGCGAAAAATTGAAGAATTTATTTTTATTCTCCTCATCTGCCTGCAAGGCACTTCCACTACAGGAAATTAAAGTGCGTGATTGTGAGAATATGACAGAGATTTTTGCTATTGCAAGGGAAGAAGATAAAATTCAATTGAAGGAATTACGCACTATGAATTTAGCAGGTCTTCCACATCTCACAATTTTCTACTCAATCAACAATAATGAAGTCATTTCGGAGGAGACTCGCACCCCATTTTTCAATGAAAAAGTATGTTAACACAATAACCTCTTCTCTAACAAATTTTTTTTTTTCTTATTCTCATCTGTAAACAGAAATTGACAATAAATATCTCAAGCATGAAATGTAGAATTATAGAAAGAAAGAATGTCGCAATTAAGCTCTTCAAATAACATAAATCACATATGGTTTCGACGGGAGCAGTGGGGTGTGGCTTTGTTTTGGGTTTTGTGGTAGCGGATGTCTCTTGTTATGGGCCTTGTCTTTTGGGATTGTTGCTGTTGGGCTGTTGATGTTGGGTAGCAGGTGGTTTTGGGTTTTTTTGCCTTTGGGCCTTTGTTAGGCCGGTTGGCCTGGTTCTTTGTTTCATTTTGTTTGGTTTTCTTTAACCTCATTGAATAAAATTTACCGTTAAAAAAATGAAATAAAATAAAATAAATCACATGGGATTGACTTGCATCGCTAATTTCTCTTATTGTAATAGAAGATTCTCACATGATAATTATACAATTTAATTAGTGTGTTCATAATGTAACATGTTTGTCTCTTTTTTTTTCTTTTGGTCAAGTTACGCATGGATTCAACTAAAAAATTATAATTTTGCATTTTATATGTATATCTATATCATGATCAATACTTATTTATTCTTTAACTGACAAGAAGAAGATTGAAAGAAATGAACTTTATTCTGTACAGCTTTGCCACAGTCAACTTCCAGCAATGCTTTCTTGCTTTCAAAGTTTAAGAGAATTGAAAGTTCGTGGCTGTTACAAATTACAATATCTATTTTCATCTACAGTGAGTATTTATCTCTCGCTTGTTTTTTATTTCTAACTATTTTATTTATTTTTTGTTATTTTCAATTAGAATTAGAAATAACCTCTCTATATAACTTAATGATATAATTAATACAGGTTGCATTCCCTAACTTAGAAAGGATTGTAATTTCGGACATGAAAAACTTGGAGATGATATGGTACAATCAACATACTGCAATACCTGTTTGCTTTAAAAGTTTGCGGGAATTGGAAGTTGAAAAATGCCATAAATTAAAATATTTATTTTCATCTTCTACTGTGAGTATTTATTTCTCTCCTCTTACTTCTTATTTACTATTATGTTCTTTATTTTTTGTTTTTTTTTCCTTCAATTAGAATTAGAAACAACCTCCATGGCTCCATGTATAACTTAATGATATGAATAATACAGGTTACATTCCCTAGCTTAGAAAGGATTGTAATTTACCGAATGAAGAATTTGGAGATGATATGGCACAACCAACTTGCCGATGATTCATTTGGCAATTTAAAATCAATGGAAGTTAAAAGTTGCAAGAAACTGTTGACTATTTTCCAATTCAATATGCTCGAAAGATCCACAAGGCTAGAGTCGTTGATGGTCAAACAATGCATTTCACTAAAAGTGATGTTTGATCTCCAAGACGTAAATTTTGAAGAATCCTCACATTCTGTAATATCAAGTCAATTAAGAGAGATAAAAATGGACTATCTACCAAAAATGAGGCACATATGGAGTAAGGATCCTAAAGGAAAGCTCTCTTTACAAAGCTTAAAAAAAGTGGTAACTGGTGGATGTCGGTCTCTGAAAAATCTCTTTCCAGCCTCCATTGCTAGGAATCTTTCACAACTTGAACAACTTCATATAATTGGTTGTGGAGTGGAGGAGATTGTTGCAGAGGGAGACGGAGAAGATCTAGAAGCAGTTACTAGGTTTAACTTTCCACGGCTTACCACTTTGGAATTTATTTCCTTATCACATCTTAAATGTTTCTACCCTCGTAGACATACTGCAGAATGGCCAGCCTTAAACAAATTGAGCGTGTATGATTGTGGAGAAATAGGGTCATTAGCTTCCGAAGAAATAAACGAGGATGGCCAAATTAGTACCTCAGAGAAACAACCTCTCTTCTTTGTCGAGAAGGTATGGGACTTAAATTTCTTAATTCATTTCATTTCATCGTCAAGATTATTAAATCATCAAAAGTTCGGATCAAGTTTAAACATTTTCATTAGAGCTTGTTATTATTCTTAGTCTGGAAAACTGTTTTGTATTTATTAATTTTGACATTTATATAAGTTATTTATAGTTCCAATTTGTTTTCTTTTGATTAGCCACCAGGGTTATTTCCTTGAGTTACAGGAACTGCATTTAGCAGGCGATGACATCTTACGGGTGATATCACAAGCCCATTTTTCAGAACACCTATTTCCCAAGCTTAAATTTCTGAGGATCGCTGCTGATTGCTCACAGGTTTTTCAATTAATCCTTTGGAGATATCCTAATTTGGAAAAGCTTGAATTGGACTCTTGTTCATACGAGGAGATATTTTCAATTGAAGAGGTCGAAAAACAAGCTGAGATGTCTGCACCAATAAAAAGTTTACAACTCTGTCGACTTGAAATGCTGAAGCAAATTTGGAAAAAACATTCCAAACTGGACCTGATTCTTCAAAATCTTGAATTTCTCAAAGTATCGTATTGTCGTTTGACTGATCTACTGCCGTCCTCGGCATCTCTCCGAAACCTAAAAGTTCTGCATGTAGAGAATTGCCACAGATTGACAAACGTATTGACATCCTCAACAGCCGAAAGTCTAGTGCAACTTACAGAGATGAAAATAACAGGCTGCAAAATGTTGACAGAAGTAGTAGCAAATCATCAGGAGGATATTTCCGAAAACAAGTTTGTTTTTGACAAATTGAATATTTTGGAACTTAATGATTTATCAAGTCTTACAGACTTCTGCACTGAGAATTACCCTTACGAATTTCCATCTTTGGAAACACCAACTGTGATAGAATGCCCCAAGATGAAGATGTACTTTCAAGACTCTCATCCAAACCGAAATTATATTATGTAGACCAGGCAGAGACACAGGTGGGGATTTACAAAACACACCAGTAAGTATTGAACAAATTAAGTTCTTCTTGTAGAATCAAATTGTAACTAGTATTTGTGAATAATATTCTCATATTTGGATGCCTAGATTTAAAAGTTTTATTTGCTAGCATACACTAACCAGCTGCTTCTTGCTCTCTCCCCTTCTTTCTATTCACACAGCTACCGCTATATGCAATCTAGCCCCACTGCTTCAGATATCGAATAGAAGTTAAGAATTGCAGAAATTCATCATCTTCTCCGATTGGAGAATGATGGAGTCATACAGATGATTGCAGTGAGAGTTCGACAGAAGATGGTGCCAGTACCTCTATGCAACATATGGAGTAAGAACGTTTTTCAACGATGATGTAGGACAAAGAAGAAGGAACCGCGATCTGACACCAGCGGGTCACACTGGATTTGGACAATTTCTTTATTTTCTTATTTCTTTAATTTGGGTCTTTTCTTATTTAGCAAGTTTATTTATTTTAGTTTTTTTTTAGAAATATCATATTCGAGTCATATTAGGATTAGTTTATATAAATAGTATTATTAATTCCAATTATTGTAACTTTTAAACCTTTGACTAATTTTAATAAAATCGTTCCTTTGGAACATTTATCTGTCGTGGATTCGATATACTCTTTGAGGATTCGAGAGCACCATTTTCTAACGAAGATTAGGGGATGCTGGCCCCTGCATGGCGGTCCATGCTTGGGTAACTACCGGTCGCTACGTGAAGATTCGTCTGAGTGTGCCTCAAGATTGGACGAAGTGATCATTCTTATTTTCGCCATACACCGCTGCTTCAAACGAAGTTTGTGAGACATTGCAGATCATGTTATTCATGTTGAAGTACTTGGATGTGTGAGGTTCTTTTTCTTATATATGCATTGTTTTCACTGAAGTTTTCATATACTCAGTTGTTATTTTACAGTACTAATGAAGAGACCTTTTTACAATTTTCATGATTTTATTTTATGAAAACTTTGGTTTTGTTATCATTACCTTCTAATAGTATCCACTTGAGTGACAAATGGTAGCCTAAACTTTGTATGGAGAAATGTTTGCTTAATTGACAGTAACAGAGACAGAGTTGCCTGGTCTTAATATATGGCATATCATATGTCAAATTTTTACTTCTTTAATTTTTATACCATTTGATTTATATTAATGAATGAGTGTAATTACATCCTTGAGGTGTAGAAAACTTTTTATTAACAATCTAGCAATAGAAAAAAAAAAGCTATAAGTCCACTGATCATACCTAGGTGGCACGGACACTCCTCTACGGGCATGTAGCATGTGTCGGACATAGTTGGATACACATCCGACACTCCAAAAACCGCGTCCGTTGAATTTTTAGAAAGTCAATGAAGGGGACCCGCGGAGTATACGGCAGGGACACATGAAGGATATGGTTGGGATATGAGGAGGATACTGGGGCAGTTTTGGAATTATTTTTTGTAAAAAATGAGGTGAAATTATGAATTAAAAAAATTTTAAGGGTCAAAATCAAATTATTCAAACATGGATTATGTTTTCAAAAATTTATTGGATTATGTATTCATTATTTATTATTATTATTATTAAATATAAATATATATTATTTCAATTAGGTATCCTAGTTTTTTGAGATTTTAGTATCTCTGTATCGTACCGTGTCATATCCCCGTATCCGTGCTACATTGGGTCATACCATATATAAAAAAAAAAGTTTACTGATCATACTTGCCAACATGACTTGCTGCTAAAAAAAAGCTTGCCGCAAATGAAAAAAGGAAAAGAAAAAAAAGGTTTATTTACCATAAATAATGTCTCTTACAATTCAACCATAACATTATAACAACCTTTGAATGAAACAAAAAATCCTGTTATATATATATATATATACATATATATATCCAATTCTACCAGAAAGAAACAAATTTGACTTGAGATACTTGCTTTGAAATAATTGTAACTCAACTCTAAGTTATACTTTAACTCCCGAGTCCCAACTTCATTGATAAGTTTCGGAAGCTCCTAGCAACTTTAAAACTTTTTGAAGAAGGCTTTCTGATCAGCTCTCCCAAGGCATTCTTCCATTCATATTCTCCCTTGTTTTTTAACTCTCTTGCTTTTGTAACAATGACTTTAGGCACACCTCTACATGCCTTGGCTACATCTTTCGCTATAGAATTTAAATTACCGTCTTCAATACAATTACCGACTATCTTCTTAAACAGACTCCAAGCTTCTTCTTCGTTTAAAACGCCAATGGGGAAATTACTTTGGGATTCCATTTTATTTGTTAATACATCTGGATTTCTTGCCGTCAACAATAATTTACATCCTTTATGATCTTCTTCGAAAGGAATTCCCACCTTATCCAAATCGAGTCTTTCCCAAATATCATCTAAAATTAAGAGGATCTTGTTCTCTTTCTTCAATCTTGCACATAATGCCCTTGCTCTACCAGATTCACTCTCCTTGCGTAATTGTAAACCCAACTTATCTGCAATTTCTCCTTGAATCTTTTTTATGTCAGGTGTCTTGGATACTTCCACGAAAACAATCTCATCAAAGAGCTGCTTGAACTTGGCTTGTCTGGAAACTTCCTTCACTAGCATCGTCTTGCCGATCCCACCCTGGCCGTAAACCCCAACCATGTTGACATCAGGATCGCTCAATGCACTTATTATATCTTTCGAAGTAGACATTCTTGATTCAAAGGCTTCGTATCCTTTCATCAAAGATGGAAGCCATGTCTCCTCTGGAATGGTTCGGTAGGAAACTCTTTGGAAGTCCCCTTCTTCATAGACTTCGACAACAGCCTTCACCTTCTTCGCTGCTTTCCTGCTATGTTTATGGCGTTTCTTCGGATTCAAACATAACCCCTTGAAGTATTTTATGTTTGCTTGTTGATTTTCTTGAATAACTAGTGATGCCTCATCATTGATCTTCTTTGCACTATCGATCCAACTCTTAACCTGTTGTTCGATCTCTTCACCATTTCTTCTTGATGCCTCGACCAAATGTGTCTCTTCTGCCATTGAGCTTCCGGACTTCATTCTCCAGATTCTTAAAGTTGCTCTTGTAATCCCAGAAGTAACTCAATTGATGTACAACGGGATCAACCAAGTATTCGGCAACTTTTCCGGCAACGGCAGTAGCAATTTCAACCATTTTGAAGCCTTTCACAGTTAATTTCAAAACAGAGAACACTAACAGAGCAACTTAAATTTCAAAAACAACAGATACAGGCATACAGCTAATGTGCTAACGGGTTTTGAGATCAAACAAGTAAACAACAAACAAAATACAATAAAAATAATTAAGAAATATGAAATATACCTGGAGACAAATGAAGAGAATAGCTGGAACTTGAAATTATTATAAACAAAATAAAATAAAAAAATTGTCAGTTTAGAATTTCAAAGTCATGTTAGTAGAGAAAATCTTCAATGGAATGGTTTCATTATCGCTTGGTGAGACCGTCCAATGAGATTACACAATTTATCTCGAGATCATTAATATATATTATTAAACTATAATTTGGTGCAATCTCATTGAACGGTCTCACCAAGTGGTAATAAGACCGTCCCATTGAAGATATTCTTCATGTTAGTCTATAGTTGAGAACTGTTATTTTTAATATTAATCTTCTTTTAATAATCAATAAAGGATTAAATTAAAATAAAATGATTCTTTTGTTCTTTATTTATAATGATTCTTATATATATATATATATATATATATATATGTATATATATTGATTAATTAATAGTTAGTAAGTACTATATGATGCAAAAAATTGCTGGTTGTTGCTGTGATTTTATTTATAGATAAAGCATAAGTGCACAATCATCTGAGGTATGTGTGGGCTCAAGTAGATGCGTAAAGCATTTTGGTATTTAAAAATCATAAGTGTTTGGGTGGTTGTATTAGCTAGAAAATAATGTGTATGCACCAAGTTGCTCCTTGCTGAGCTGTAAAAATATTCTTGCTGTCGTTTGATCATTGTCTTTTTTTTTTTAGAGAGAGAGTAAAGTTATTGACGGACATTGATTTGAGAAATTAAGAAATATATATATATATATATATATATATGAGGCAATCAAAAGCAAAGAAAATAGGGATAGAGCACGTCTAAGACCCTTTGCAGTGGCAGAAAGTAAAGAGGATCATACTCTGTGCCACCGGAGGTTTGGACACAAGAGTAGTTAAAGGTTGAGGTGTTTGCATTTGAGAGATGAATTGTCAGGGTTGAAGTCCATTGAGGATGATTTCTATTAGAGCCACTTTGTAAGTTCCTCATATTTTTATTGGTTTATTTCGTTGACAAATCATATTGGGGTATAATATGTAAGGGTAGATTAGTGTTCGTGATCAAGCTACAAGCTTCAATGGCATCCCCAAAACCTCAAGCTCAAAAGGTTTTCAAAGGTATAACACTTGTTCTTAACTCTTTGAAGAGATCTAGTTGGACACACACTTTCATGCATTTTAGTTTTCCCATGCATTGTGCTCTTTCTTCCTTGTGTTGTGCATTCTCTACATAAACACACTTGCACTTCATTTCTAGCTATAAGTGTGGTATAACTCGTTTCCGTTTGTGAGATCGGAATCGTCTGAGCGTGCTCGATTTGTACTTCTTTTGTGTGATGATTAACCGCTTGAGAAGGCATTTTCTTCTCTAGTTTTCTCCATGAAAGATGGATTCGGCGATTGGTGTTCGGCTGTTGGGAGCCGTCATTTTGAACTGCTCTTTTCCTCCAGTGGATTCGACAGTTGGCATTCAGCGATTAGGAACCGCCGATTGTCTCCAGAGGATTCGGCGGTTCGTGTGTTCGGCTGCCACCAACCGCTGATTTGCCCGTTTTCTAGGCATCTTGGGTATTTCACACCAGCTAGTTTCTGCATCATATAAATACATCATGTTCTCTCCTTATCCTCTTTAGATCTTAAAACTTCATACCTTAAAGTGAGAAAGTGATTCCTTAAGTGAGAGAAGCTCCAAGACTTCATTTTTATCCAATCAATCTCTAAACCCATGTGCATCTAGCATCCCCATTCATCATCCAAGCATGGGTCTTCATTGTTTTCATAACTAGGTAAGTTAAACATCTCTTAGGCTTCATTATTTCCATTCTTGTTCATCTTTGCTTAGGTTTAACATTTATTGTGTGATTAAATGCATGACTCATTTCTTAAGATTGTTTTGAATATGTTTGAGTCATAATTTGTTGATTGAGATTGTTTTTCATGATAGCTTGCATCTAGGTCATTATTACTCTCTAGCTAAGTCTTTATGTTTTGCATCTTGACATTGATAGTTAGGAATTGTTTATTGCATACTTTTTTCCCTAAGTAAGCATTTGGTGTTTGCCTAGCATTAATTGCATTTCCAATATTTTTATATGTTCACTTAAGTTGTTTAATCTCTTCTTGAGTCAAGCCTTGTGACTAAAAGTGTCAGTGCACAAGCATTAGTCTAGAATTACTATTAAAGGCCCGCGGGTAGAGTGAAATGTGTGAGTAACCAAGGATGGTTTGATTTGAGATCAATCTAGGTTGTAAAATTTCATTCAAATGGTGGATTTGATGACCGTATGTGGCTAGACGGATAACACGTGAATTTTGCCCAGTTTGAGGGTTTCTCACTTAAAATAATCGACGTGTTTTTATTATTTTCCGCACTTTAATATTGTTGATTGCTTGCTTGTTATTTTTGAGTAATTTGTTAACATTGATTAATCGAAAATTGGTAATCATTTTTTGATTAAAACCTATTCACCCCCTCTAGGTTATATTAGACACACCTTGTTTATTTTCAATTGGAATCGGAGCGGGTTTCTAGATATACTTAGGTGATCCTTGCTTTTATTTGTGTGTCATGCATTTGTTGCATTCATTTGCGTTCATATACCCAAACACTATGAGTGGGAACGGAGGAAGAAACGAGGGAGCTTCAAGTACAAGGCCCCCTTTGCTCACCGGGGTGTTTAATTGAATTTTGATTAAATTTTGAATTTTTTTTGGTGTGTGTTTTTCATTTAGGGTTTAAATTAGAGTTACAAAAAGTGCATCAATTAATTTTTGGTTTCAATAGATTTTGGTTTAATTTGTAATAGGATTGTTAGTAACAATCTAATATTGTATATAAATTTTTATCATATATTTAATTTCGGTAATATATTTTTTAGTTATTTTGTGAAGTTAATTATTTTTTTTTTATTTTTTTTTTTGTAGAATTTATTCTATAAAGAAATTAATGGTGAATTTAGGCTCCCAAACAACTCAATAAAAGAAGATTTTTGCATTTTGAAAGAAGATTCCTAGTTTGTGTATAGAACTTTATATTTTGTTATTTGTAATATTGGACAATGTAATTTGTATGTATTCGTAATATGTTAAATCAATTGTAATATTGTGCAGTTTTTTTATATTTTGATGGCAAAGAGAAACAGGCAAACATTACTTTTTACCGTGGGCTCATCGGAAATATGGTATTTTTGACTGGCATTGCTTAGAAATACATTATTTTCAGCTGATGTGGTCCTTGGAAATATATTATTTCTAACTTTGTCATTCATCGGAAATAAATTATTTCCGACACCTTCACTCCTCAGAAATACATTAATTCCAATCTCTACATTTATTAGAAATACATTAATAATGACCATTGTATCCCTTGAAAATACATTATTTCTAACAACACGTTTCGTTGAGAAAACATTATTTCCGACTGCAATGTTCCTTGGTAATATGTACATTATTTATGACAACAACCTCCCTCGGTATTAAGTTATGTTTGACGACAAATACCATCGCAAATGATCTCTTAACTTGGTTTCCAAAACCTTTTTGCAACGGCATAGTTCCTTTATTTCCAACCACTCATAACCCTTGGAAATGTTATATATCCGACGATTCGTCAAAAAAGGATTATTTCCCACGATATCTTTTCCAATGGAGACTGACGACCTTTTCCGTCGAAAATACACATTTTCGACGAATTTATGACATTTTCCGACCATATTTAGTGCTCGATAACAACACTTTATCTTGTACTATGGATTCTAATAAAATCTTTAATAATCTCTTTGGCTTTTCAAACTTTTCCACCTTGTAATTTAAAAGTGCAATTTAAATCTGTGGGTTATAGTCCATCATAAAATATAATTTAGTTAAATTCAGATATTTGCTTTCTTTGTGTTGGACCCAACTGCCGAAGATTTACATATTCAAAATGTCATATAAGATATTTATAAAGCTCGTTATGAAAAATCTTGAATTCTTAATGTTTTTTTTTTAACGGTAATAGTATTAAGGAGCCAAGAGGCCAACCAACAACCTACAACGTACAGAGGCCATCACCAGGCCACAGAAGCCCCACAGCAACGACCAAAAACAAGGCAAAAGGCAAAAGAAGAAACAAAACTGAACACAGAAAAAAAAAAACAAAACACAAATCAGCTATCAAAATCCCTCCATTAAACGAAATCCCCTTCCATGTTAGAACCTAACCGTGTAAGCCTATCTGCAAAATGATTGGAAGCTCTCGATTTGAACTTCACCTCACCACCTAGAAACTGCAGATTGCTCCTAATATCGTAGATACAGTTGACGTGGGCATAACTTCCAATACCTTTACCATTAATCCAAGAAACCGCAACCCTCGAATCACTTTCAAACACAACATTGCAACCCACACATAACGGATAAGAGCAAAAAGATCGACAGCTTTGTGCACAGCTAACACCTCTGCTGTGTTAGAGTCTTGAACACCCATATAGAAGGAGAACATACAAATAACCTTGCCCATACAATCCCTTAGAACCCCTCATATACCAGTTGAGCCAGGCTTTCTTAACGCCGAGCCGTCAACATTAAACTGTAAAACATTTTTCATGGTGGGGTGGGGTCCAAGCTTCAAAACTCTGCTTCTTGTTATGTTTAAAGTCCACACACAACTCAGTTAAGTTAAGAAGCATGGAAATTAGCGTTTCTTTAGACCCAGGACCATGGTGTTTGATCCACCAAACTATCCGGAATTTCACCATATCAATAGCTTGCACAGCACAGACCACATTCCCTCTAAAAACCACTGCATTCATCATCTCTTATATAGTCCAAACTATTGCTAGCAATAGCAGGTCCCAGATTCTAGAGTTTCTCGGAGCAGGACATAAACCACTCCAACTTTCCGACCAACCTTTGACATCCCCCTTAGGAACACTAATAACCCCCCACCAGCTAATACAATGCAACCACACCTCTCAAGACCAAACACAGTGAATAAAAGTGTGATTCAGGGTCTCTTTCTCCTTGTTACACAGCTTGCAGACTAAGTCCATTCCCATCCCAAATCTTTGAAGGACATCTGCCACCAACACCCTGCCTTTAAAAAGCTGCCAAGCAAAGAATTCAACCTTAGGAAGGCAAAACCCTCTCCACGGCAATCTGAAGCCAGTAGAGGCACCACTGTCAAACTCCTCAAGCTTTTTCCTAAATGAGCTAACAGAAAAAATACCTGACGAAGTGAAGCTCTAAGCTATAGTGTCTTCAACATCTTTCTGCACCACAATACAATCTAAACATCTTATAAAGCAATTTTATTGACTCTTCTCCCAATCAAAAAGAACTATTCTCAGTTTAACCGACCACTCCCACCTCAACTGATTCCACTTTACATAATCACACATGTATCCATTCTTATCTAAAGCCAACTAGGGAAGGCTATCTTAAGAGGAATCAAATCCACCACCACGTCCTGTTAAAACCTGATATCTGAGGCCTTTCCAATAACCACATAGAAACCTTTTAGAAAAACCTGCCCAAAGTTGACGTTAGGATTTATCACTTTGGCAATAGCCTTGACAAAGAAAGAAGAAGCACTCTAACTACTCCAATCTCATACCAGTCTTTTTGCCTCTACTCCATATTTACACACACCACCTTTTTCCAAAGAGTATTGGACTCGTAGCCAAACCTCCACACCCACTTAGCAAGAAAACTAACATTTTTGTTCTGCATTCTACCGATCCCTAGGCCACCATTCTTCTTGCTTTTACGAACCGAAATCCAATCCGCCGCATGAAGTTTTTTTTTCAATCTCATCACCCCACAAGAAGCTTCATTATAACCTTTCTATCTTGTAAGCCACCTGCACCGGCATTCTAAACACCGATACAAAAAAAGTTGGAATACTATTAAGCACGGACTTGATCAAAACCAATCTTCCCCCTTTTGTGAGAAACTTCCGTTTCTATGGAGCTAAACTTTTTTCAATGCTAGAAACCATCGAATTCCAAAACCATTTAAAGCAAGGCCTCGAGCCAAGAGGAAGACCTAAGTAAGTGATAGGCAAATGATCTTTCCTACAATTAAACAATTTAGCCCAACCACTATCATTGCTCACTTTTTCCCCACTCTTACAATATAAGACTTATGAAAATTAATCTTAAGCCCAGAAGACAATTTGAAGCACCGGAGGATCCTTTTCAAGTTAATGAGATAGTCTTTCCTTGGCTTGAGAAAAACAATTGTATCATCGGCAAATTGCAAATGAGAGACCCGAACGTCATGGCTAAACATTTCTCCCATAATAAGGCCTAAATTCACTGATTTGTTAAGGATAGCACTCAACTCTTCCACCACAATATTGAAAAGGAAGGGCGATAAAGGTCCCCTTGTCTCAAACCTTTTTGAATACCAAACGGAGGGGTTGGGCTACCATTAACTAGAATTGACATAGTCAGCGTAGATATACATCCCACAATCCAATTTCTTCACTTAAAACCAAACCCCATTTTCATAATCATGTCAACCAAGAAGTTGTGGTCCACACTATCCTATGCCTTCTCAAAATCCAATTTCACCAAGAGGCCACCATCCCCACAATTCCTCCACTTGTGAATGATTTCCTCCGCAACAACAAAACTATCCAAGATTTTTCAATTTTTAATAAACGCCATTTGCGTTTCCCCTGTAATGGATACCATCACCTTCTTAATGCGATTTGCCAAAACCTTCACAACCACCTTGTACATAGAACCGACAAGATTAATTGGACGAAAATCTCCCATTGTCACCGTCTTTGGGATTTTTGGAATGAGAGCAATAAACGTGGTGTTTAGCTCCATGATCAAGGATCCATCTCTATGGAACTCAACAAAAAAGTCCATTACATCTTCTTTTATCACCTCCCAATTTGATTTAATAAAGTTAAAATTCAAACAATCCGGCCCCGGGGCTTTATCATCTTCACATTTCCTCATTGCCTCACACACCTCTTCCATACTGAACTCCTCCTCCAAATTCTTGCTATCAAAATTCTCCAACCTCTTAAGGTGAAGACCATCAATGGTGGTACAGTTCCAAGGAACCTTCTCAAAGTGATTTTTGAAAAAATCAAAAACTCCCCGCCTTATATCTTGAGGCTCCGTACACACCACACCATTGAAAGCACTATCCGAGATACAACTTCTGCGTCTTCTATATTTTGCAATAAAATGGAAGAACTTAGAATTCTTGTCACCTTCCTTGCGCCACTTAACTCTTGATTTTTGCTTCCAAATTTGTTCCTCCTTACAAACTCATTTCCATATTTCTGAAACAGTAAGTAACCGGGCTGCTCTGAGGTCCTCCGACCATCCATCCTTTTCCGCTTTCTTATCCATGTCCGCCAATTTTTCCTCCAAAATACCTAAAGGAGAGGGTTGTTTCGAGTTTATGGCCATCTAGTTCTTCATGGCGATTTTGGTAGCTTTAACTTTAGCTTGAAGAATCATCCCATTAGAGCCTACTGTACCTCCCTCTTTCCACCCTTTAATAGCCTCCAGCATTAACTCATTCTCTACCAAGCATCAGTTAAAAAAGCGGAAAGGGCTTGGCCCCCAATCCACCTTCGGAATACCAATACCAATAACATTGTGATCAAAGACAGTTCTTCTGAAGCTCTTCCGTACCAAGTTTGGAAACCAAGATAAAAAGTCTGGCGAAAACAAAAAACGGTCCAATGTTGCCCAAGCTGCTCTTTCTCTGAAATTGGTTCATATAAAGGTTAAGCCTACTATTAGAATGTCCACCACATTTGCCTCTCGGATAAAGGCATTGAAGTTCTTAACAGAGGTTTGACACAACCCATCCCCAATTCTTTCTGACTGATTTAGGATAGCATTGAAACGCCCTCCCAAAACCCACAGATAAGGGAAGGAGTTCTGAGAACTCACAATGAAATCCCACAAATTTTTACTATCATTCTCTACACAAGCCGCGTACACATTGCACATAACAACCTCTTTTTTTAAGATCACAAGGAGACCAGCTAATATGATACAGTGTTTATTACTAATACAAGCATTTACCTCAAAATGTGCTTAATCTTCGTGGGAACGAACTTTACTTATTATTGTACTACACTCTGGCCTCGTACACTTGCGAGTGCCCACTTGGAGCGAGTCAATTTTTGGCGCCGCTGCCGGGGATTAAGCGGAGAGTTGATATCGATACTAGTTGGTTTGTTACTAATTGGTTTGTTACTAGTTTGGACCTTTTTCTTTTAATTTTTAAATTAGTGTTTGTTGTTGGTTTTTCAGGCAGACTATTCTTGTATGCACCTATATACAAGGAGTAGAAATCTAGAATCCCTCTACTTTGATCCAGAGATCGAGAGGCTAGCCCCCGTAGGAATAGAAGACAACCCAGAATGGACAGAGCAATGATGAACAATCTGAATGTAGTACGGGATCAAGGGGAAGTGCCTCCTGCTGCAGACCAAGATCAATGAGGTAACCATGTTGAAGATGGAAGGAGTCTACGGGGTTTCTCTATACTCAGAGCTGACCAGAACATGTCATCCATCCGTCGTCCGATAGTTGCATCCAACACTTTTGAGATCAAGCCGGCGGTTATTCAGATGATTGCCACTACAGTTCAGTTTCATGGACTACCAAATGATGATCCAAACATGCACCTTCAGAGCTTCAATGACATATGTGACACCTTTAAGTATAATAGAGTCTCAGAAGATTTTATTAAGTTGAAATTGTTTCCCTTTTCCTTAAGGGACAAAGCAAAGGTGTGGCTTCAGTCGTTAGCCCCGGATTCAATCGTTACATGGGACCAATTAGCTCAAGCATTTCAGAACAAGTACTTTCCTCCAGGAAAGCTGCTCGCCTTCGGAACGAGATCACATCTTTTGTGCAGTTTGAGAATGAAAGTCTCCATGAAGCTTAGGAACGGTTCAAGGAGCTCATAAGGAAGTTCCCCAACAATGGACTTGCTAAATGACAAACTTTGCAAGCCTTCTACGAAGGAATGACAATTTCCATAAGGAATTTGGTAGACGTGGCTGCAGGAGGGTTACTCATGAAGAAATCGAAGGATGTTGCCCAAGACCTTTTAGAAGAAATGACACTCAACAATAGCCATTGGGGAAGTGAGAGGCAATTACCGAAGAAAGCTCCGGGTGTGAATGTGTGATAGAGGTAGATGAAATGACAAGTGTGAGAGCCCAACTGGCGGCACTGACTAAGCAAACGAACAATATGAATGCGGGGTCTACCTAAGTGTATGTGGCTAGTTATGAGTTGTGTTCGGGGCCTCATCCGAGTATAGATTGCCAAGTTGGGAGCCCATTTGCCCTAAGTTCATCGGAACAAGTCTCATTTGTCAACTACAACCGTAACTTCCAAAATCCCATGAACAACCAAATGGCCAATCAAAACCAAAACAACCCATTCTCAAACACCTATAACCCGGGATGGAGAAACCATCCTAACTTCTCTTGGAAAGATAATCAACCTCAACCTTAACAAGATCTCAATCAAAGACAACCACCCGGATTCCATAACCAATTTGTGAACAATCAAGGAGAAAGAAAGCCTACCTTAGAGGACCTCTTCTCAAAATACATGAACAAGCTCGATATTCGTATGGAAGCTCAAGATGCCACAATTAAGAAGCTTGACATGAAGATTGGCCAAGTAGCCCAACATTCTCAAGCTTCCATTCAGAACTTAGAAATGCAAGTCGGGCAATTGGCAAGAGCTATTCAAGGAAGGCAACATGGGGCATTGCCTAGTGACACGGAGACAAATCCTATTGAGCAATGTAAGGCGATATCTTTAAGGAGTGGAAGAACAGGTGAGCAACCGGAAGACATTGGCAAGGAAAAGGAAGTTGTGAAAGATGAAGAAGAAGTGATAGAAGAAGAGGTTGCTGAGAAAGAAAAAGTGGAAGATGACTTACCCGAGACATCATTTGATCTACCACCCCCACCAATCGTCAAAGCCTATGTGCCTCCAATTCCATATCCTCAACGCCTCAAGACACAAAAGGAGGATAAGAGCTTCTCCAAATTCCTTGAAGTTTTCATAAGATTGCACATCAATATTCCTTTTATAGAAGCATTGGCTCAAATGCCATTGTATGTGAAGTTTCTCAAGGAGATCATATCCAAGAAAATGAGGATTGAAGATTTTGGGACAGTTGCTTTGACTGAGGAATGTAGTGCAATCATTCAAAATAAGCTACCTCCTAAGTTAAAGGATCGGGGGAGGTTCAACATCCCCTGTAAAATTGAAAATTCAGATTTTGATAAATCATTGTGTGATCTTGCAGCGAGTATAAATCTCATGCTGTATAGTGTCTTCAAGAAATTGGGATTGGGTGAAGTCAAGGCCACAAATATGACTCTTCAATTGGCGGATCGATCCGTAAAGTACCCACATGGAGTCATAGAAGATGTGCTAGTGAAAGTGAGAAAGTTTTACTTCCCCGTTGACTTTGTGGTGCTAAAAATGGAAGAGAATGTCTGATAACCAGTTTTTCTGTCGTTAGGGAATTGTGGATACCAAAAAGATATTTATAAAAAGTCTTACGCAATGTGCTCTATAGTAATGAAAACTAGTAAAGCGGCAAGCGAGGGTATTGTTCCATAGGGAGGTGGGACTCATCAACCGTCTCTAGTTCTAGCTATACAACACGCTAAGCGAACTCTTGTGTTGCGTATACAAAAAGAATATGCAGAAAGTAAATGTTAAATAAATATGTACAGTGATAGGATGGAATGGAGAGATGTATGAAATGTGGATATGCTAGAGAAATGACTCAACCGTAACAATCCTCCTAATTAAGCACTAGACTCACGTAGTCCCTCAAATGTGCAAGTATATCATAGGCTCGTGTCCACTTAATTGATCTCTAATCTCTCTCGATATCTTAGAGATCACACCCACACAATTGCATAGATTCATTAAGTGTCGTGGCACACACAAAAGAGTCATGTACGCCAGCCTAGTGATACTTTCACTTTCTGATCATATACACAGGTTATTTCGTTGGGCATGTAATGCGCAATCGCGTGGGCTACACTACAGATAATAATTCTTCCACGAGGCTAACCAAATACGGGATGGCAACCAAGTGAAAGCATTAAGAATACGAGATACCCATACAACACGTATGTTATATGCTCGTGTCCCCTTAATTAATCTCTACCCTCTCTCGAGTGCATAGAGATTGCATCCATGCAAAAACATGAATCCATTAAGGACGGTGGGACACATACACAAGCTCTACACGCCAGCCTAGTGATTTCTCAACTTTCTGGTCAAATGTAGAGGATACCACGATGAGCATGTTAATGCGAACCATGCGATATATAACACACAACCTAAATATCATTCATAAGGTGGTTAACCGAGTGAAAGCATTAAGCAATGAAATACCCTTATAACTACACGAGCACAAGAGGAATTCAATTTATCTTTACTCTAGATACGGATTCGATTTAGTCAACTCCCTAGGATGGCTAAAAATGGAAAACAAGTTCACCAAACAACAATGTGCAATAAGTTGGTTGATTTACATTAAGACCATTCAATATAAATTAAGGGTTCATCCTCTTGACTTAGGAAATATCTCAAATCAATTCATCACCCAATCCGGCCAAGGATGGGCAAATGTGTCTTAAAAAGACCCATTAAGCACAAGGATTGAACCCAGGCCAATTTATCAACTAAATGCCAGAACTAAAACTTTTTCTACTCTTTGGGGCTAAAATCTTTAATACTCAAATTACTCCATACATGGTATTTTAACCATTCATTAACATACAAACACTCATGGAAAGCTAAATTACACTACTCCTATATTAACTTACTCTACTCCTAATCCCAATCATGCATACACATCAGTTTTGACCCTCCACACACATGGATTTCACAATAAGAGTTTAATTCATGAAATTAGCAAAGAGTAAAACATAACCCACATGAATTTAAACACAAACATACATATATTGCACATGTGAAGGTTTACAATATTCCCCAAATCGGGGTTACACATTAAAGAACCAAAAATTACAAAGAAAAGAATAAATAAGAGCAAACCCTTGAAGACAAGTCCTCCAAAGATGCTCCAATCCTTCCTAGCTCGAAATTGGTCCAAAGACCACCCCTAATTCCTTGAAATTGGTTCGAAAATGGGTGGAGCAAGTGTATAATGGTGTGGTGGAGGTGTGTGGTGGGCTCTCATGGAGAAAAAACCTCCATGGGAGCTTACGTCTCTCCTTATTATGTGAAGATGATGAAGAAGATGAAGAATATGGAAGAAAATGGAAGAGAGGAAGGTTTGGGCGTGAAAGAGGAGAGGGATAAAAGAGGAGTGGGTCGTTGATGAAAGAAGTGAGAAAATAAGGGATATTTATAGTAGGGGAGGTTAGGGTACAAATTGGGGGTGAAAGGACGAGTTTACCCCTCAGAAAAAAGCTTTAAAAACACAGATATGGTGCATTCTGCGGTACATTCCGCGGTTCAACTAGACGAACTGAACCGCAAATTTGCTTCAGATCGGTTTCCACGGTTCGTCATTTGGTCTTCTGCGGTACGGTTTGACGATGCGTACCGTAGAAGTTGGCAGTGGAGCTACCCTTATTTTTCACGGTTCGTCTCGCGGTTCGCTTGGATGGAGCCACCCACGGAAGTTGGTAGTGTATACACAGCTCGATTTCCACGGTTCACATTTTGCATGTCCGCGTTACACTTTGACAAGACGTACCGTGGAAATCACTCCTCTTGTCCTCCAAGATGCATTTCGGCCCGGTAACACCCCGTTTCTGGACGATAACTTCCCCAAACCAAAATGAACCTGCACAAGGCTTACAAAACACATTATATACAAAAATACGCTCGAAAACAAAAGCAAATGATAGGAAATGGGGACCTCAAAAGGTGTATGTGGCGATGTTATCAATGTCGAAGTCCCATTGCTTTTTGGGAGACCGTTCCTAGCCACTGGAGGAGCATTAATAGATGTATAAGAGGGAAAGCTAATGTTGAGAGTTAGAAAAGAGAAAGAGGAGTTCAACGTATTCAATGTCACCAAGAGCCCCTCTCAATATGACACTTGTTGTAAAATTGATGCTTTGAGTCCTCCAAAGGTAAAAGTTGTTAGGAGGGACAATTCGAATGATCCACTTGAAGATTGTATGGGCCAAAATGCAATTAACAAAGATAGTGGAGGAGGTTGTAAACCAACCTCATATGGGGACATGAGCAAGAAGCAAAACTCGCCTATGAGAGAAAATAGTGAAAAAAGGGATAAAAGTAAGAGAACATGTGCGGTTGAAGAAACAAAGAAAGTGAATGGGTTTTGGGTGAGGATGTTCTAAAGGAAGGTGGCGATGATGTCGCACCGGTTGGTGATCCAGATTAATGAGCAGAGCAAAATACGTCTAGCCGAGACGTTAAATCAAGCGCTTGGTGGGAGGCAACCCACCTAGGTAACCCTTTCTACTCTTTTATTGTTTAGAATTAAGTGCGTGGAGTTGTATTGTGCCTAGTTTTAGGATGGTGTGTTGCTTGTGTAGGTTGCGTTTGGCTTCCCTCCCGCTTCTAAGCTTACATTGTCCAATCTTTTATTGTGCAAACATTGGGGACAATGTTTCGTTTAGGTTTGGGGGTGCGGCCATCCAGTGACCATTGTGTGTCTTGTTTTGTTTTTGCATGATTGTCTTGCGTGTTTGTTCAATTTTTATTTATTTTTTCAAATTTTTGCTTGATTGCGTAAGTGTAGTGTCGGTTTTGTCCATTCTCCTGCTTTGCCAAATTTTGGAGCATTTCCTTGCTTAATAAGATGTCATTGGGATGTGCCTTTTGAGGCAAATTTTTTGTATGATTTGTGCCACTGAGTCTAGGCAAGGGATGGTGCTAGTTAAAGCTACACCATATTGCTTGCACACACCTTACTAGACTCTAAGGTGCCTCAGTGAATGGGTATCGCGCTTGAGAAGTCTAGATCATTAGTAGAGACTACCCGTGTGAGGTCAGAACCCATATAGCGTCCTTATGAGCGCATTTTTCATTGTCACATCTTAAACACTCTTCTTATAGGTAACTAAGCATAAACGAAAGGACTTTACTCCACACCTTTGGACATTAAAGAACGACCATGTAAGAGCATCACCATAAAATTCGCCTTTGTTTGTTTGCTGAACCCATGCCTTTAGAGATGCCGTAGGCAATGTGTGTTAAGTCACTTAAACATAACCTAAACACGTCCCTTGCCTTGTGTTTGTGCTTGAATGTCCTAACAATGTAGACCTACACACTAAACCCAATCACCATACCTTCCCATTTCATATACACACCACAAATAACCAAACACTAGTCTACCCTATGGCTATGATTATGGCTAGAGAAAATGGAAAAACAAAGCTCAAAATAGTGCATATGTGCAACCTAGCGTGTACTTAGGCAAAAAGTGTATCTTGTGCAAAGAAAAGGGCTAAAAAAAGAAATAAATTGTAAATGCTAAAAAGAAAAACAGAAAAAGCCCTATGAGTTTAAAATGTAAAAAGTTGCCAACTTACAAGGCAATCACAAATAACACAAAGTGTTTAAAAGTCAAAACTCATGCCTAGACGCTCAATTAATGTATGAAAAGATCACTACAAGGAATTCTCTAGCATAATCACTAGCTTACCCACAATACCATATCCACCTAGCCTTTCCATCACCAACATAATCTCAACATCACTTGAGCCTAAAAGAAATCCTAATTGATCTTTAGGAGCGGTCTTGCTTATAGGTGAAGGCGTGTATGGTGCTCTGCTCTTGTTCTTAATGCTCAAATCCGTTCTGTTGTCCATTTGCATATAAATGAAGCTGTTTTTCAAAATTCATCATATGCGTGTAAAGTTTGAAAATTATTGTGCATAACTTCCAACCGCATATGCTTGTTGAGTGAGCCTAGGTTCTGTGTGGTAAAATGAGATAGATCCGGAAAGGTTTATAGTCAAAGCGATATGTTATCATAAGACTCTTGTGCTCGATGCTCTTGAAGCTGAGTTCACTAAGAAGTATGGAATTGCAATCTCTCTTGTTGTAGCACATTAGTGTGCATTGTTCTAAACATTTACTTAGTGGTCTTAGCATGCATGTGCCTCCATTTCGGTTCACTCATTGTTGCATCTCTGTCTATAGTTGGCTCAGTAAGAAAGACGTTTGTGGGTATCGTTCTGTAAACCCTCATGAGAATTCACTCGTCCTTTAAGGATCACCTAGGAGTTTAAAATGGCTTGTGGAACATGATAAGTGCCATCGTGTCACCCGCGAAAGTGGTGTTATCTTTTATTTTGTTTCATTATTTTTTGGTTTTGCTCGAGGACGACCAAATGATAGGTTTGGGGGTATTTGACTGCTCCATTTCTACATATAAATGTAGCCCCAAATTCTTATCAAATTGTGCTTGTATCTCGGGTAAAACCATGTTTTTCACCTGTAAATCAAGTTGTGTAGGTCAAAATTGGGTTTTGAGCTTAATGGTGTTGGATGGAGTTGAAGTGGAGCAGAAAAAACTCAAGTAACCAAAACAGAAGCAATAGCGACCTCAAGGTGACCTGGAGGTTACCGTAAGGTCGCTATCCTCTCGGCTCAAGAAGTTCCCCACCATACGCAATAGCGACCTCAAGGTGATCTAGAGGTCACCCCAAGGTCGTTATCCTCTTAGCTCAAGAAGTTCTCCACCAGACTCAAAAGCGACCTCAAGGTGACCTGGATGTCAATCCAAGGTCGCTATCCTCTCAGCTAAAAAAAAGCGACCTCAAGGCGACCTCCAGGTCACTTCAGCCAAAGTTGCCCAAAGACTCCTCCTTTTAGACAAAAAGCAAAGCGACCTTAGGGTGACCTCACCCAGGTCACCCCAAGGTCGCCCATTTGCCCAGAAAAAGGTACAAAAATAGAAAAATGACATATTTCCCCTCACCTTAATTTACTCTTCTATATATTTCCTTTCCATTTTCAGACCTAGAACCACTCTCTACCCAAAATATCTCTCAACCTCCACCCTTTCATCTTCCTTAAACACAACCCACACATCTTCCAAGAAAACTACCAAGACACCACATTTCCCTACAATCCAAAGCCTTTATCACTTCTATCCAACAAAATCCATATTCTCTTCATATTTTTGGGCAAAGGGGAGCTGAAGACAAGAAGAAGGAGAAGAAGAACCAAGAAAAGGAGGAGGCTTTCCATCTAGTTTTCTCTAAACCCTTTCTCTTTTACTTTTTGTTATAGAGCCATGTATCTATTTTCATATATGTTGTGGATGGCTATAGTTTGTAATATGAACTAAATCTTCTCTTGCTAGGACTTGAAGAAACCAAACCCTTGAATTTATCTATAAAGACTACTCTTTTATTCATTTATGCCTTGTGTTTTGTATGGATGTTTTTGAATACTTAATGCTTTCACTAGATTGATCACCTTGTGAATGATTTTTAGTAGTGTATTATGGGCAGAGGGGTGACACACGCCACATGTTTGATGAAATGTCCACTATATATGTCTAGTAAGGTAGAGATACTCGAGGCTAGAGTATAGGATCCTTGTATGTGTGCCAAAGCTCCAAATAAACTCATGCATGTATTCTAGGGTCATCGAGAGATAAGCTTTGGGTGTGCTTGGGTGTTATCTCTATTACTCCAGGGAGAATAGAGGTTATTGTTGGGTACACGGGTCTACAATACACAAGTGCACTAATTGGGTAGTTGAGTGAGTCTAGAACTTCATTAGTTAGAGGATAAGGTGGATTCTTTGTCTTAGCATTTCTCATCATATATTTACATTCATTATTACTTTCAAGTTCATCTTTTACTTTGTAGTTGCTTGATAGCTTAATTTATAGTTCAAGACAATATCTCTCTTTAATTATTGTTCAAATAGTAATTGAATCAATTAATTTCTGTAATCAACTCCTCAATCTTCTTGGGAACGAACTTTACTTATTATTGTACTACACTCCGGCCTCCTACACTTGCAAGCGCCTACTTGGAGCGAGTCAGATTGTCAGTTAGATGACGAGTTGGAGACATTAAAGACGCGACTCAAATACGTAGAGAAAGAGTCACACTTAAACAAGGCACCTTGTAGTTGATGGAACCTAGGGTTACAGATTGCGCAGCGGAAGGGTTTAAAAAAAAATTATGCAATTATTAAACTAACCCATTTGTACAGTAATAATCAAATGCAATAATAAAGTGAAGAAACTTTTTCATACCTACGTAGGAGGCTCCTTCACTTTAATACGAACTGCTCATGATTTGAACCACGTGATCTTCCTAGCTATCTCCCGGAACTGGTAACAGCGTGTGGGCGCGTCACGATATTCAGGACGGTATGGAGGAAGAAGAGAAGAACACACACACAAAAACCAAACCCTAGAAGTGCAGCTATTGAAGTCACCGCACCCTATTTTTTTTTCTTTTTTTTTCTTTTCGTTTGCTGTTCACGATATCATTTAATCTCTTCTCTTCTTGTTTGCTGTGTAAGTATTTTTTTTTTTCAAAGTAATCTTATTACTTTATATCTCATTCGGTTATTATTTTTTTTTAATTAAAAAAAATATATATCTCATATATATCTCAAAACAAAACAAACCGAAAATCTTATTTGATTTTTAAAACTTTTCAAAAGATATCTCATATCCCTTTAAAAAATTAATTAAATATTTATTTTTGAATTCAAACATTTTAAATTCAATTTCAAATATTTAATTTAATAAAATAAAATAATCATATTATCTTATTTTATTCAAAATCAAATATCAACTAACACCCTCCATTTAGTGATTAACAACATAATTAAATAATCTTATTATTTAATTTATTTAATCACCATTATTCATTAATTAAATAATCTCATTATTCAATTAATTCCAGAATAAATACGTGTCACTTTCGTAACACAATTAATTGGACAATCCAATTAATTAACCGTGACCCTTGTTACCTAAATCGAACGGGCTAGCAAGGGGACCTAATGGACCCACAGTATTTTGAGCTCCAATAATCCTTAGAAATTATTAATTAAACTTTTTAATTAATATTTCATGATTATTAACTTCGGTGTTATTCCACTAAAAACCCGAAGCTGCATTTTCTCAACTGTAGACGTTTTTACACAAACCAATAACTCTCGGTGTTCATCGATATAGCTATTACATATGGTAAAATCCTCCACAAGTAGTTCATAATTAGAGCTAGGTCATAATGTCCGTTATACCCCTCTAATCATATCTTTCCATTAAGTACCATTGATTCTCTAATGAACAATAAATCCTACATTCCTTACGGAATTAGGAGAGCGCTCATATTGTTCAAGCCCCGAATCAACCCTTAAGGGAACTACCATCTACTTCTCACAAGAAGGAGTGGATTCCACTATTGTGTACAAACCTTCCCAGCCACAAGCCAAACCGCGATCCCAACATACGGAGTATATTGATCGGGAATGCAACTCCGACCTCACCCATGGTATATCAAAGACCACGATCTAACCTGAAGGAGTCGATAAGACACTCAGGATTAAGATCATCCACATATAGCCATCATTAGTTGATATATATGAATCTCATCGTTAAACGGATCTTAGTGAGAGATTCATATAGATCATGGCCCAGTCCTATATGATCACATCATACAAGGTGCCTCCATTCTCATATCTATATATGAATGATCTAGGATAGGATCACCGTACACTACGAAATGGACCGCAGCTGTAGATTAACCACAAATAAAGTACCCAGCTTTATTTGCTATCTACGGACTCTTTAGATTGCTTGTTTCAAACTGAATCCATCTATATATGACACTTATATACTCAGTTCGAAATTACATCCTGCAATTTTGGATGTTAAGTGCACATGTTATATAAAGTATGACACAAAATAAATGAATATACTACTTCTTTTATTTATGTTCAAATTATATTTACATATTACAAGATTTAGGGTAAAAACCCCAACAGTAGTACACTCTGATAAGGAAACAAACTTCCTTATAGATGATAGAGTCCTAATTAGACAACAAATCTAATTCATTTAATGCGTGAAAGACACGAAACAGGAAAGAAGACAAAGACGATTTCAACAAGTAACAAGTCCTAATTAAACACCACCACATTTCCTTACTTGTACAAAAAGGTTTAGGGTTCTATGCACCCATAATCTCATTGTAAAAAAGAGAGTAGAACAATACGCAAAAAAGAGAGGAACATAGTGTGTAACAGTTTCATCATAGTGAATTTTCCTTCTCGCCGTCACCGCAACCGTGGATTGTTGGGGTTTATGCCGTAAAGCTTGTAATTTGTAAATGTGAATGAAACATTATTAAAAGAAGTAGTTTTTTCACTCTATAAATTTTTCTCATACATTTATATCATGTGTACTTAACATCCAAGATTGCCGGATGTAATTGATAACATCGTAAAATACACCTTTTGAGCTCCCCATTTCCTATCGTTTGCTTTCGTTTTTTAGCATATTTTTATATATAATGTGTTTTGTGAGTCTTGTGTAGGTTATAACCCTTAAAATAAGGTGTTGAGCTTAATTGAAGAGTTTTGGAGTTAGAAGGGCTGAAATTGGAAATCTATGTGCAGTATACTCAACTTTAAGGGGCTATATCTCCCTCCTCCGATCAAAATTTGTTGTCCATTACCTATTTTCGGAAAGCCTCAGATGTCTACTTTCCAACGCTTTTTACAGATCATATTTTCAAGGTTTCTGGAGGAAGTTATGGTCATTTTTGTAACGGTGCGCAAAGTTGGAACTGCACTCCGCGGGATGATCCGTGGGAATTCTGGACGGAGTATCCAGTGGATTTTTGGGCAGTATTTTCCATGGGATAAGTCTCCGCATGGAGATTGGATGAACCATCCTGAGGAAAGACATATTTTCAGTCCATTTCAGCCATTATTTGAAGGGGAATCTTGTCCTTTCACCCCATTTCCGTGACCTAACTTCCAAGCACTATATATAGCCCCATTTTCTCCTCTCTCTTGGGACTTCTCTTCTCTGCTCCCACTACCCCAAACCCTTCTCTACCCCTTTCTTCCATTTTCTCATCTCCTCCACCTTCTTTCACCAAATAAAGAGAGAAATGGCTCCCATTGAGGTTTTTCCTCCATGGGAGCTCACCATACACCTCCACCACATCATTTCACACTTCCTCCATCCATTTTAGAACCGATTTCAAGGAAATATGAGTAGTTTTAGGACCAAATCCGAGCTAGGAAGGTTTGGAGCATCTTTGGAGGACTTGTCTTCAAGGGTTTGCTCTTATTTACTCTTTTCTTTGTAATTTCCGTTTCTTTAATGTGTAACCTCGATTTGGGATTATTGTAAACCTTCACATGTGCAATATATGTATGTTTGTTCTTAAGTTCTATTGGGTTTTGTTTTACTCTTTGCTAATTGCATAATTTAAACTCTTATTGTGAAATCCATGTGTGTGGAGGATCAAAATTGATATATATGCATGATTGGGATTATGAGTAGTAATTTAATGTAGGAGTAGAGTAATTTAGCTTCCCATGAGTGTTTGTATGTTAATGAATGGCCAAAATACCATGTATTGAGTAATTTGAGTGTTAGGGATTTCGGCTCCAAAGAGTAGAAAAGGTTTAGTTCATGCATTTAGTTACTAAATTGACTTTGGTTCACACCCTTATGCTTAATAGGTCTTTTTAAGACACATTTGCCTATCCTTGACCGGATTGGGTGATGAATTGATTATGGAAAAATTCTCAAATCAAGAAGATAAACCCTTAACTTAAATTGAATGTTCTTAATGTTAAACAATCAACTTATTGCACATTGTTGTTTAGTGAACTTGTTTTCCATGTCTAGCCATCCTATGGAGATTGATAAAACCTAATCTGTATCTAAAGTAAAGACCATTGAATTCCTCTTGTGCTTGTGTAGTAATATGGATATTTAGTGTGCTTAATGCTTTCACTTCGGTTAGCCACCTTGTGAACTGACATTTAGGCAGTGTGTTATATATATCGCATGGTTTGCATTAACATGCTTAGCGTAGTATCCTTTACATTTGACCAGAAAGTTGAGAGATCACTAGGTTGGCGTGTAGAGCTTGTGTGTGTCTCATAGTCCTTAATGGATTCATGCGTACTTTGTATATGTGGATGCAATCTCTATGCGCTCGAGAGAGGGTAAAGATTAATTAAAGGGACACGAGCATATAACATACGTGTTGTATGGGTATCTCGTATTCTTAATGCTTTCACTTGGTTGACATCCCGTATTTGGCTTAGCCTCGTGGATGAATTATTGGTTGAAGTATGGCCCACCTGGTTGCGTATTACATGCCCAACTAAATGCCTTGTGCATATGACCAGAAAGTGAGAGTATCACTAAGCTGGTATAAAAAAATTAATATGGTATAAAAAATTTAATTAAAGAATCTTTTTAAAGAAAAATTAATTAAAGAATTAATGTTATTTTCTATTTAAAGTAGAGTAAATAATTTTTCTTTTCTTTTTCTTCTTTTTATAATAACAATCATTTCTCATCACTCTTCAAATTTACTCAAATTTGTCTCAATCTTTTTATCAACATCCAACAATTAATCTTCAAATTATATATGTTTGGGTGAATATTATATCTTTAAATATTTATTTTGTTTTAAAATTTTAGGGTTGCTATAATTTTTAGTTAATGAGATTTTAGGAGTAATCCAATTTTAAATTTACAAAGTAATGACATTGTTATATGAATTTCATTAAAAATTTTAGAACATTATATTAGTATATTTCGGAGGAATCAAACTAATATAATAATATAAGAACATTATACATTTAATTTTATTTATTTCTCAGTAATGAAAATTATCGAAACATCATTTCGCATTAGGATGGAAAATGAATTTTTAACAAACTTCATACATGTTTACATTGAAAGAGAGATTATCGTTGTCATTAATAATATAAATCATAGGATACATTTCTCTTATAATCTGTTTTGGCTTTTTAAAAATAAAATAAAATTCGATAACGTATTTATTTAGAATGTATATTTTAAAAAATATCTAATTATGTCATTCTAACCGAGTGATGTTAATGTTCATTAAAAAAGAAAATTCTAACCTATCCTTGTTTTCAATCCTGGTTACGTTCCTGCTCACACCCGATCTGCCTCTCTTTCTCCATTATTTTCTCACATGTTCTTTTCTTTCTATCTTCTATCGATCTCAAGCTTTCCTCTGTCTGATCTCTCTTCCCTCTGACTACTTTTCTTCTATTTCTTCTTGTTCTCTCTCCCTGTTATCTCTTATTTTTCTTCATATCAGATTCTCTCTCTCAATCTCTCGGATTCTATCTAGCTCTCGCATATTTCTTTCTATTTATTTTTCTTTTCTTTCTCTCTTTCATTCTTTCTCTGTTTTCTATTGATGCTTTTGTACGAAATTACCACTTCTCTCTCCTCATTTCCTTTTAATTTATATTTTCTTATTTTTTATTCTTTTGTTTTGCCACTTATCCCATTTGATTGCCACATGCCACCTTATACCACCGCCTTGCTTCCTTGTTGTGACAACTTGCCTCTTCCATTATGTTATTATTCTTTTTTTTTATTTTATAAATCTCGTACTGAATCGTTTTGGATTGGGCTTGGGTTAATTGGGCTTGGGCCAATTGGGCTTGAATTGGGCTTGGGGTATTACAATTCCCTTCTAATATTATCCACTTGAGTGACAAAATGATTCCCTTAACTTTGTATGGAGAAATGTTTGCTTAATTGACAGAGACAGGGACAGAGTTGCCTAGCCTTAATATATGGCATGTCATATGTCAAATTATTACTTCTTTAATTTATATACCATTTGATTTATATTAATGAATCAGTGTAATTACATCATTGATGTGTAGGAAACTTTTTATTAACAATCTAGCAACAGAAAAAAAGCTTTAAGTTTACTGATCATACCTTCCGATATGACTTGCTGCTAAAAAATAGCTATCCGCAAATGAAAAAAAAAAAGTTTATTAATCATAAATAATGTCTCTTACAATTCAACCATAACATTATAACAACCTTTGAATGAAAATTAAAAAAAAAAATTCCTGTTATATATATATCCAATTCTACCAGAAAGAAACAAATTCGACTTGAGATACTTGCTTTGAAAAAATTGTAACTCAACTCTAATTATACTTTAATTCCCAAGTCCCAACTTCAATGATAAGTTTCGGAAGCTCCTAGCAACTTTAAAACTTTTTGAGGAAGGCTTTCTCAGCTCTACCAAGGCATTCTTCCATTCATATTCTCCCTTGTTTTTTAACTCTCTTGCTTTTGTGACAACGACTTTAGGTACACCTCTACATGCCTTGGCTATATCTTTCGCTATAGAATCTAAATTACCGTCTTCAATACAATTACCGACTATCTTCTTAAACAGAATCCAAGCTTCTTCTTCTTTTAAAACGCTAATGGGGAAATTATTTTGGGAATCCATTTTATTTGTTAATACTTCTTGATTTCTTGCAGTCAACAATAATTTGCATCCTTTATGATCTTCTTCGAAAGGAATTCCCACTTTATCCAAATCGAGTCTTCCCCAAATATCATCTAAAATTAAGAGGATCTTGTTCACTTTCTTCAATCGTGCACATAATGCCCTTGCTCTACCAGATTCACTCTCCTTGTGGAATTGTAAACCCAACTTATCAGCAATTTCTCCTTGAATCTTTTTTATGTCGGGTGTCTTGGATACTTCCACGAAAACAATTTCATCAAAGAGCGTCTTGACCTTGGCTTGTCTCAGTTGCCTGGCAACTTCCTTCACTAGCATCGTCTTGCCAATCCCATCCTGACCGTAAACCCCAACCATGTTGACATCAGGATCGCTCAATGCACTTAATATATCTTTCGAAGTAGACATTCTTGATTCAAAGGCCTCGTATCCTTTCATCAACGATGGAAGCCATGTCTCCTCTGGAATGGTTCGGTAGGAAACTCTTTGGAAGTCCCCTTCTCCATAGACTTCGACAACAGCCTTCACCTTCTTCGCTGCTTTCCTGCTATGTTTATGGCGTTTCTTCGGATTTGGACACCACCCATTCAAGCATTTCGTGTTTGCTTGTTGGTTTTCTTGAATAACCTGTGATGCCTCATTGGCGATCTTCTTTGCACTAACGATCCAACTGTTAACCTGTTGTTCGATCTCCTCACCGTTTCTTCTTGATTCCTCAACCGAATGTTCCACTGTGTCTCTTCTACCCTTGAGCTTCCGGACTTCAGTCTCCAGATTCTCAAAGTTGCTCTTGTAGTTCCAGATATAACTTAATTGATGTACAACGGGTTCAACAAAGTATTCAGAAACTTTTCCGGCTATGGATATAGCAATTTCAACCATTTTGAACCTTGAATTTTAAAACAGAGAACACTGACAGAGCAACTTAATTGTCAAAAACAACAGATACGTCTAATGAGCTAAATGGCTTTTGAGATCAAACCAATGAAAACAACTAAAAAGGGTTTCTTGTAATGAATACAAATAATTAAGAAATATGAAATGTACCTGGAAACAAGTGAAGAGAATGGCCGGTGCTGGAAATTATTTTTAAAAAAATACAATAAAAAATTGTCAAATTAGTATTTCAAAGTCGTGTTAGTCTAGCTGGGAATTGTCATTTTTAATATCAATTAAAAAATTAAATTATAATAAAAATCCATCACTACATAAAAATACTTTGATTATTGCAATTCATTCGTTTGTTCTAATTTTGTGTAGGTACGACTTACAATAATTCTGCTGTCGTTTGATGTTGTGGGGTTTTTTTTATTTTTTTTTTATTTTGCTACAATTCAATAAAGCAAACTTAGAAAATGATGTACAAAATGGGAGTCAAGAATGACAACTAATGGATTAATAATTGAATGGATAGAGTTGTTGGATTGTTGCTTTCAATCGTTGTTGTTAGAAATTGGCTATTATGGTTGAATGAGATGGGGCAGAGTGGTAGGTCCAAACCTTTCGTGATTAATAGGTGTTGGATACTTGGTTAAAAAGATAAACCTAGGTTAAAAGAAAAACTTGAGTGCACTAGGTACACTTTTGAATGGTGCATCTGGCCATTTAAAATAGGATATGTGGCTGTTACAGAAGCACCATATATAATTTTCAAGCCATATGTCCAATCTTGAGTGGTTGGATCTATTGAAAGAGTTTTTTTTTTAAAAAAAAAAAATTAAAAAGTTGTTTTATGTTTAATGGAAGAAGCCAATTTAAGCTTCTCCCTTAACTCTTTTTAAATAGCTAAATTTTTTAATCTAAACTATCTTCTATGAATTTTAAATATTTTACTATATATTCATTCTATTTTAAATACTTTATTAGTGTTCTTTTTTGTAAGTTTTAACAAAAAAAATATTCTTTTAAAATATACTCATTCTATTTTAAATACTTTATTAGTGTTTTTTTTTATAAGTTTTAATAACAAAAAATTCTTTTAAAATATATAGTTATACAATCTACTAACATAAAAGTGATTTTTCTTTTTAAATATATATCAAATAAGGTACGGTTTTTATTAAAATTTTACTCAAAAAAAACACCTTATCAGTAAAATATTTACTTTTAAAAGCTTTATATGAAAAGTTATTTCTGACACACTACAAATTCTAAGTAACTATGAAACCCAATGAAAAGGAAATGACAGCCCGCCTCCAGTATTGAAAAAAGATACAAGAGCAATGGACTAAAGATTGACTTCAGCCATTGAATGAGATGGGGCAGAGTGGTAGGTTCAAATCTTTCATGATTAGTAGGTATTGGATACTCGGTTAAAAAGTTAAACTTAGATTAAAAGAAAAACTTTAGTGCAGGTGCACCTGGCCATGTAAAATAGAACGTGTGGGTGTTACAAACGCACCATATATAATTTTCAAATCACATGTCCAATCTTGAATGGTCAGATCTTTTGAGTGGTCAGATCTATTGAAAGAGGGTTTTTTTTTTTTTGATTTTAAAGAAGTTATTTTATGTTTAATTGAAGAAGTACAAAATTTGAACTTTTCAGTTCTCTCAGTTAGCTCTTTTTAAAACAGCTAAATTTTCTTAATCTTAAACACTTTCTATGAATTTTAGATATTTTACTATATACCCGTTCTATTTCAAATACTTTATTAGTGTTTTTTTTTGTAAGTTTTAAAAATAAAATTCTTTTAAAATATACCGATATACAATCTATTAACATAAAATTGTTTTTTTTCTTATATACCAAACAATATATGATTTTTTATTAAAAATTATATTCAATGAAAACTTTATTTATAAAATATTTACTTCCAAACTTTATTTGAAAAGTCATTATTAATATCTACTAACTATTAAACCCAATGAAAGGGAAATGACAGCCCGCCTCAAAGATTGAAATAAGATATAATAGCAATGGACTAAAGATTGACTTGAGCCATTGACCAAGTCAAGTCATTTTTTGAGGTATATTTTGAATAGTTTGTCATTAATGTTTTTGGGTGGAAAATTAAAGTCATGACTGTAGCCGACTGGCAAATTGAAATGAATACATGAATTAATGTAACGAAAACTTTTAAAAAAAAATACCCAATCATAAATGGATAGATATTGTCAAAAAAAAATAATAATGAATACATTGATTTTGGAATCAAATATTCTATATATTGTCTAGATGAAGTGGACCGATGGAGTAGTGGAGCCAACCGAAGATGGTGAAACATTGAAAGTACTTTTCTTGCCTGTAAATTTTGTGGACTACTGTCGGCGAGCAATAATCTTGGATGCAACTAGATGTATCATGTATCTATCACTGTAATCCTGCTATGTTGCAACTTTTGCAACGTGACAATCGAAACGAGGGATGTATATGCATCCTGCTGCACTCAAGTTTCTCTCCTAACACTATATTCTTCTTCATTGAGACATAATCCAAAAGTAGGGAAAAAAAAAGCTGAACAGTTTTTTTGCCGCGGCCAGCGTGTTAATTTAAGAACTTAAAGGTATTTGAATATTTTAGTAATATTATGGATACATAGGGATATGTTGGAAAATATTTTAATTATAATAAATCATTTATTTAATCTTCTATAATTTCATTTTTTCAATCTCAAATAATATATTTTATTATAATAAAGTATTTATTTATTCTTCTATTATTTTAAAATCTGCTCCAAATCCTCCTATATACAACCGATATTTTCAAAAATTCGAACTAGTGATACTAGTATTTTCAAAATTTGAACTATAATTTTCTCTCATATATGACCGATATATATATATATATATACCAATATTTACTTCCTTGATCAAGGGAGGCCCAAATGCATCTTAATACTGAAGATAATTCTCTCTATATGTCCCCTAAAACCGGCATTCCTGCATACATGAAATTCTGTGATTATCTTTTAGTTTATGAAATAACTGTCAATTTTATAATAAATATTAATTTAAGTATATGGAAGATATTCATCATAAACAATTGTGATATTGAGATTTTTGATTTTTGAGATGAATTTCCGAGAACTTGATATCAATGACCATGACATAAAGAAAATTTTCTACAAACATATTTCTTGACTAAGGAATGAGGATTACTTACCAACTCTGCAAATGTAATTTCGTAGCAACAGAGTCCTACAATGTTCATTATTTGCATATTCAACTTCTGGTCTCTTTCGTGACATTTCCAGGAAACTTCGCAAAAACTTTATCAGTAAAAAAACAAAATTTGTTCTAAGGGTTTGGTGTAACAAATATGCAGAATTGCAGAATGACAATAATTTTTTTTTTATCAAATGTATTTTCATGGAAACAAAGTCCTACGTAATGTTAATTTTATTTAAACACTCTAATACACACTTCCTTTAAGGTATTTAAGCACTTTAACATACATTTTTTTATGTACAAAACCATAGACTTTTCATGTGGGCTCAAACTCAAACTCAAACTGATAAGAAATTCAAATTTAATCACGTCGGCTCAAACCCTTTTTACTAAATATGTGACTAATTGAGTTCGAGTCGTATCTCATTTTTAAACATAATTTCTTTTAGTGGTATTTGATATCCACGCCATATTAACATCAATGAGGTTGAATTAGAGTCATAACCCCTCTCTAAACCCAATTTTTCTTGTGATAATATTGATATCCGTAAATATGAGTTCGAGTCGTATCCCCTCCTGAACCAAATGTTTCTTTTGCTAAGCTGAAGTGTTTTTAACCACCGTACATGGTTAGTAAACTGTTTAAAATTGAAATATAGTTATTTTTTAAAAAGTGGTGTGGTAGGCATAGAAACCATAGAAAATATTAATTTGGTTGACCTAGTATATATCTTCAATTTTGTGGCTTGAGTTGCTACTTGGAGAGCGTAAGAGCCTCTTATATATCATCTGAGGTTAATTATACAGCGGGCTCCCTTATTCTTTCCAATATTTTTGATATTAAGCTTAGATGATATTCATACAGGAAGCAGATTTGCAGTTTTCTACCCACCAGGAACAAGCAATTTGTGGGACCGACTATTATGAGTAATATACTTTTTGTCAGGTTGAAGTACTATTGAAGAACAAGTTCGGATTTGAATGAAGAGGGGATGATTTGAATGCAGCTTTTGAAAAGGTTAGTGTAATTGCATACTCTGATTCTTCAACACCAGATTCTTTAGTTGTTCTTTTAAGCACCGTTGAGGCTCGTAATTTTACTTTTTTCTTTTTCCAGGTGCGTTTGTGAAAGTATACGATCCTTTGTTTTTAGTCTAAATTAATTGGGGAAATGCTATCTACCTTTTCCATTTGCCTTTCCCACTCATCACTGTTTTTTGAAAAATGTGAACTTTCATTAATGCCAACAGGCTACGCTCATCACTAGGCATATATACACTCTTTAATTTAATTAAAAAGGTGGTGCTATTGGTGAAATTTTGTCCTACTATTTATGTCTTACTTTTAAAATTTTGATTTAATTAATAAAATTAAATATTTTTATTAATTTTTTGATTAATTTTTTTTATTCATTTCCAAAATTACCTCTTTTACTTATTTTTCAAATTTAATACATCACATATCTTATCTCTCTATCTCTAATATATGTATACGTCTTTCTCTCACCTCCATTGAATGATTTTTTTTTTCTTATTTCTTTTTTTTTTGGTATTTTTTTCTTATTTTTATTTCATGGTGAAAAAGAAAAGAGAAAAAAAAAATAGCAAGGTTCCTTCATAAGGTTAATCAAAGAACCATAACAAAAACAAAAAAAAATACCGAAAAACCCAGATCTTTAATGAGTATCAAAAATATAAAAACCATGTCAGACAAACTATAAAAGTCTCAATCTCAGTGTTTATTTCTTGATATGCTTCACTTTGTACCACCCTTTTTTCGTAGGAGTCTCCAACAATCTTGACACCTTTCTTCAACAATATCTTCAATCCTATTCCTCTCACCTTCACTTACTGTTGGAAACCGGTCATTTTTAATTTCTTCGACAGAGAGATTTTTGATATTTTTGACAAAAAAAAAAGTTAACTTCAAATTGACATAGAGAGTCAATGGAAATCTAGAAAGAAAACTCTCCAAGATAAACGTGAATGGTTTCGTAGAACCAAAACACAAGAGAAATCTATTGAATCCAAAATGGAGTACAATATGGAACAATGCAAAAAATATATATATATATATATGTCCTTAACAAACACACCCAACAAAAGAAATAATCCTAGAAACAACTTAGCCAAAATGGTATGTTTTATAGTGCTAAAAGACAAACAAAATATATGCTAAAAGAAAAACAAAATAGCACTTTGATACATCAGTAACAATCTCGACACTTCACCAAATCAATTACAGATGTCTTCTTAATGGAAAACAATTGTGCGGCTATGCTCCTACTTCAGTGCCCTTCTCTTGAAAATGATTCGACTCCGAATTCACTTGAACTGTGGTAGCATCATCAGGTGGGACTTGTAGCCAAGGGCTATAAGCAAAGGGACCATTTACGAGAATTACATCCATTCGTATGTTAATTGCTATAGCTGCAGTAAATGATCTTGAGATGCATCAAATGGATGTTAAAACTGCATTCTTAAATGGTGAATTAGATGAAGAAATATATATGTCACAACCTAAAGGGTTTGTTGCTCCTAGGCAAGAGAAGAAAGTATGTAGGCTTGTTAAATCCTTATATGGACTAAAGCAAGCACCTAAGCAATGGCATGAAAAATTTGATAATGTAATGTTGTCAAACAGATTTAAAATTAATGAGTGTGACAAATGTATTTATGTCAAGAGCACTCATAATGAATGTGTCATTGTTTGTCTCTATGTTGATGATATGTTAATTATGGGAAGTAACATTAAAATCATAAAAGGTACCAAACACATGTTGGCTAGTCGATTTGAAATGAAAGATTTAGGTGTTGCCGATGTTATACTAGGAATAAAAATTTCTAGAACATCTGATGGATTTATTTTATCATAATCTCATTACATTGAGAAAATTCTTGATAAGTTTAAAAAATATAATATAAGTCCAAAAAGAACACCATTCGATGCAAATCTTCATCTCGCTAAAAATAATGGCGATGGCATATCTCAACTAGAATACTCACCTATAATAGGCAGTTTAATGTACGTCATGAACTGCACTCGACCTGATATAGCCTACTCTGTAAGTAAGCTAAGTCGATATACGAGTAACCCTGGAAAAGATCACTGGAAAGCAATTCTTAGGGTTTTGGGATATTTAAAATATACGCAAAGATTTGGACTGCACTTCAAAAGATATACTGCTGTACTTGAAGGTTACACTGATGCGAACTGGATATCTGATTTAAAAGACTCGAAATCCACTAGTGGATATGTCTTTACTCTTGGAGGAGCAATAATGTCTTGGAAATCCTCAAAGCAAACATGTATTGCTCGATCCACAATGGAATCTGAATTTATTGCTTTAGATAAAGCAAGGGAAGAAGCAGAATGGCTTCGCAATTTTTTGGAGGATATTCCATGTTGGTTAAAACCTGTGCCCGCAATATGTATACATTGTGATAGTCAATCGGCAATTGGAAAGGCACAGAGTCATACGTATAACGGTAAATCACGGCATATTCAGTAGAAGACATAATACCGTCAGGCAATTGCTCTCGAATGGAATTATTACCATTGACTATATAAAGTCAAAAGAAAATATTGCGGATCTGCTGACAAAAGGTTTAAGTAGAGAGCAAGTGGAAAGTTTATCAAGGAGAATGGGCTTAAAGCCGATAAATAATTAAGAGTCACCATAGTGGCAACCCAACCTAGTTGACTGGAGATCCCAAGATCTAGGTTCAAAGGGACAACAAAACTATGCTTGTGAGTTGTGACTCAGTAGCACTAAGGAGACTCTTACTCATGCCCATTTCAAAGATGAGATAGTGCACATCAGCCGCGAGACTCAGGATAAGTTACGCTTTTAATGATTTCTATAACTTGGTATGTACAAGTAGGGTATGTGCTGGATACTCTTCGTAGAAATCACCTAAGTGAGTGGAAGGGGCCGCTTCTAGTAGAATTGAAGGCTGAATTCTCTAAAACACTCATGAACCAGGTGGTGTTCATGGCCAAAACGAACACAAACGTGAGGACCAACTGTGTTAAAAAGGGTACTGTGTGGTTACTATTGTCTTGGTTTATACAAACGGCTAACAATTCAAAGACATCATGTCTATTGATTAGCTAGTAAATCCGATAGTTTCTCACTAAGGAAAATTCAAGGCCACTAGGCTATTTATCCTAATACAGTACCTTTTTGCCTATACTCGAACAAGTGTCTGCATTGTCATATGTATGGTATTCACCCAATTTTTCATTCATGTGGGGGATTGTTGGAAATTGTTGTATTATTGAATGATAAAATTAGGTTAAGTGTTGTGACTTTTCATAACAATTATATCATTTCATTGGAGTTTTAAATTTTATAAAAGTGGTATCACTCCTTAAAAGGTATGTCTTTCCTTTAAAGACATGTTGATTCGAAAGGGTATGTTCATTTGAAAGGGTATGTGTCATTTCGAATAGGTACGAGGATATCTATAAATATGGATCCCTCTAACCATTTGAAATAATTTTTTCTCTGTATACAATTTTTCTCCGCATTCTTGTTCTCTTTGCATAAAATAAATAGTGTCAAAGTTTCGAGTACAAAACACCGATTTGAGTTCGACAGGTTCTTTAAGTTTGAAGTGATGCTACTTGAAGAACGAAATCCGCTCTATCCTGGGAGACAATTGTTTATAACCTTAAACACCATTCGTGGAGGGAGCAAAATTATCTTAAGGAAATTGTGAGTATCACAAGGCTCGAATTATTTCAATCTTTATATCTCTAGAAACCGTAAGTTTTCTATGTTCAAATTTGATTTCATTGTGTTGTACTGTATGTAAGTTTATTGTATGCAATATATATTTATACGCAATATATATTTATAAAGCAGACATAACACTGCGATAACAACCCCAACCATGTTGACATCAGGATCGCTCAATGCGCTCAATATATCTTTCGAATTAGACATTCTTGATTCAAATGCTTCGTATTCTTTCTTCAAAGATGGATGCCATGTCTCCTCGGGAATGTTTCGGTAGGAAACTCTTTGGAAGTCCCCTTCTCCAAAGACTTCAACAACAGCCTTCACCTTCTTCGCTGCTTTCCTGCCATGTTTATGGCGTTTCTTCGGATTTGGACTCCACCCATTCAAGCATTTCGTGTTTGCTTTTTGGTTTTCTTGAATAACCTGCTGATGCCTTATCAATGATCTTCTTAGCACTATTGATCCAACTGCTAACCTGCTGTTCGATCTCTTCACCATTTCTTCTTGATGCCTCAACCAAATGTTCCACTGTGTCTCTTCTACCATTGAGCTTCCGGACTTCAGTCTCCAGATTCTCAAAGTTGCTCTTGTAGTTCCAGATATAACTGAGTTGATGTACAACGGGCTCGACAAAGTATTCAAAAACTTTTCCGGCAACGGAAATAGCAATTTCAACCATGTTGAACCTTGGATTTCAAAACAGAGAACACTACCAGAGCAACTTAATTTTCAAAAACAACAGATACATCTAATGAGGAAAACAACAAAAAAGGTTTCTTGTAATTGATACAAATAATTAAGAAATATGAAATGTACCTGAAGACAAGTGAAGATAAAGGCTGGAGCTTGAAATTATATTTTAAAAAATACAATAAAAAAATTTCAATTTAGTATTTCAAAGTCGTGTTAGTCTAGCTGGGAATTGTCATTTTTAATATAAATCTTCTTTTAATAATCAATTAAAAAATTAAATTATAATAAAAATTCATCACCACATAAAAATACTTTGATTATTGCAATTCATTCGTTTGTTCTGATTTTGTGTAGGTACGACTTACAATAATTCTGCTGTCGTTTGATGTTGTGGGGTTTTTTTTTATTTTTTTATTTTTTTCATTTAGCTACAGTTCCATAAAGCAAACTTAGAAAATGATGTACAAAATGGGAGTCAAGAATGACAACTAAGGGATTAATAATTGAATGGAGAGAGTTGTTGGATTGTTGCTTTCAATCATTGTTGTTAGGAATTGGCTATTATATGGTTGAATGAGATGGGGCAGAGTGGTAGGTCCAAATCTTTCATGATTAATAGGTGTTGGATACTTGGTTAAAAGGATAAACTTAGGTTAAAAGAAAAACTTGAGTGCACTAGGTACACTGTTAAATGGTACATCTAGCCATTTAAAATAAGATTTGTGGCTGTTATAGAAGCATCATATATAATTTTCAAGACACATGTCCAATCTTGAGTGGTCGAGTCTATTGAAAGAAGTTCTTTTTTTTAAGTATTAAAAAGTTATTGTATGTATAGTGAAAGGAGCCAATTTAAACTTCTTCCCCGTTAGGCTCTTTTTAAACAGCTAAATTTTCTTAATCTTAATTATATTCTATAAATTTTAGATATTTTACTGTATATCCATTCTATTTCAAATACTTCATAAGTGTACTTTTTTGTAAGTTTTAACAAAAAAAAATCTTTTAAAATATACCATTAAACAATCTATTAATATAAAAGTGTTTTTTCTTTTTAAGTATATACTAAATAATATACAGTTTTTTATTATAAAAAACTATTCAATAAAAACTCTGTCTTGTAAAATATTTACTTTAAAGTTTTATTTAAAAAGGCATTCCCAACGTACACTACAAATTCTATCAAACTAGGAAACCCAATGAAAAGGAAATGACAGCCTGCCTCCAAGATTGAAATAAGATATAACAGCAATGGACTAAAGATTGACTTGAGCCATTGACCAAGTCAAGTCATGTTTTTGAGGTATATTTTGAATAGTTTATCATAAATGTTTTTAGGTGGAAAATTAAAATGAATACATGGATTTTTAATAACCAAAGCTAAAAAAAAAAAAATAGTAATGCTACATATTTCACCTACATTACACCATTTTCATCCTAACACATATAGTAGCTGAGGTATCATTTAGGTGAGTGGATAAACATTGATTGATAAGTGAATACATAGATAGAAGAGATAAATATCAATTAATATGTGTCCACTCATCAAGTGATACATCAACTGCCATATATGTTGGGATGAAAATGATAGGAGTGTAGATGGGATATTTAGCATTATTCTAAAAAAAAATACCCGATTGTAAATTAATAGATATCGTTAAAAAAAATGAATACATGGATTTTGGAATCAAATATTCTATATATTGTCTAGATGAAGTGCACCGACGGAGTAGTTGAGCCAACTGAAGATGATGAAACATTCACAGTCCTTTTCTTGGCGATAAATTTCGTGGACTACTAATGGCGAGCAAAAATCTTGGATGCAACCGGATGTATCATATAACTATCACTGTAATCCTGTTACGTGGCAACTTTGCAACGTGACACAATCAAAACGAGGGATGTATGTGCATCCTGCTGCACTCAAGTGTCTCTCCTAACAATATATTCTTCTTCATTGAGACAGAATCAGAAAGTTGGGAAAAAGAAAGTTGAACAATTGTTTGCCGCGGCCAACATGTTAATTTAAGAACTTTAAGGGGCCGTTTGGTATGGGGTAATCAAAATAATGTGATTCCTGGAAAAGTGAAACCCAGCAATATGATTCTGGGAAAGTTGTATACATGTGTTTGGTTGTGCATATGAATATTATGACGGATTCCTGGGAATATTAAGTAACGGTGTTTGGTTGTACATGGGAATTTGTTTTTTATTTATTTATTAAAAACTAAAAAAATAAAATAAAAATTTGAAGTTCACTTTTATATATATGGTTAAAAAAACCAACAGTTGTCTTTGCCATTTTTAATATCTTTCAAGAAAAGAGATCAATTTCAAGAAAAACCAAACCAGATCCATCTTCCATCTCTCTCAAGAAAAAAACCCAGATCTTTACTTGTTGTCATCGCCGTCGTAGTCCTTGTCTCCACGTCGTCATCTTCGTCGTCGCCTCCGGTCGGGATCTTAGTCGTCGCCTCTTTCCAGCCGGATCTTCGTCGTCGTCGCCTTTTTCCAATCGGGATCTTCGTCGTCGTCGCCTCCGTCGGGCCGGGATCTTCGTCGTCGTCGCCTCCGTCGGGCCGGGATCTTCGTCGTCATCGCCTCCGTCGGGCCGGGATCGTCGTCGTCGTCGCCTTTATCGGCCGGGATCTTCATCATCATCATCATCGAAAAATTTTCACATGTTGCAAATTTTTTCCTTTTTGTGTTTGATGATGGTGTTTGATGATGTTTGATGGTGTTTGTGTTGGTGATGGTGTTTGATGTTGTTGGATATTGTTTAATTGATGAAAATTAGGTTTTAAAATCTGAAAATTTGGTGTTTGGGTAGTGAGAAAGTGTAAGAAATAAAAATTGGGGATTTTTGGTGTTAATTTCCAGAAGCATTGAAGAACAAAAAAGAAGAAAATAAAATAAAAATAATTTTTTTTAATGAGGGTGGGTCCCACGGTGGGAATCAGATGGAAGGTAATCTGAAACCCACCTGTTGGGAAGGGTTTCAAATTACCCCCTTGGAGGGTAATGTGATTCCCATGGGATTCACTTTCCAAGGAAACCAAAAACCCAAACCTCCTACCAAATATGGAAATGTTATAAGATTCTCATTCCCATGTAAGGATGACTGCATACCAAACGGCCCCTAAAGGTATTTGAATATTTTAGTAATATTATGGATGCATAGGGATATTTTGGAAAATATTTAAATTATAATAAATCATTTATTTAATCTTCTATAGTTTCATTTTTTTCAATCTCAAATAATATATTTTAATTAGAATAAATTATTTATTTATTCTTCTATTATTTTAAAATCTGCTCCAAATCCTCCTATATACAACCGATATTTTCAAAAATTCGAACTAGTGATATTAGTATTTTCAAAAATTCGAACTAAAATTTGAACCAAAATTTTCTCCCATATATAACTGATATATATATATATATATACCAATATTTACTTCCTTGATCAAGGGGGCCCCAAATGCACCTTAATACCGAAGATAATTCTCTATATATGTCCCCTAAAACTAGCATTCCTGCATACATGAAATTCTGTGATTATCTTTTAGTTTATGAAATAACTGTCAGTTTTATAATAAATATTAATTTAAGTATATGGAAGATATTCATCATAAACAATTGTGATATTGAGATTTTTGATTTTTGAGATGAATTTCCGAGAACTTGATATCAATGACCATGACATAAAGAAAATTTTCTACAAACATATTTCTTGACTAAGGAATGAGGATTACTTACCAACTCTGCAAATGTAATTTCGTAGCAACAGTCCTGCAATGTTCATTATTTGAATATTCAACTTCTGGTCTCTTTCGTGACATTTTCAGAAAACTTCGCAATAACTTTATCTGTAAAAAAACAAAATTTGTTTAAGGGTTTGGTGTAACAAATATGCAGAATTGCAGAATGACACTATTTTTTTTTATCAAATGTATTTTCATGGAAACAAAGTCCTACATAATGTTAACCTTTTTTACACACTCTAATACACACTTCCTTGTAGGTATTTAAACACTTAACACACTTTTTTTTTAATTTTTTTTATGTAGAAAACCAATAGGCTTTTGTGGGACCGACTATTATGAGTAATATACTTTTTGTCAGGTTGAAGTACTATTGAAGAACAAGTTCAGATTTGAATGAAGAGGGGCATGATTTGAAAGCAGCTTTTCTAGGCCCCGTCATGTAGTTGTTTTTCGGTCTGTTTTTGTTTTTTTTTTCTTCCAAAAATGATTTCAAATTCTCGTTCGTTAACCGTTTTTCATTTTATTTTCAAAAAAAGAAAAACAAAACCAGTGGTAACAGTGAAATTTTTGAAAAACACAAAATACTTGTTTTCATTTTTGTTTTTGTTTTTCGTTTTTCGTTTCTCGTTTCGTTTTTTTTTTGAAAATTTTTTAATGCTTTTTTTTCCTTCTTTTCTTCTTTTCCAGATTGTCTTTGTCATCTCTTTCTTCATCTCATCTTCTCTGCATCATCTCTTCTTCTCTTCTTTGACATCTTCTCATCTTCTTCATATCTTCTTCCCTTCATCATCTCGTATTCTTCATCTTCTTCTCTTCATCTTCTTTTCTTCTTAGTGCCGCCGATCTGCTCCTCCAAGAGCAGATCGGCTCCTATATTTTTTTTAATTTTTTTTCCTTTTTTTCTATTGCAAGGTTTTATTTTTGTTTTTGTTTCATATCACAAAGAGTGTATTAACATATATATATATATATATATATATATATATTAACATAAAAATCTTGGATTTTGAAATTATTTTAAATTTAAAATCACAATAATTCATCATAGAGATTTTATCTGATTATTATGAGTTATTGGATAATTATTTGGAATGAATTATTGACCTATCTTATATTCAAATTAAAAAATTACAATATAAAAAATAATAGAAAAATTATACAATTTTTGATATTTTTCGGTTAACTTACCAGACGCGTTTTTTCCGTTTTCAGTTTCAGAATACAGTTTTCAGTATATGCTACCAGAAGCGTTTTTGAAATTCGAAACTGAAACCAAAAACACTGTTTTCATTTTCATTTTTCTTTTCGAAAAACAGTCAACGAAAAACGCTTACAGGACGGAGCCTTAGTATAATTGCATACTCTGATTCTTCAATGCCAGATTCTTTAGTTGTTCTTTTAAGCACCGTTGAGGCTCGTAATTTTACTTTTTTTCCTTTTCTAGGTGTGTTTGGGAAGGTATACGATCCTTTTTTTAGTCTAAATTAATCGGGGAATGCTATCTACCTTTTTCCATTTGCTTTTCCCACTCATCACTTTTTTTGAAAATTGTAAACTTTCATTAAAGCCAACAGGCTACACTTAGGGGTGGGCAAAAAACCAATAAACCGAACAGAACCGATGAACCGAATCGATCAAATCGGTTTTTTTTCGGTTTTCTTATGTTGACCAGTTCCGTTCGGTTCATTTTTTTTAAAAACCGATTGGATCGGTTTTTTTTTCGGTTCGTTATCCCAAACCGGAAAATCGAACCGAGATCCAACATATATAAAAAAAAACCTTAGTTTTAATGCTTAATAGTCCATGAAACTATAAAACTATGAAAGTGTGTCACATCATAATTTTTAATTTTTTTTATGAATAATATTTTAAACTAGTATTTTCAATTTGTTCAAACCTATAATTTAATTTGGTCCAAGGTCCAAAAGGATTAAAATATGAAAATATGTGTAATAATTAAAACCCAAGAATTTGGTCCAATTCGCCCAAACCCGAAAAAACCGAACCGAACCGAACCAGTCAAATTTAATCGGTTTTTAATCGGTTCATAATTGTTAAGTTGATTGGATCGGTTCACTTTTTCAAAAACCGAACATTATCGGTTTTTTATCAGTTCATTCCAAAAGTGAACCGATCCATTAATCGCCCACCCCTTAGCTACACTCATCATTTGACACATATACACTCTTTAATTTAATAAAAAGAGTGGTGCTATTGACACATACCTATCGGTCTATTTATGTCATACATTTTAAAATTTTGATTTAATTAAATAAAATTAAATGTTTTATTAATTTTTTTGATTAATTTGTTTTTATTCATTTCCAAAATTATCCATTTTACTTATTTTTCAAACTTAATACATCACATCTCTTATCTCTCTATCTATAATATATGTATACATATTTCTCTCACCCCCATTGAATGATTTATTTTTTCTTCTTATTTCTTTTTTTTGGGACTTTCTTCTTCTTCTCATTTCATGGTGGAAAAGAAAAAAGAAAAAAAAATAGCAGGGTTCCTTCATAAGGTTAATCAAAAAGAACCATAACAAAAACAAAAACAAAAATACCGAAAAACTCAGATCATTAATGAGTATCAAAAATATAAAAACCATGACAGACAAATATAAAAGTCTCAATCTCAGTCTCTATTTCTTGATATGCTTCACTTTGTACTGGTATGGCTTATGTGGAGGATGTCAAAGAAGCTAGCAAAAAAGAGTTATGGTTTCTTGACTCAGGTTGCAGTAATCATATGTGTGGCAAGAAAGAGCTTTTCTCTGTTTTTGATGAAAGCTTTAGAGAGTCTGTGAAGTTGGGAAACAATTCAAGCATGGCTGTGATGGGGAAAGGTAATATACAACTACAAGTGAATGGGATTATGCAAGTAATCACGGGGGTGTTCTATGTACCAGATCTGAAGAATAATTTGCTAAGCATCGGTCAGCTACAAGAGAAGGGGCTTGCAATTCTCATACAACATGGGAAATGCAAAATTTATCATCCTGAGAGAGGATTGATTATGGAGATTGCAATGTCTTCAAATAGAATGTTCATTTTATTTGCAACATCTCAGCCAAGAGAACAAAACTGTTTTAACTCTCTTACACAAGACCCAGCTCGACTTTGGCATTGTAGATATAGACACTTAAGCTTCAATGGTTTGAAAACTCTTCATCAAAAGAGGATGGTGCATGGGCTGACACAACTTACAGCTCCTTCTAAAGTATGTGAAAACTGCTTGGTGGGGAAACAACAGAGGGATCCATTCCCAAAGAAGAGCACATGGAGGGCTTCTTAGATTCTTCAAATAGTACATACCGACATATGTGGACCGATCAAACCCATTTCAAACAGCAAGAAAATGTACTTGATTAGTTTCATCGATGACTTTAGTCGTAAAACTTGGGTTTATTTCTTGGTAGAGAAATCAGAAGCTTTTGTTACTTTCAAAAGTTATAAGAGTCGTGTTGAGAAAGAAACCGGTGCATATATAAGAAGTCTTCGTACTTATCGAGGAGGTGAATTTACATCACAAGAGTTCACCAACTTTTGTGATGTAAATGGTATTCGTAGACAATTGACAGCTGCATACACTCCACAACAAAACGGTGTTGCAGAGAGGAAGAATCGAACTATTATGAACATGGTTCGAATCATGCTTTCAGAGAAGAAGATCCCAAAGACATTTTGGCCTGAGACAGTCAATTGGACTGTTCATGTTCTGAATAGAAGTCCAACTCTTGCAGTGAGAAAGATAAGTCCCGAAGAAGCTTGGAGCGGATTCAAGCCATCAGTTAATTATTTCAGGGTGTTTGGCTGTGTAGCACACGTTCATATTCCAGATAACAAAAGGATAAATCTTGATAACAAGAGTTTGAAATGTGTTCTACTCGGAGTCAATGAGGAGTTGAAAGCATATCGGTTGTATGATCCAGTTTCTCAAAAGATAATAGTAAGCAGAGATGTGGTGTTTGAAGAAGATAGAAGTTGGGACTGGGATGAGGGTTACAAAGAAGCAATTATAGTTGATTTGGACTGTAGTGAGGGTGACGAAGAAAGTGGCATAGCTGAATCATATGACAATGAAAGAGAACGCGAAATTAATGCTTCAGATGAAAGTGAAGCTGATGCTTCGGATGAATTAACAGAAGACAATTCATCTGGTCCAAATGAAAGACGAATCAGGAGGCAACCAATTTGGATGAGAGATTATGAAGATGGAGAAGGTCTTTCTGAGGAAGAAGACATGTCTTATCTAGCTATGGTTGTAGACAACGATCCTATTTCATATACAGATGCTGTGAAGAGTGCAAAATGGAGAAAAGCAATGGATTCAGAGATAAAAGCTATAGAGAGAAATGATACCTGGGAGTTGACAGAATTACCTGCTGGAGGAAAGAATATTGGGGTAAAATGGGTTTATAAAACAAAGCTCAATGAGAATGGAGATGTAGATAAATACAAGACTCGACTGGTAGCAAAGGGATATACTCAACAACATGGTGTGTATTATGCTGAAGTATTTGCACCTGTAGCTCGGCTAGATACAATTCGGCTGGTGATTTCACTTGCAGCTCAAAAGGAATGGATAGTTTATCAGTTGGACGTGAAGTCAGCTTTCTTGCATGGTAAAATTAAGTGAAGAAGTATTTGTTGCACAACCTCCTGGTTATGAACAAAAAAGGTAATGGGCAGAAGGTGTACAAACTCAAGAAAGCTCTATATGGACTTAAACAAGCTCCTCGAGCTTGGTACAGTCGGATAAAGTCTTATTTTGTAAATGAAAGCTTCAAGAAGTGTCCCTATGAACATACTTTGTTCATTAAAATAGCAGATGGAGGTAAGATCTTAATTGTCTGTCTCTATGTTGATGACCTCATATTTACTGGAAATGATGAGCTTATGTTTACAAAGTTTAAGCAATCTATGATGGTTGAGTTCGATATGACTGATCTTGGAAAGATAAGATACTTTCTTGGTATCGAAGTGATACAAAAATCGGATGGCATTTTTATTGGTCAGAAGAAATATACACAAGAGGCGTTGGAGAGATTCAGAATGGATGGATGCAATCCAGTTCACAATCCAATTGTTCCTGGATTCAAGCTTATGAAAGATGAAGATGGGGTAAAAGTAGACAACACTTTTTATAAGCAGATTGTGGGGAGTCTTATGTATTTGACTACCACTCGACCTGATGTTATGTTTGTAGTAAGTCTCATCAGCAGATACATGGAATGTCCTACTGAACTTCATTTACAAACAGCAAATAGGGTACTGAGGTATTTGAAATGTACAATTAACTTTGGGTTGTTCTACAAGAAAGGAGGAAATGAGGAACTGACCGCTTACACATATAATGATTATGCTGGGGATTTAGAAGATCGAAAAAGTACTTCGGGATACTTGTTTATGTTAAGCTCTGGAGCAGTGTCTTGGTCCTCAAAGAAACAGCCTGTGGTCACTCTGTCTACCACTGAAGCAGAGTTTATTGCTGCAGCTTCATGTGCCTGTCAAGCAATATGGTTAAGGAGATTATTGGAGGAACTTAATGTTATTCAACATGAGTCCACAACAGTTTATTGCGATAATAGTTCAGCAATTAAGCTTTCTAAGAATCCAGTCATGCATGGTCGCAGCAAACACATTGATGTTCGCTTTCATTTCCTTCCTGAGCTCACAAAGGATGGAATTGTGAAGATGGTTCATTGTCGTACCCAGGAGCAAGTTGCAGATATCATGACTAAGCCTTTAAAGTTTGATGTGTTCTTAAAGATACGTGACCTGATGGGTGTTTGTTCGAATCCAGGTGTAAACTGACAGCACTCAGTTTAAGAGAGGATGTTAAAGTTGTTAGTATCTTTTAGTGATATTAAAGTTGTTAGTATCTTTTAGAATTCGGTTATGTTAATAATCCTTATTGTTAAGGGACTAGTTATTTATTTGACCTATTCCTTAGCCATGTTACCACGTATTAGATTTGCAGAACGTGGGTTGCAATCTTTTTCTGTTTCAGTTATCTTGTAAGGCTATTTAAAGCCAACCCAGTTGTTTAATTCAATAACTCATTTATTTCAATTCTTGATTATATTACATAAGTACCCTGTTGCATCACAAATGTCGTAGAACAACCAGTGATACTTATTTCGTTACTCCTTTTCGTTACAGCTGATAACATCACCACATACACCTTTTGAGGTCCCCATTTCCTATCATTTTCTTTCATTTTTGAGCGTATTTTTGTATATAATATGTTTTGTGAGCATTGTGTAGGTTATATCCCTTAAAATAAGGTGTTAGAGCATAATTGAAGAGTTTTGGAGTTAGAATGGCTGAAAATGGAATTGCTCGTGCAGTACACTCAACTTCGGAAGGTCATATCTCCCTCCTCAGATGGAACTATATCGGCCACTACATATTTTCGGAAAGCCCCGGATGTTTAGTTTCCAGCGCTTTTTACAGATCGTAATTCCGGGTTTTCTGGAGGAAGTTATGACCGTTTCTGTAACAGTGCGCGAAGCTGTCAGGTGTTCCGCGGACCAACCGCGGACCAACCGCGGACCGTACCGCGGAAGTTGACAGAATGTCCACTTCCAGCCCGTTTTTGAGGGGCATTTTTGTCCTTTAACACCCCAATTTGTACCCTAACCTCCCCTACTATAAATATCCCTTATTCTCTCATTCTTTCACAGACTTCTCTTCTCCTCTCTCACGCCCAAACCTTCTCTCCCTTCTCTCATCTCTTTTCTCTTCATCTTCTTCACCAACAAGTGAGAGAAACAGCTCCCATGGAGGTTTTTCCTCCATGGGAGCCCACCATACACCTCCACCACACCATTTTACCCATCCTCCATCCATTTTAGAACCGATTTCAAGGAAATAGGAGTGGTTTTAGGACCAAATCCGAGCTAGGAAGGATTGGAGCATCTTTGGAGGATTTGTCTTCAAGGGTTTGCTCTTATTTACTCTTTTCTTTGTAATTTTTGGTTCTTTAATGTGTAACCCCGATTTGGAGAATATTGTAAACCTTCACTTGTGCAATATATGTATGTTTGTGCTTAAATTCATGTGGGTTTTGTTTTACTATTTGTTAATTTCATGTATTAAACTCTCATTGTGAAATCCATGTGTGTGGAGGCCCAAAATTGATATGTATGCATGATTGGGATTATGAGTAGAGTAATTTAATGTAGGACTAGAGTAATTTAGCTTCCCATGAGTGTTTGTATGTTAATGAATGGCCAAAATACCATGTATTGAGTAATTTGAGTATTAGGGATTTTAGCCCCAAAGAGTAGAAAAGGTTTCAGTTCAGGCAGTTAGTTGCTAAATTGGCCTTGGTTCAATCCTTGTGCTTAATGGGTCTTTTTAAGACACATTTGCCTATCATTGGCCGGATTGGGTGATGAATTGATTTGGGATGATTCCTAAGTCAAGATGATGGACTCTTAATTTATATTGAATGGTCTTAATGTAAATCAATCAACTTATTGCATATTGTTGTTTGGTGAGCTTGTTTTCCATGTCTAGCCATCCTAAGGAGTTGACTAAACCGAATCCGTATCTAGAGTAAAGATAAACCGAATTCCTCTTGTGCTCGTGTAGTTATAGGGGTATTTCATTGTTTAATGTTTTCACTCGGTTAGCCACCTTGTGAATGATACTTAGGCTGTGTGTTATATATCGCGTGGTTCGTATTAACATGCTCATCGTGGTATCCTCTACATTTGACCAGTAAGTTGAGAGATCACTAGACTGACATGTAGAGCTCACGTGTGTGTCCCACAGTCCTTAATGGATTCATGCTTATGCATGGATGCAATCTCTATGCACTCTAGAGAGGGTAGAGATAAATTAAGGAGACACGAGCATATAACATACGTGTTGTATAGGTATCTCGTATTCTTAATGCTTTCACTTGATTGCCATCTCGTATTTGGTTAGCCAAGTGGATGAATTATTGGTTGTAGTATGGCTCACGCGGTTGAGCATTACATGCCCAACAAAATAACCTGTGTATATGATCAGAAAGTGAGAGTATCACTAGGCTGGCATACATGGCTCTTTTGTGTGTTCCATGGTACTTAATGAATTCATGCATATGTGTGGATGTTATCTCTAAGATTTCGAGAGAGATTAGAGATCAATTAAAGGGACCCGAGCCTATGATATACTTGCACTTTTGAGGGACTAGGTGAGTCTAGTGCTTTATTATGAGGATTGTCACAGTTGAGTCATTTCCCTAGCGTATCCACATTTCATGCATCTCTCCATTCCATCCTATCATTGTACATATTTATTTACATAGTTTGTTAGTTAGTTTAACATTTACTTTCCACATATTCTTCTTGTATACGCAACACACGAGTTCACTCGGCGTGTTGTATAGCTGGAACTAGAGAAGGTCGATGAATCCCACCTCCTTGTGGAACGATACCCTCGCTTGCCGCTTTACTAGTTTTCATAACTATAGAGCACATTGCGTAGGACTTTTGAGAAATATCTTTTTGGGATCTGCAATTCCCTAACGACAGAATAGCTGGTTATCAACAGCTTTCGTGGAGTTTGACCTTCAATATCATAAATTATTCTTCAGATCTGGTACATAGAACACCCCCGTGATTACTTGCATAATCCCATTCACTTGTAGTTGTATATTACCTTTCCCCATCACAGCCATGCTTGAATTGTTTCCCAACTTCACAGACTCTATAAAGCTTTCATCAAAAACAGAGAAAAGCTCTTTCTTGCCACACATATGATTACTACAACCTGAGTCAAGAAACCATAACTCTTTTTTGCTAGTTTCTTTGACATCCTCCACATAAGCCATCAATAGCATTTCTTCACTAGCTTCTACGTAGTTGGCATTTGTCTCATTCTCTCTCTTTGGACATTCATATTGAAAATGTCCAAGGTCATGGCAGTTGTAGCATTCAATGGTAGACTTGTCAAAACTCTGTCTACCTCGTCCTCTTCCTCTTCCTCTAAATCCGTCACGGCCTCGTCCTCGTCCTTCTCCTCCTGATTGATCTTCATAAGTAACCTTCAATGCCTGTTCTTCCATAGTATGACCATTCATACGTTGTTCATGTACCAGAAGGCTGCTTTGTAACTCATCAATAGATAAGACGTCTAGATCATTAGACTCTTCAATAGAACATACAACATAATCAAATTTTGGAGTCATAGATCTCAGGATCTTTTCAATGACAGCAATATCCCCCATTTGCTCACCATGAATCCTCATCTTGTTAGCTATAGTGAGCGTTCGAGAAAAATACTCATTCACCGATTCCCCTACCTTCATGTGAAGAACTTCAAATTCCTTTCGAAGAGCCTGTAGTTGTGCACGCTTTACTCGTGCCGTCCCCTGATATTTCAGCTTCAAGGAGTCCCAAATGTCCTTTGTTGTGTCTTTGTTCAAGATTGTCTCTAGGATTGATCGATCAATTGCTTGAAAGAGGTAATTCTTGGCCTTCAAGTCTTTTAATTTTTTATCATCAATCGCCTTCTTTTGTTCATCAGTGAGAACCACTCCTTCTTCTGATGCTGCAGGAATCCCATTTTCCACCAAGCTCCAATATTCCTTTGAACGCAGAAAATTCTCCATGAGCATACTCCAATGATCGTAGTGTCCATCAAACTTCAGAATTGACGGTTGCACAAAAGTTACTTTCAGTCACCATATCTTTGCCGCTACACGCTTAGAAGACTGCTGCTTCAAATTTCAATCAGGCCCCGAACTAGGCTTTGATACCACAATGTTAACAACAAAGTACTTATGTAATATAATCAAGAATTGAAATAAATGAGTTATTGAATTAAACAACTGGGTTGGCTTTAAATAGCCTTACAAGATAACTGAAACAGAAAAAGATTGCAACCCACGTTCTGCAAATCTAATACGTGGTAACATGGCTAAGGAATAGGTCAAATAAACAACTAGTCCCTTAACAATAAGGATTATTAACATAACCGAATTCTAAAAGATACTGACAACTTTAATATCACTAAGGGTGCGTTTGGTACGGGGACGGGACTGGACTGGACTGGACAGGACAGGACAGGACAGTTGTTCCATGACGTGTTTGGAATGTATGGGACAGGACAGTGGACTGTACTGTTATACGTTTGGTATGGCTGATACAGGACGGGACAAGAGATTCAAATGACCAGAGTGCCCTCCTTGTTTTGTCTAATATTAAACAATATATTAAACAATTTTTTTATATCGTATTTAACAATATTAAATAAATATTGCAATTGAAATATATTATAATATTTAACAAAAATAAAAGGGTTCAAATGACCTCTTGTTTTCAATTACAATATTATTATATTTTACACAAATAGTAATATTGTAATTGAAATATATTATAATTATTTAATAATATTATATAATAATATGATATATTATATCATTATATATAATAATATATAAGATATATATATATAATATTAAATATTTTACAAATATTTAATATTATATATATTATAATATATGTATATATATTAATAATATATATTGTATATTATATATATGTATCCTATATATATAATAATAATATAATATATATGATATATATTATTAAAATATATATAATATATATTAAATATATATATATATAATATATTAAATATCTTATTATATAATAATATTTAAAAATATTTATATTATAATTACATATATAATATTATATATATTATAAAATTATATATAATAATATATAATATATTAAATATATTATTATTATATATAATAATATATAAAAATTATAATTACATATATAATATTATATATATTAAATATTAATATATATAATAATATATAATATATTAAATATATTATTATATATATAATTATATATAATATATTAAATATATTAATATTTAATATATATATAATATTATATATGTAATTATACATATTATATATATAATAATATATACACATTATATATATAATAATATATATAGGATATATATATATATATATCATATATAATATATATAATATATATTAATATATAACATAATATATATATATATGATATATATCCTATATATATATTATTATATATATAATATATTATTAAATATTATTATATATAAAATAATATATTTAATATGTTATATATAATTTTATAATATATATTATATTATATTATATATGTAATTATAATTTTTTAATTTTATTAAATATTAATATATATATATATATAAATATTTAATATATTATATATTATTATATATAATTTTATAATATATATATATATATGTAATTATAATTTATGTATATTAATATTATATATATATAATATAATATAATATATTGGATATGTTTGTAATTATTTGAACATTTAAAGGGTAAAGTGGTCTTTTTGACACTTGTCCCATGCCATGGGACAAGTTGTCCTAGGGTCTTGGGTGGGACAATTTTTTGTGATTTTTGTCCCACCTTGTCCCGTCCTGTGCCGTGCTAAAGTCGCGACAAACGTGGGACAAGAACAAGTTGTCCCACCTTGTCCTGTCCCGTCCCGCATACCAAACGCACCCTAAAAGATACTAACAACTTTAACATGTACCACCCTTTTTTGCAGGAGTCTCTGACAATCTTGACACCTTTCTTTAACAATATCTTCAGCCCTATTGGTCTCACCTTCGCTTACTGACAGACAAATTTTGTTTTTTGGTTGTTGACAATATCTATTAATGCAGGATCATGTATTTTTTTTAAGAGTGGTGCTATTGGCACACCCCCTACTAATCTATTCATACCCCACTTTTTAAATTATAAATTATTCTTTTTTTTTCCTTTATCAAAATTACTTAAAGAGACTATACAAAGGAAAGAAATCTTCTACAAAGTAAATCTATTAAAATTTCATATTCCTTTTCCAAAAAAAAAAAAACCCCAATAATTTGTTTCTTTTTCAAAAAAAAAAATTAATTCTTAAACCCGTAATCTGTTTCTTCTTCTTCAAAAAAAAATTTAATTCTTAAACCCTAAAATCTGCTTCTTACATACATCTAAAATATTATGATAGAGTTTGAGAACGATATCAAGAATATGAAAGAATTGTTTAAGAAACGATATCAAACATCTTGAAGAATTGTCTGAGAATGACATAAAGCAAGAATTGTCTAACAATGATAGTAAGCATCTGGAAACAATTCATTATCTGGAAATAAGTTTAAAATTTATTTTTTCTTTAGAATGATATCAAACTGTCGTTGTGTTGAAGTACCCTGTTATTTTTTATTTTTTCGTTTCTATCACGAAATAAGAAAAAAAAAACTAAAAAAAAAAAGAAATAAGAAGAAAAAAATAAATCAATCAATGAAGGTGAGAGAGATGTATACAGATACAACTATACAAGATTCATAGATAATAGATAGATAGATCATATATGGTATGTATTAAGTTTGAAAAATAAGTAAAATCGGTAGTTTTGGAAATAAACTAAAAAATTTAATAAAAACATTTAATTTTATTTAATTAAATAGAAATTTTAAAAAGTGGGGTATGAATAGATCAGTAGGGGTGTGCCAATAGCACCACTCGTTTTTTAGAGCTTTCATCATTAGTAGAATTCGAGCTGCTGACTCCATCTACCAGTTAAGCATTTTATTGTTTTTTGTTAAATTATAACTTTTTGAATATAAATGCTCTTGATAAATTTTTATTTAAACTTTTATTTTTTTTTACGTTACTAACATATAGACATCTCTATTAATGGATGTGTGTGGACCTCCAATAATGGAGGTTTGCGCACCTTTAAAAGAAGAAAAAAAATCGTGCGTGTAATCTTGTACGATACACATCAATTTTTTTCTTTTTAGTTATTTTTTTATTATTATATACGCTAATTTTTGGTCCGAGCAAATTGCCCCTCTAATATCTAGAAACAACTTTATTATTATTAGAGACAACTTTATTATTAATTGACATTTAACCCTTCTTATGTAATTAACAGACGTTAAAATTAACGTTCGACAGTATAATAACAGATAAAAGTCTAAGATACCCCTAAAATTATTTGACAATACTTATTCACTTTTATAACCCTAATAAAAGACAAAAAAAATGTAATAATTTAATCGTAAAAGGCAGTAACATTAATGAGGGTTGAAAAAAAAACAAAATTGAAAAACATTTTTTTTTATAAAACGAGAACACGACAGATTACAAAAGGGAACAAAGACAGAGCAAAAGCAAAGCAAAGGAAACAACAAACGGAGTAAAAGCAAACCAAAAAAACAAACAGAGCAAACCAAACCCAGTAGGGACAAAATCAAATCGGGCTAAATAAAACACATAAAATCAAATCCACACCAGAAGCCACCCAAACCCTAATCTCTGGCCGCAGAAGCGATCGGCGCTGCAGGAGAGAAGATCGCGACAGCCAATGAAGAAGACAGTGGTGGTTTAACGACAGAATATTGCCGGAGGAGACTGCCAGAATTGGTGTCGTTGGAAGAAAATCACTGGAAGGAGAAGACGATGATAATGATTTCTGATTTCTGTTTTTGTTTTTTATTTTTTTAATATTGCTTTTTTAATTTTAACATTTATTAAACATAATAAATTTTAGTTTTTTTATACAATTAAATTATTACCTTTTTTTTTTGTCTTTTCCTTTTATGAAAGTAAATAAATATTGTCAAATAATCTCATGGATATTTTAGACTTTTGAATGTTAATATACGGTCCAACGTTAATTCTGATATCCGTCGACCAAAGTGAGGGGTTGAGTATCAATTAATAATAAAGTTATTTTTAGGTGTAAAAGGATAAACTTCAATGAGATTTAATGTAAATTGCTCTTTTGGTTTTATGGAGGTCGATCTCATCTGTGTTTTTTTATTTTTTTTAATTTATTAAAAAAACAAAAAATAAAATCATTTAAAATAAAATAGAGAGATATTTTTGTCACTTTAAGAATAAAGTTGACCTTCTCAGGAAAGAAAAGAATAGAGTTGACAGCAGGAGAAAACATTTAGAATTGGATAAAAAAATTAAAAAAAAAAAAACAATTCTATTTTATTTATTTATTTTGACAAATAAAAAAAACATATATAATTTTCTGTATCTATTTTCTCTTGTTTGTTATCTACTCTCCCATCAAACGATCTCCTCCGCAGCAATGTCGGCCATCTTCTCACTACAAGAAATCAGGCTTTCCAGAAAACTCCCACTTTATTCTCTCTTCTTCTCTGTTCACTGATTTTTCAGGTAATTTCTCGATGATTTCTTCATTTTTTTATTTTTTGTCTTTGAAGCCATTTCTTAGTGTTCGTAATCTCTTTTGAAATACATATATGTTTCTTTTACTTTGAACTATAACCTCTATCTTCGGTTAGCAAACTCTTTAAAATTGAAATATAGTTACTTTTTTTTAAGTGGTGTAGTAGGAATAGAAACCATAGAAAATATCCATTTAATTCACACATTCATTATCCGCTCAATATAGAAACTCTTTCTTATTTCCCAGAATCCTAGGTAAAGTTTGATCTCAAAAACATTTGGTTGTTTGTTTTGAAATCAAGCTTTTTTCTACCTAGTTGCCCTGTTCTCTGTTTTGCTTTGATTTTGTTTGATTTACCCAAAAACAAGAAAGGAAAAAACATGCTTTGCCCATTTTCATAGAAAACTTTGCTATTTTTTTTTTAATTCAGATTTTTGGATCTCTGTTTTATTTTCATTAGTTTTGTTTCTCATCGTCTTAAAATCCAAAAAAGAAAATCAGAAAATGTTTTCCTGTTTTCAGAGTTTGATCTCCAAAACATGTTGCTATTGTTTTTATCAGCTCACTTTTGTTCGGTTGTTTACTTTGTTTTTTCCCTGTTTTGTTCTCTGCTTTATTTATATTTGATTTACTTCACATCTCTCTTCCATTTCCGGTTAATTTGTTAACTTGACTTCTATTTTTCTTAAAAAGGGTTCAAAATGGTTGAAATTGCTATCTCTGTTGCTGCTAAAGTTGTGGAATGGTTGGTTGCTCCCATTGCTCGACCTTTCAGTTATATCTGGAACTACAAGACCAACTTTGACAACTTGAAGACTGAAGTTTGGAAGCTCGAGGGTCAAAAAGAGACAGTGCAGAATTCGGTTGACTTGGCTAGAAGAAATGGTGACCAGATCAAAAAACATGTTAGTGATTGGTTGGTTCGTGTGGAGAAGATCACTGATGAGGCGTCGGAGGTTATTGAAGAAAACCAGCAAGCCAATATGAAATGTTTCAAGGGGTTGTGTCCTAATCCCAAGAGACGCTATCAACATAGCAGAAAAGCAGTGAAGAAAGCCAAGGCTATTGTTGAACTCTATGCATATGGCAACTTCCAAACAGTTTCCATCCGAACCAATCCAGAGGAGATATGGATTCCATCTTACAAAGGCTACATGGTCTTTGAATCAAGAATGTCTACTTTGAAGGATATACTAGATGCATTGAGCAATCCTGATGTCAACATGATCGGTATTTACGGTACAGGTGGCATTGGCAAGACTACGCTAGCAAAGGAAATTGGTAAACATACTGATGATAAGAAGCTCTTCAACGTTGTAGCTTTTGCAGAGGTAGCTGTGAAACCAGACATAAAAAATATTCAACAAGAAATTGCAGATAAGTTAGGCTTGACATTCAGGGATGAGAACCCTTCTGGAAGAGCAAGGCATCTGCAACAAAGATTGAAGCAAGAGGAAAAGGTCCTCTTAGTTTTAGATAATATTTGGGAGAGACTCAATTTGGAGGATGTGGGAATTCCTTTCGGTAACGATCATAAAGGATGCAAAGTGTTGTTAACATCAAGAAATTTAGATGTGTTGTCAAAAATGGATTCTCAGAGAAATTTTGAGGTTGGTTTTTTAGGTAATGGAGAGGCGTGGAGTTTGTTTGAGAAAAAAGCAGGATCTTGTGATCATTTACAAGCTTTAGCAAAAAATGTTGCTGAGGCATGTGGAGGTTTGCCCATTGCCATTGATTCAGTGGCAGCGGCATTAAAAACCAAGGAAGAGTTTGAATGGAAAGATGCATTGAGAAAACTCACAACGCCTTCCTCAAGTAACTTTGAGGGAGTAGCTGCAGAAACATATTCAAGCATAGAGATCAGTTACAGCCAATTAAAAGAAAGGGAACTCAAATCAACGTTCTTGCTTTGCTGTACAATGGAATATTCCCGTCTTGAGGACTTGTTGGCATATGGAATGGGTTTGGGTATATTTGAGTATGTCGAAGCAATGGAAGACGCAAGAAACAGAGTAAATACTTTGGTTCGAAAACTCAAAGATTCTTCTCTATTGCTTGACATTTACAACGGCACATTTTCAATTCATGATGTTGTACGTGATGTTGGCAGATCAATCGCATCTAGAGATGGACATATGTTTACTGTGGCAAATAACTACATTCCGAGAGAATGGGTAGGTAAGGATATTCTGAAGAACTGTGTTGGAATCTCCCTATATAATATCAGTAAGCTTCCCGAAGAGTTTGAATGCCCCGAACTTCAATTTTTCTACTTGAGAACTACCTATGAAGATTATTGTCGAGTCCCTGATAATTTTTTCGCAGGGATGCAGAAGCTTAAGGTCTTACATTTGGCTGGATTGGAATTGTATTTGGTGCCTAATTCAATTCGTCTGTTGGTAAATCTTCGGACCTTGCATATAGATAATTGCAAGCTAAGGGATATTGATTTTATTGGAGAGATTAAGCAACTGGAAATCCTTAGAATTCGTTATTGTTATGAAATTAAGATGTTTTCTAAGAAAATATGTAACTTAACCGGGTTAAGGCTGTTCGATTTGATGTATTGTCCTTATCTTAGAAATATCCCACCAAATGTCATATCGACCTTTACCCGATTAGAAGAATTGTATTTGCCAGCTGGTAGATATGGGGATTGCCAAATCAAGTGGGAGGTTGAAGGAGTCAACATTCTTGATGAGTTGAAGAATCTAAGGCACCTCACTGCTTTGGAAATAAGAATTCCAGATGCCAATGTTCTACCAAAATGCCTCTTCTTGTCGAAAAAATTGGAGAGGTATGAAATAATCATTGGAAATTATGAATGGGGTCCGTTTTACAGGAGGCATGGAACTTCCAGAATGATTATACTCAACCTTGAAACCAGTAGTTGCTGTGATGATGTCCAGAAATTCCTTTCTGTATTGGATGGAAGAGGTTTTCCAGAATTGGAGTATCTCCATGTACAAAACAGTTCATGCTTTCGTACGGTTGTTGACTACTTGGAGTCAGAATCTTGTCATCACTTTCTTTTCTTGGAGTTGTTAAGTCTTCACCATGTCCTTAACCTGGAGAGGATACATAATCATCAACTCAGTGCTGAGTCTTTTTGCCGTTTAAGAACCATAATAGTTGAATTTTGTCATAAATTGAAGAATGTCTTATCATTCTCCACTTACAAAGCTCTTCCACTGCTTCAGAAAGTCCATGTTACTCGTTCCGACAATATGGAAGAGATTTTTGCTATCAGAAGCGAAAAAGATATCAACAACGGTGAAGGGATGGATCAGATTGAGTTCATGCAATTACGCTTTTTGAAATTAAAATCTCTTCCAAAGCTCATAAGTTTCTGCTCAATCAACGGCAATAAAAACACGCTCGATACTCCCACCCCACTTTTCAACCAAAAGGTACGTCAACATACAACAATCTCTTCTGTACCAATTTTATTCACTTTTGCTTATTTTATTAATAAATAATAAGAATAAACTCCTTGAGGAAAAAACAAAACACAAAACCGTGACGCTAAGTTCACTAACCCACTTTGCATACAAGATGAGGTTAGTCCGGTTTGCCTCTCACACATGAGATTGTCGGTTGGAGTCTGTCTTCTTCCCAAATCCTAAATTATTGTAATATTTTTCTTTAAAAAAAAAACTCACTTTGCTCTCAAAATAATTAAAATCAAATGGAATTGCTATTGACTTGGATGTTAATCATTCATTAATTAATATGAAAAAGATTGAAACAAGAACTTTATTTGACGGTTGTGTTTTCCAATTTGGAGGCCTTGGAACTTTGTCAGATTAATTTTGAAAATATTTGGCACAATGAAGTTCCAGCATTATCTTCTTGCTTTCAACGTTTAAGGCAATTGAGCATTGCGAAGTGCAGTAATTTAAAAGTTCTGTTTTTATCTTCTACGGTTAAGTTATCCTCATTTTCTTTATTTACAGTTATTGCCAACCGTTTTCTTTATTTCTTACTTAATAGACAATAGTTAATGCTATGAGTTATATATGTAGGTTGCATTCCCTTCTTTAGAAGAAATTGAAATTTCAGAGATGGATGACTTGGAGATGATATGGCCCAATCAACTTTACAATGATTCATTTTGCAATCTAAATTCATTGGAAGTCAAAGAGTGCAATAAGCTATTGACTATTTTTCAGTCTAATATGCTTGAAAGAATCGCGAGGCTAGAGTCCTTAACTATCTGTCACTGTGAATTGGTAGAACAGATATTTGATCTCCAAGGGGTAGATTTTGAAAATTTGCATTCTGGAATAGAAACTCTGTTAAGTGAACTGGATATTAATGGTCTACCAAAACTGAAACACATATGGAATAAGGATCCTCAAAAAATGTTCTCCTATAAAAAACTAAGTAGTGTCAAAGTTAATGATTGTATGAGTATGAAATATCTCTTTCCAATCTCTATTGCCGAGAGTCTTTCGGAACTTGAACAGCTTCGTGTGTACAATTGTGGAGTGGAGGAGATTGTTGGGGATGGTCAAGGTGAAGTAAAAGTTGCTCCTACATTTGTCTTCCCACAAATAACCTCTTTGAAGCTCAAAAATTTACCTCGACTCAAAACTTTCTATCGTGGAGTATATACATCACAATGGCAGAACTTAAAAAAGCTGGTCATGCGTCGCTGTGACAAAGTAGAGTTATTTGCTTCATCAGAATTGTTAAACTCCCGAGGAAATAATGAGGTCCAACATGATGTATCGGTTCAACCTCTCTTCATAGTTGATAAGGTATATGAGATTCCTTTCATTTTAAAAACAAAAATTGTGAATAGAATTAAAGAAGAGCTATAATACCTCTTAAATAGCTCATACATGATATACGATTGGATTCATATACCGTATTAGAATTAATTGGAACTAAATTATTTTTTGAGACTCATCTCATCTTTTCAATGTGAATAGAATTAAAGAGGATGCTAAAATACCTATGAAATAACAGGTACAGGAAATATGTTTGGATTTAAATTTGGGATTAGATTTAATTGTAAATAAATTAGATTGGTTTAGATTGATTTATATAGTAAAAACATATTGGATTTATACCAACACCAACATCTCCATTTCACTCCCACTGATTTGGGGATTTTTAGAATAGTTGGTAAAGTCATACTTGAAGAAACAGGGAGAGATGTGGGATTTTGCTAGTGTTTTTTGATGATTTGGATGGGGTTCATTCACGGGCGTGCTCCTCCGTTTAAATAATTATTTGCTTTGATTTATATAAATATATCCATGTTTATTTATTTTCAATTAGAATTGCAAATGATATTAGTAACACAGTGGCTTGAACGTTGCAGGTCACATTCCCTAGCTTAGAAGAAATTAAAATATCCGAGTCAAATAACTTGACGATAGCTCAGGAGTCCTTTTGCAATCTAAAGTCTATGGAATTTATTAACTGTGCTTCAGTAGAAGAGATTTTTGATCTTCAAAAGGTAAACTTTGAAGAATCTTATCCTAGAGCAGTAACTCATCATCAGTTACAAAAGCTATATATCAAAGGGCTTCCAAAATTGAAGCAGATATGGAATAAGGATCCTCAAGCAGAGTTGTCCTTTAAAAGCCTACAACAAGTGGAAGTTTCTGATTGTCAGAGTCTGAAAGATATTTTTCCAGCCTCTATTGCTAGGAATCTATCACAACTTGTAAAGCTCGATCTGGAGAATTGTGGACTAGTGGAGGAGATTGTTGCCATGGAAGGAGAAGCAAAAGCCAGTGCTAGATTTGTCTTTCCGAAAGTAACCTCCATCCGGCTCAATAAATTACCTCAGCTTAGAACTTTCTATCCCGGGGTACATTCTTCAAAATGGTTATTTTTAAAGGAGTTGGAAGTGATTAGCTGTGACAAAATAGAGTTATTAGCATCACAATTACTTAGCTTCCAAGAAAATAATGAGGAGAGCCACCTTGATAAATCAGCACAACCTTTGTTTTTGGTTGAAAAGGTATAAAATTCGTTTCTTCTTTTAAATTGTGAATCCTCACAATTATGATCAAATTTATTTGTCTTTTTATTTGGAAATTTGAAAAATCATTTGAAATTACTTGTAATCAAGTATAAACGTGTTAATTTTAAGGATATATTCTATTTTGCTTTGCTTCTCATGACATAGGAGAAGAGCTTATAAAAAATTTATTTTATTTTTTATAGTTAATAATTAGGGACTAGGATTGTCAACAAAAAAAAATTAGGGACTAGGAAATGTTCGGAAAGGAAGATTCCCACCTTAACTAGATGTTATGTAAATGGGAAAAATTTATACAATTTTTAAGTTCTCTTCAATATTTGGGATGATAAGTCATTTGATATTGCAATTTTTGAATTATAAATGCAATGTACTTGTTACTTCAATTATGATACTTTGTATTTACTCTATATCTAATCAAATTGGAATTTACGCAAAATCTCATGCAATATTTGGTCTCAGGAGTGGCAGATTTTTACTTAAAATTCAAGCAGGATTTGCAGCCTAACATGGTCCTTTTATTTCCCTTTTAAAAGGATATGAAGTTTGTGAAGTTGTTGGAAATTCATGAACATAAGTGTGATTTGTTTTTATTTATTGATTTGTCAACAGGATTCTTTCCCCAACTTAGAAAAACTGAAATTAAGAGGAGAGGCCATCAAGATATTGCAGAGCCAGTTTTCAGAACAGCTATTTTGCAATCTTAAATTTCTTGAGGTCTACAATGATAAATCAGTAATCTTCCCAATTTGTATCCTTCAGAGATTACGCCATATGAAGGATCTTCGTCTCCAATATAGTTCATACAAAGAGATATTTTCATACGACGAGGACAAGACACATGTTGTGATAGACTCCAGACTAGACATGGTTCTTCAAAAACTTGAGTGTTTAATGGTATATTATTGTGTCAACTTGATTCAGGTAGTGCCATCATCCGCTTCTTTCCAAAATCTAACATTTTTTAGGGTATGGAGTTGCAATGGATTGAAGAACATGATGACGTCCTCAACAGCCAAAAGCTTGGTGCAACTCAGAGAAATGGAAATAGAATACTGCAAGTCAATGATAGAAGTAGTAGCAAAGGAGGGAGATGTAACAGAGGATGAGATTGTTTTCGGCAAATTGAGGACTTTAACACTTGCTGATTTACCAAGTCTTTCATGCTTCTGCTCTGGAAATTACTCCTTTGAATTACCGTCTTTGGAACAATTGACTGTGAAGGGATGCCCCGAGATGAAGTATTTCTCGTCAAGAGACGTTACCACACCGATATTACAGAAAGTAAAGAGAGACTGGAGTGACGGGAGAGAGTATACATTGGAGGGTGACCTGAATACAACCATACAACAGATGCAAGATTCAAGGTACATGTATAGTTGGAGAATCATAGCAAGGCGACTAAGTTTGTTAAAATGTCTTCTAAACACACCTTTTCATTTACTTGGTTTTTGCTTCTTCATTTCTAATGTTTAGTCATTCTCTCTGCTCTACACTTTCATCTTGTCAATTTACTCAAACCTCTGTTTCTCATTGTCTCTGTTACACATAAATAGGGAAGGCCATCCCTACAACTGGAAGGAAGAAGATTTCTGGGACTCGGAGGATGAAGATTAAAACACTCAGCTATAAGAGGTTGGTGAAAACTTAAACAAAAAACAGTAATGTCCGTAATGTGTATATGTATAGTCGGTGAGCTATTATATATCTTCAATTTTGCTGCTTAAGTTGCTACTTGGAAAGTGTAAGAGCTCTTATGTATCATCTGAGGTTATTGTTTCCAATATTTTCGATATTGGAAAGCGTAAGGGTCATAGTTTCCAATATTTTCGATATTAAGCTTAGATATGATACAGGGAACATATTTGCAGTTTTCTACCCACCAGGAACATGCAATTTTTGGGACCGACTTTTATGGGTAATATACTTATTGTCAGGTTGAACAATTGAAGAACAAGTTCAGATTTGATTATCCTATCAGTTATAAAGAGGAGTGTGATTTGAATGCAGCTTTTGAAAAGGTTAGTGTAATTGCATACTCTCATTTCAACGCCAGAGTATTAGCTGTTGTTCTTTTTAGCAATGTTGAGGCACATAATTTTGCTTTTTCTTTTTCTAGGTGTTTTCCCCAAGGTATTGACGTTTACTCTGAGAACGTGGGGAGAAAAATGCTGGAGGGTGTACAAAACATGATGAACAATATTGTTTATAAGTGGATTCGTAGACAAGGATTAGTGGTTTGTGATTATTTCGTGCAGTATTAAGTGTCAGTAGATATGTGAATTCTGCATATTTTTTTCATGGCTTGTAATGAATTTCTGATGTATTCTGAGATTGAAATGCAAATTTTTAGTGTATTCTTTTCTTGTCATTGCCATCAAACAACCTCACTTGCCCATGATGATGCAGTTGAATTGGTAACATCATATAATATAATTTAATGCGTCGGAATCACAATACTCCATTATTATCACTAGATCACAAAAGCTACTTATGAGTGATGACCCAAGCTACCACATAGAAGTAGGCTTGATGCTTCTTTGATTTTTCTGTGAACACACACATCAAGCAGAAATACACGGATAGAAGAGTTTTAGTTGATAACTACTGTGAGTGACTTTGTTAGTTGTTTTGCGAAACACTGATTCAGTTGTAAAATTAGTATGATCTATTAAAAGGAGTTGTTCTTTTTCATTTTTGTGGAAGTTACCAGAGTGCTTTGTGACTCCAATAGAATGACTAAAAAATAAACTTTGAGCATGTCAAGAAGCAATTGAGATTTGAGAAACCGATGGATGCAACAAGTATGAAATCATATACCATATATCATCATCCGCTAAGCCAATTAGATTGTGATAAATTGGAGACTATGTTCGGAGGTTCTGTTTCATAATGAAAAATGGAGCCCTGTTAGGATCAAATGCAATATTTTTTTAAAAAATTAACTAGAAGCAATTGATGTGGTAACATCACATACAACATAATGTATACAAAACTTTTCTTGTATTAACAATCTAGCAACAAAAAACAAGCTTTAAGTTTTACTGACCATAAATAATGTTTCTTACAATTCAGTCATACCATTTTGACAAGTCCAAAATGGAAAAACAACAAATAAAAAATCTTGATATATCCCATTCTATCAGAAATAATAGAAATTAAAAAAAATGAGTAATGCTAGGCTTTCTAATTTTTTTCCTAAATTTCATTTTAACATGAGGTGTCAACATCTTATAAATCATAAGATTATATGGTAAGTGATGTGACGTTAACACCTCACGCGCCAACACTATTTGGAAAGGAATTTGGAAAACCTAGCATTACTCTAAAAAAATTAACTATAAATTATACTTTAATTCCCAACTCCCAACTTCATTGATAAGATTTTTCGGAAGCTCCTAGCAACTTTAAAACTTTTTGCGGAAGGCTTTCTCAGCTCTATCAAGGCATTGTTCCATTCACATTCTCCCTTGTTCTTTAGCTCTCTTGCTTTTGTAACAATGACTTTAGGCACACCTCCACATGCCTTGGCTACATCTTTCGCAGTAGAATCTAAATTACGGTCTTCAATACAATTACCGACGATCTTCTTAAACAGACTCCAAGTTTCTTCTTCATTTAAGACGCCAATGGGGAAATTACTTTGGGATTCCATTTTATTTGTTAATACATCTGGATTTCTTGCCGTCAATAATAATTTACATCTTTTATGATCTTCTTCGAAAGGAATTCCCACCTTATCCAAATCGAGTCTTCCCCAAATATCATCTAAAATTAAGAGGATCTTGTTCTCTTTCTTCAATCAGCTCTACCAGATTCACTCTCCTTGCGTAATTTAAAACCCAACTTATCTGCAATTTCTCCTTGAATCTTTTTTATGTCAGGTGTCTTGGATACTTCCACGAAAACAATCTCATCAAAGAGCTTCTTGAACTTGGCTTGTCTGGAAACTTCCTTCACTAGCATTGTCTTGCCAATCCCACTCTGACCATAAACCCCAACCATGTTGACATCAGGATCGCTCAATGCACTTAATATATCTTTCGAAGTAGACATTTTTGATTCAAAGGCTTCGTATCCTTTCATCAAAGATGGAAGCCATGTCTCCTCTGGAATGGTTCGGTAGGAAACTCTTTGGAAGTCCCCTTCTCCATAGACTTCGACAACAGCCTTCACCGTCTTCGCTGCTTTCCTGCTATGTTTATGGCTTTTCTTCGGATTCAAACACAACACCTTGAAGTATTTTATGTTTGCTTGTTGGTTTTCTTGAATAACCAGTGATGCCTCATCGCTGATCTTATTTGCAGTATCGATCCAACTGTTAACCAGTTGTTCGATCTCTTCACCATTTCTTCTTGATGCCACAACCAAATGTTCCACTGTATCTCTTCTGCCATAGAGCTTCCGGACTTCATTCTCCAGATTCTCAAAGTTGCTCTTGTAATCCCAGAAGTAACTCAATTGATGTACAACGGGATCAACCAAGTATTCGGCAACTTTTCCGGCAACGGCAGTAGCAATTTCAACCATTTTGAAGCCTTTCACAGTTAATTTCAAAACAGAGAACACTAACAGAGCAACTTAAATTTCAAAAACAACAGATACAGCTAATCTGCCAACGGGTTTTTGAGATCAAACAAATAAACAACAAACAAAATACAATAAAAATAATTAAGAAATATGAAATGTACCTGGAGACAAACGAAGAGAATAGCTGGAACTTGAAATTATTTTAAACAAAATAAAATAAAAAAATTGTCAGTTTAGAATTTCAAAGTCATGTTAGTAGAGAAAATCTTCAATGGAACGGTCTCATTACCACTTGGTGAGATCGTCCAATGAGATTGCACCATTTATCTCGAGATCATTAATATATGAGTGGTGCTATTGGCACACTCTCTACTGATCTATTCATGCCCCACTTTTTTAATTATATAATATTCTTTTTTTTCCAAAGTCTGAAGCCACAAATTATCTCAAGGATTATTTGCAAATAATCCTAACTTTCCTGATTTTTTTTCCTTTTTGTTATTTCCTAATTTTAGGCTAGCTTTTATTTCTTGATTGCTTGCTTATTTTATTTTATTTTTATTTCTTGCTAGTTACTTTTCCTTTTTCTATTTAAGCAAGGCTTGTAATCTATTTAAGTAACTTTGAATTATTGAATAGAAAAATACTGCATTTTTGCAGCATATTGTGAGTAAAAATACTGCATTTTTGCAGCATATTGTGAGTGTTGTTTCCTTATTTCTGGTGTCTTGTGTGAGTTAAGTTGTGAGGCTTGTGTTTGAGAATCTCAAACCCATCAATTTGGTATCAAAGCACGGTTTGCTGTGTCGTGGAGTCAAGGCGATTTCATGGCTCACAACATGCGTGGTCGAGGAGGTTTTCGAATGGAGGGTCGTGACAACGACAACAATGACATGGAGGAAATTAAGAGGATGATGCAACAACTTGCAGATCGAATGGCTCGCATTGAAACTCGAAACATGGATGATGAGAGTTTCGACGGGGAGTAGGAGGATAACCTTTTTCATCACCGCGCTCCGTTGGGTGAGTCGGACGAAAGGGGACGAGGAGGCCGACCGTTTAACAATTACACGGCTCATTACTTTGACATGAAGGTGGATATACCAGAGTTCGAAGGAAAAATTCAGCCAGACGAATTTATCGATTGGTTGAACTCTGTGGAGCAAATTTTTGATTACAAGGAAGTGCCAGATGAAAAAAAAGTCAAGATTGTGGCAATTAAACTGAAGAAACATGCATCTGCATGGTGGGACCAGTTGCGGGTCCGACGGGAACGCCTTGGAAAACCTAAGATCAGAACCTGGGAGAAGATGAAAAAAGAATTAAAAAAGAAATTTTTGCCTGAGACTTATCGCCAAAACAATTTCCTGAAACTACACAATTTGCGACAAGGGACTCGTTCCATTGATGACTATACAGAAGAATTTGATCTTTTGACAATGAGGTGTGGCGTGACAGAAGAGGAAGAGCAAACTGTGGCTCGCTATCTGGGAGGCATGCGGCGAGAAATTCATGATGTTGTGTCGTTACAGCCTTATTGGGGCTATAATGATGTCTACAAACTGGCAATTCAGGTTGAAAAGCAGATGATAGCAAGATATAGGCGCACCGGTGGCGATGATTCTGAACAAAATAAAATGGGTACATCAAGAGCAACAACACGTCCTGAATTTGGGAAACTGGCAGAGTCTCAGAGGGTTCCTATACAAGACTGTTGTAACAAAGAAGGCGGTAAGAAAAGTGTGAAGTTCTTCAAGTGTTCGGGTTTAGAGCATATTGCATCAGAGTGTCCGAATTGGAAAATTATGAGTCTGGTGGAAGAATTCGGTGAGTGCAGTAAAGGGAATTTTGATGAATCTTCTGTCTTTGATAATTATCAAGATGAGGGGGAGGAGATTATTTGGAGCGATCATGGTGAATCACTAGTCATTCAGAGGGTGATGAATGCAGCTAAGGTAGAAGATGATACCAATTGGCTAAGGCATAATATTTTTCACACTAAGTGCACTGCTAATGGAAAAGTTTGTCATGTTATTATTGATGGTGGTAGCTGTGAAAATATTGTGTCACAAGATATGGTTGATAAACTCAACTTGAAGACCGAAAGGAGGCCAGAATCATATAAGCTTACATGGTTCAAAAAGGGGAACGATGTGGTGGTCAATCAACAATGTTTGGTGGCATTTTCAATAGGAAAAAAAATACCAAGATGCTCAATGGTGTGACGTAGTTCCAATGGACGCCTGCCATTTATTGTTGGGGAGACCTTGGCAGTTCGACCGGAAGGCAGTGCATGATGGGTATCGAAAGACTTATACTTTTGTTAAGGATGGTGTGAAATTAATTTTGGGTCCATCCAAATCTGAAAGCGGTCCCAAACCGATCAAACGTGAGAGCAGCAATTTTTTATCTATGAACAGATTTTTAGAAGAGTCAGAAGAGAGTGGAGGCAGCTTGTACATGCTACTGGTGAAGGAAACAGTGTCTTAAAAAAAATTCTACTAAATTGACACCTATTTTGCAGGAGTTTTGTGACGTGGTGCCAGAAGAGTTACCTGCAGAACTACCACCTATGAGGGACATTCAACATCACATTGATCTTGTTCCGGGGTCAAGCCTACCAAATAGACCTCACTACCGCATGAGTCCACAAGAATATGAAGAACTCAACAGACAGGTGACAGAGTTGTTGAAAAAAGGGTGATTCGAGAAAGTATGAGCCCATGCGCTATTCCAGCACTGCTCACATCAAAAAAAGATGGCACATGGCGTATGTGTGTTGACAGTCGTGCAATTAACAAAATCACTGTGAAGTATAGGTTCCCGATTCCTCGTTTGGACGACATGCTAGATCATTTAGCAGGGGCAAAAATATTTTCAAAAATTGATTTAAGGAGTGGATATCACCAAATAAGGATGAGACCGGGTGACGAGTGGAAGACAGCGTTTAAAACTCATGATGGCTTATTCGAATGGTTGGTGATGCCATTTGGATTAACAAATGCACCCAGTACGTTCATGCGACTCATGAATCGGGTATTCCGCCCTTACATTGGAAAATTTGTGGTAGTTTATTTCGACGATATCCTTATTTATAGCCGAGATGCAGCTCAACACAGGGATCACCTACGGAAATTTTTTGAAGTTTTGAGAGAACAAAAGCTCTACGCCAACTTGAAAAAGTGTGAATTTTTTACGGAGAGCCTAATTTTTTTAGGCTATGTTATTTCAGCGGATGGCATTGAGTGGATACAAAAAACATTGAGGCGATTCTGGAGTGGCCCACACCTCAATCTATTCACGATATTCGAAGCTTTCATGGTTTAACATCGTTTTATCACAGGTTTATTCGAAATTTTAGCTCTGTTGTTGCACCGATGATTGATTGTTTGAAGGCCAGTGTATTTAAATGGACAGATGCTGCAGAGAAGAGCTTTCAAACCATAAAAAAGCCATGACAGAGGCTCATGTGCTTGTGTTGCCTGACTATCAAAAAGTTTTCGAAGTTGACTGCGATGCATCAAAAGTAGGAGTTGGGGCAGTTTTAAGCCAAGAAGGGAAGCCAATCGCTTTTTTTAGTGAGAAGCTTAACGAGACGAGGCAACGGTATTCCACTTATGATATTGAATTTTTTGCTATTATACAATCTCTTAGGCAGTGGCGACAATATTTAATTTATAAAGAATTTATTCTTTATTCTGACCATGAAGAGTTGAAGTTTATTAATGGTCAGCACAAACTAAATCGACATCATGCTAAGTGGGTGGAAGAGCTTCAAGAATATGATTTTGTGATCAAGCATAAGTCTGGAGTTCAGAATAAAGTGGCTGATGCATTGAGTAGAAAAAGGGCATTATTATCCATTATGGGAATTCGAGAATTTGGCTTTGAGCAATTGAAGGAGCTCTACAAAGAAGATCCTGATTTTGGTAGTATATGGGCAAAATGTGAAGATAAAAATTCGAAGCTTGATTTTCATATTCAAGATGGGTATTTATTCAAGGGGAGTCGGCTGTGTATTCCAGATTGCTCCTCACGATGCTTGATTATTGAAGAGCAACATGGTGGTGGTCTGGGTGGGCATTTTGGGCGTGACAAGACACTAGATTTGGTGAGAGAAAAATTTTATTGGCCCAAACTACCAACCGATGTGTCCAGATATGTGCAGCGTTGCCGAGTCTGTCATGTGGCCAAGAGTTGAAGCCAAAATACCAGACTTTATACACCTTTGCCTGAACCACAAGCTCCATGGGAAGATGTGAGCATGGATTTTATTTTGGGGCTGCCAAGAACAAAGCAAGGGTATGACTTTATTCTCGTTGTTGTAGATCGTTTTTTCTAAAATGGCACATTTTGTACCATGCAAGAAAACAATGGATGCTAGTCACATTGACAATATTTATTTTCGAGAAATTGTCAAATTGCATGGAATTCCTAGTACAATTACATCTAATCGGGATACTAAGTTTGTGGGTCATTTTTGGCGGACCTTGTGGTGGAAGTTGGGAACCAAACTTCAATTTAGCAGTGCTTATCATCCGTAAACAGATGGGCAAACAGAGGTGGTTAACCGTACTCTAGGTAATTTACTGAGGTCACTGGTTGGGGATAACAAGGCAGGTTGGAGCGAGTGTTTGCCACAGGCTGAGTTTGCCTATAATAATTCTAAGCATCGCAGCATTGACATGAGTCCTTTTGAGGCGGTTTATGGACGCAATCCCAATAGTCCAATGGACTTAATTCCATTGCCAACTAATGATCGTTTTAGCAGTGATGCAAAGGATATGGTTGATTATATTCAGAAGCTGCATGGAAAAGTTAGAAAGCGGCTTGAAGAAAGCAACAAAAAATACAAGGAGTCTGCTGATAAACATCGTCGGCATACAGAATTTCAGGAAGGTGACTTGGTGCGGATTAATCTGAGGAAGGAACGGTTTCTGCGTGGAAAATACGGTAAGTTGCATGATCGCGGTGGAGGTCCTTACAAGGTGTTGAGAAAAGCTGGCCAGAATGCTTATGTGCTAGACCTTCCGAGTGATATTAGGGTGTCGCCTACATTTAATGTTTCTGATTTGCAAGTTTATCATGGAGAGAACGAGGTTGCTGGTTTAGACTCGAGGTCGAGTTCTTTCCAACCTGGGGAGTCTGATGCAGGAGCATCCAATGTGGAGTTGTCAAGCAGGCCCAAAAGAAAGTCTGAAGCCCCAAATTATCTCAAGGATTATGTTTGCAAATAATCCTAACTTTCCTGATTTTTTTTCCTTTTTGTTATTTCCTAATTTTAGGCTAGCTTTTATTTCTTGATTGCTTGCTTATTTTATTTTATTTTTATTTCTTGCTAGTTACTATTCCTTTTTCTATTTAAGCAAGGCTTGTAATATATTTCAGTAACTTTGAATTATTGAATAGAAAAATACTGCGTTTTTGCAGCATATTGTAAGTGTTGTTTCCTTATTTCTGGTGTCTTGTGTGAGTTAAGTTGTGAGGCTTGTGTTTGAGAATCTCAAACCCATCACAGTGGCAGAAAGTAAAGAGGATCATACTCTGTGCCACTGGAGGTTTGGACACAAGAGTAGTTACAAGTTGAGGTGTTTGAATTCGAGAGATGAATTGTCTGGGTTGAAGTCTGTTGAGGATGATTTATATTAGAGCCACTTTGTAAGTTCCTCATATTTTCATTGACTTATTTCGTTGACAAATCATATTGGGGGTATAATATGTAAGGGTAGATTAGTGTTTGTGATCAAGCTATAAGCTTCAATGGCATCCTAAAAACCTCAAGCTCAAGAGGTTTTCAAAGGTATAACACTTGTTTTTGACTCTTTGAAGAGATCTAGTTGGACACACACATTTTCTTGCATTTTAGTTTTCCCATACATTGTGGTGTGCATTCTCTACACAAACACACTTACACTTCATTTCTAGCTATAAGTGTGGTGTAACTCGTTTTCGTTTGTGAGATCAGAATCGTCCACGCATGCACAATTTGTACTTCTTTTGCATGATGATAAACCGCTTGAGAAGGCATTTTCTACTCTTGTTTTCTCCATGAAAGATGGATTCGGCGATTGGTGTTCGACTGTTGGGAGTCATCTTTTTGAACTGCTCTTTTCCTCCAGTGGATTCGACAGTTGGCATTCAGCGGTTGGGAACCACCGATTGTCTCCAGAGGATTCGGCGGTTCGTGTGTTCGGCGGCCACCAACCGCTGATTTGCTCGTTTTCTAGGCATCCTGGGTATTTCACACCAGCTCGTTTCTGCATCATATAAATACATCATGTTCGCTCCATATCCTCTTTAGATCTTAAAACTTCAGGTCTTAGAGTGAGAAAGTGATTCCTTAAGTGAGAGAAGCTCCAAGACTTCATTTTTATCCAATTAATCTCTAAACCCATGTGCATCTAGCATTCATTCATCATCCAAGCATGGGTCTTCATTGTTTTCATAACTAGGTAAGTTGAACATGTCTTAGACTTCATTATTTCCATTCTTGTTCATCTTTGCCTAGGTTTAACATTTATTGTGTGATTAAATGCATAACTCATTTCTTAAGATTGTTTTGAATATGTTTGAGTCATAATTTGTTGATTGAGATTGTTCTTCATGATAGCTTGCATCTAGGTCATTATTACATTCTAGCTAAGTCTTTATGCTTTGCATCTTGACTTTGATAATTAGGAATTGTTTATTGCATACATTGTTTCCTAAGTAAGCATTTGGCGTTTGCCTAGTATTAATTGCATTTAAAATATTTTCATATGTTCACTTTAGTTGTTTAATCTCTTCTTGAGTCATGTCTTGTGACTAAAAGTGTCAGTGCACAAGCATTGGTCTAGAATCACTATTAAAGGCCCGCGGGTAGAGTGAAATGTGTGAGTAACCAAGGATGGTTTGATTTGAGATCAACTTAGGTTGTAAACTTTCATTCAAATAGTGGATTTAATGATCGTATGTGGCTAGATGGATAGCATGTGAGTTTTGCTCAGTTAGAGGGTTTCTCACGTAAATCAATCGACGTGTTTTTTTTAATATTATTTTTCGCACTTTAATATCGTTGATTGCTTGCTTGTTATTTTTGAGTAATTTTTTAACATTGATTAATCAAAAATTGGTAATCTTTTTTTGATTAAAACCTATTCACCCCCTCTAGGTTATATTAGACACACCTTGTTTATTTTCAATTGGAATCAGAGCGGGTTTCTAGACATACTTAGGTGATCCTTACTTTTATTTGTATGTCCTACATTTGTTGCATTCATTTGTGATCATATACCCAAACACGATGAGTGGGAACAGAGGAGGAAACGAGGGAGCTTCAAGTACAAGGCCCCCTTTGTTCATCGGGGTGTTTAATTGAGTTTTGATTAAATTTTGATTTTTTGTGTGTGTGTTTTTCATTTAGGGTTTAAATTAGAGTTACAAAAAGTACATCAATTAATTTTTTGTTTGAATAGATTTTGGTTTAATTTGTAATAGGATTGTTAGTAACAATCTAATAGGTGTATATAAAGTTTTATCATTTATTTAATTTCTGTAGTATATTTTTTAGTTATTTTGTGAAGTTAATTATTTTTCTTTATTCTGTTTTGCAGATTTTATTCTATAAAGAAATTAATGGTGAATTTAGGCTCCCAAACAACTCAATAAAAGAAGATTTTTGCATTTTGAAAGAAGATTCCTAGTTTGTGTATAGAACTTTATATTTTGTTATTTGTAATATTGGACAATGTAATTTGTATGTATTCGAAATATGTTAAATCAATTGTAATATTGTGCAGTTTTTTTTTTTTAATATTTTGATGGCAAAGAGAAACAGGAGTACATTATTTTTTACCGCGGGGCTCATCGGAAATATGGTATTTTTGACTGGCGTTGCTCAGAAATACATTATTTTCGGCTGATGTGGTCCTTGGAAATATATTATTTCTAACTTTGTCATTCATCGGAAATAAATTATTTCCGACACCTTCACTCCTCAAAAATACATTAATTCCGATCTCTATATTTATTAGAAATACATTAATATCGACCATTGTGTCCCTTGAAAATACATCATTTCTAACAACACGTTTCGTTGAGAAAACATTATTTCCGACCGCAATGTTCCTTGGTAATATGTACATTATTTATGACAACAACCTCCCTCGGTATTAAGTTATGTTTGACGACAAATACCATTGCAAATGATCTCTTAACTTGGTTTTCAAAACCTTTTTGCGACGGCATAGTCCCTTTATTTCCAACCACTCATAGCCCTTGGAAATGTTATATGTCCGACGATTCGTCAAAAAAAGATTATTTCCCACGATATCTTTTCCGATGGAGACCGACGACCTTTTCCGTCGGAAATACACATTTTCGATGAATTTTTGACATTTTCCGACCATATTTAGCGATCGAAAATGACACATTTTCTTGTAGTGTGGATTCTAATAAAATCTTTAATAATCTCTTTGGCTTTTCAAACTTTTCCAACTTGTAATTTAAAAGTGCAATTTAAATCTGTAGGTTATAGTCCATCATAAAATATAATTTAGTTAAATTCAAATATTTGCTTTCTTTGTGTTGGACCCAACTGCTGAAGATTTACATATTCAAAACGTCATATAAGATATTTATAAAGCTCATAATGAAAAATCTTGAATTCTTAATGGTTTTTTTAACGGTAATAGTATTAAGGAGCCAAGAGGCCAACCAACAACCTACAACGTACAGAGGCCATAACCAGACCACAGAAGCCCTACAGCAACGACCAAAAACAAGGCAAAAGGCAAAAGAAGAAACAAAGCTGAACACAGAAAAAAACAATACACAAATCAGCTACCAAAATCCCCCCATTAAACGAAATCGCCTTCCATGGTAAAACCTAACCTTGTAAGCCTATCCGCAAAATGATTGGAAGCTCTCGATTTGAATTTCACCTCACCACCTAGAAACTTTAGATTGCTCATAATATCGTAGATACAGTTGAAGTGGGCATAACTTCCAATACATTTACCATTAATCCAAGAAACCGCAACCCTCGAATCACTTTAAAACATAACATTGCGACCCATACATAACGGAGAAAAGCAAAAAGATCGACAGCTTTGTGCATAGCTAACACCTCTGCTATGTTATAGTCTTGAACACCCATATAGAAGGAGAACATACAAATAACCTTGCCCATACAATCCCTTAGAACCCCTCATATACCAGCTGAGCTAGGCTTTCCTAACGTTGAGCCGTCAACATTAAACTTTAAAACATTTTTCATTGAGGGGGTCCAAGCTTCAAAACTCTGCTTCTTGTTACGTTTAGAGTCCACACACAACTCAGTTAAGTTAAGAAGCATGGAACTTAGCGTTTCTTTAGACCCAAGACCATGGTGTTTGAACCACTAAACCATCCGGAATTTCACCATATCAATAGCTTGCACGGCACAGACCACATTCCCTCTAAAACCCATTACATTCCTCATCTCCCATATCATCCAAACTGTTGCTAGAAATAGCAGGTCCCAGATTCTAGAGTTTCTTGGAGTATGACATAAACCACTCCAACTCTCCCACCAACCTTTGAGATCCTTGTTAAGAACACTAATAACCCCCCACCATCTAATACACTGCAACCACATCTTTCAAGACCAAACACAGTGAATAAAAGTGTGATTCAGGGTCTCTTTCTCCTTGTTACATAGCTTGCAGACTAAGTCCACTCCCATCCCAAATCTTTGAAGGACATCTGCCACCAACACCCTGCCTTGAAGAAGTTGCTAAGTAAAGAATTCAACCTTAGGAGGGCAAAACCCTCTCCACGGCAATCTCAAGCCAGCAGAGGCACCACTGTCAAACTCCTCAAGCTTTTTCCTAAATGAGCTAACATAAAAAATACCTAACGAAGTGAAGCTCTAAACTATAGTGTCTTCAATATCTTTCCGCACCACAATACAATCTAAACATCTTATAAAGCAATTCCATTTACTCTTCTCCCAATCAAAAAGACCTATTCTTAGTTTAACCGACCACTCCCACCTCAACTGATTCCACTTTCCATAATCACACATGTATCCCTTCTTATCTAAAGCCAACTAGGGAAGGTTATCTTAAGAGGAATCAAATCCAGCACCACATCATACCAAAACCTGATATTGAAGGCCTTTCCAACGACCACATGGAGACCTTTTAGAAAAACCTTCTTAAAGTTGACGTTAGGATTTATCACTTTGGCAACAGCCTTGACAAAGAAAGAAGAAGCACTCTGACTACTCCAATCCCATACCAGTCTTTTTGCCTCTACTCCATATTTTGCACACACCACCTTTTTCCAAAGAGTATTGGACTCATAGCCAAACCTCCACACCCACTTAGCAAGCAAACTAACATTTATGTTCTGCATTCTCCCGATCCCTAGGCAACCATTCTTCTTGCTTTTATGAACCAAAATCCAATCCACCGCATGAAGTTTTTTTTTTTCAATCCCATCACCCCACAGGAAGCTTCGTTGTAACCTTTCTATCTTGTAAGCCACCCCCACCGGCATTCTAAACACCGATATTAAAAAAGTTAGAATACTATTAAGCACGAACTTGATAAAAACCAATCTTCTCCCTTTTATGAGAAACTTCCGTTTCCACGGAGCTAAACGCTTCTCAATACTAGAAACCATCGAATTCCAAAACCACTTAAAGCAAGGCCTCGAGCCAAGAGGAATACCTAAGTAAGTGATAGGCAAATGATCTTTCCTACAATTAAACAACTCAGCCCAACCACTATCATTGCTCACTTTTTCCCCCACTCTTACAATATAAGACTTATGAAAATTAATCTTAAGCCTATAAGACAATTTGAAGCACCGGAGGATCCTTTTCAAGTTAATGAGATAGTCTTTCCTTGGCTTGAGAAAAATAATTGTATCATTGGCAAACTGCAAATGAGAGACCCGAACGTCATGGCTAAACATTTCTCCCATAATAAGGCCTAAATTCACCGATTTGTTAAGGATAGCACTCAACTCTTCCACCACAATATTTAAAAGGAAGGGCGATAAGGGTCCCCTTGTCTCAAACCTCTTTGAATACCAAACGGAGGGGTTGGGCTACCATTAACTAGAATTGACATAGTCGGCATAGATATACATCCCACAATCCATTTTCTCCACTTAGAACCAAACCCCATTCTCACCATCATGTCAATCAAGAAGTTGTGGTCCACACTATCATATGCTTTCTCAAAATCCAATTTCACTAAGAGGCCACCATCCTCACCTTTCCTCCACTTGTGAATGATTTCCTCCACAACAACAAAACTATCCAAGATTTTTCAATTTTTAATAAACGACATTTGGGTTTCCCCTGTAATCGATACCATCACCTTCTTATTGCGATTTTCCAAAACCTTCACAACCACCTTGTACATAGAACCGATAAGATTAATTGGACCGAAATCTCCCATTGTCACCGGCTTTGGGATTTTTGGAATGAGAGCAATAAACGTGTTGTTTAGCTCCTTAATCAAGGATCCATCTCTATGGAACTCAACAAAAAAAGTCCATTACATCTTCTTTTATCACCTCCCAATTTGATCTAATAAAGTTAAAATTCAAACAATCCGGCCCCGGGGCTTTATCACCTTCACAATTCCTCACTGCCTCCCACACCTCTTCCATACTGGACTCCTCCTCCAAATCCCTGCTCTCAAAATTCTCCAACCTCTTAAGGTGAAGACCATCAATGGTGGGACGGTTCCAATGAACCTTCTCAAAGTTATTTTTGAAAAAATCAAAAATTCCCTGCCTTATATCTTGAGGCTCTGTACACAACACCCCATTGAAAGCAATATCCGAGATACAATTTCTGCATCTTCTATATTTTGCAAAAAAATGAAAGAACTTGGAATTCTTGTCACCTTCCTTGAGCCATTTAACTCTTGATTTTTGCTTCCAAGTTTGTTCATCCTTACAAACTCCTTTCCATAGTTCTGAAACAGTAAGTAACTGGGCTGCTCTGAGGTCCTCCGACCATCCATCCTTTTCCGCTTTCTTGTCCATGTCCACCAATTTTTCCTCCAAAATACCTAAAGGAGAGGGCCGTTTCGAGTTTATAGCCATCCAGTTCTTCATGGCGATTTTGGTAGCTTTAACTTTAGCTTGAAGAATCAGCCCATTAGAGCCTACTGTACCTCCCTCTTTCCACCCTTTAATGGCCTTCAGCATTAACTCCTTCTCTACAAAGCACAAGTTAAAAAAAAGGAAAGGGCTCGGCACCCAATCCACCTTCGGAATACCAAAACCAATAGCATTGTGATCAGAGACAGTTCTTCTGAAGCCCTTCTGTACCAAGTTTGGAAACCGAGATAAAAAGTCTGGTGAAAACAAAAAAACGATCCAATGTTGCCCAAGTTGCCTTTTCTCTGAAATTGGTCCACGTAAAGGTTAAGCCTACTATTGAAATGTCCACCACCTTTGCCTCTTGGATAAAGGCATTGAAGTTCCTAACAGAGGTTTGACACAACCCCTCCCCAATTCTTTCTGACTGATTTAGAATAGCGTTGAAATTCCCTTCCAAAACCCACAGATAAGGGAAGGAGTTCTGAGAACTCACAATGAAATCCCACAAATATTTCCTATCATTCTCTACACAAGCCGCTTACACTTGCACATAACAATATTTTTTTAAGGTCACAAGGAGACCAGCTAATATGATGCAGTGTGTATTACTAATACAAGCATTTACCTCAAAAAATTGATCATTCCATAAATAAATCAAACCACCTGAAGCACCTGAATTCTTAATGTTATAGGGATTTTTTGATAGCATGACAAGTCAGCATGATCATCTGAAAGTACACTGATTAGGTATGCCACATATGTCAGCAAAGTCAGCCGGGAAAAATCAACTCAAGGCAACCAGTAGATGATCTCAAGGCTTAGTCAAGTTTACCCAAGATGGTCGGGGAAACTGACCGATCATGTAAAGACAATCCGATCAGATTAAAATAGATCTGGTCGGGTTCGATGGATGGTCAGTTAGATGACGCGTTAGAGACATTAAAGGCACGACTCAAATACGCAGAGAAAGAGTCACACTTAAACAAGGCACCTTGTAGTACAATCTGATAAGGAAACAAACTTCCTTATAGATGATAGAGTCCTAATTAAACAACAAATCTAATTCATTTAACACATGAAATATGCGAAACAGGAAAGAAGACAAAGACGACTTCAACAAGTAACAAGTCCTAATTAAACACCACCACATTTTCTTACTTGTACAACAAGGTTTAGGGTTCTATGCACCCATAATCTCATTGTAAAAAAGAGGGTAGAACAATACATAAAAAAGAGAGGAACAGAGTGTGTAACAGTTTCATCATAGTGAATTTTCCTTCTCGCTGTCACCGGCAACCGTGGATTGTTGGGGTTTATGCAGTAAAGCTTGTAATTTGTAAATGTGAATGAAACATTAATAAAATAAGTAGTTTTTTCATTCTATAAATTTGACTCATACATTTATATCATGTGTACTTAACATCCAAGATTGCTGGATGTAATTGATAACATAGTAAAATACACCTTTTGAGCTCGTCATTTTCTATCGTTTGCTTTCATTTATAAGCATATTTTTGCATATAATGTGTTTTGTGAGCCTTGTGTAGGTTATATCCCTTAAAATAAGGTGTTGAGCTTAATTGAAAAGTTTTGGAGTTAGAAGGGCTGAAATTGGAAATCTTTGTACAGTACACTCAACTTTAAAGCGCTACATCTCTCTCCTCCAATCAAACTATGTTGTTTGTTACCTCTTTTTGGCAAGCCCCAGATGTCTACTTTCCGACGCTTTTTACAGATCACGATTTCAAGGTTTCTGGAGGAAGTTATAGTCATTTTTGTAACTGTGCACGAGGTTGGAACTGCACTCCGCGGGATGATCCGCTGGAATTCTGGATTGAGTATCCAGTGGAGTTTTGGGCAGTATTTTCCACTGGGATAAGTCTCCACGGGGAGACTGGATGAACCATCCTGAGGAAAGACCTGTTTTCAGTTCATTTCAGCCACTATTTGAAGGGCAATCTTGTCCTTTCACCCCATTTTCGTGACCTAACTTCCAAGCACTATTTATACCCCCATTTTCTCCTCTCTCTTGAGACTTCTCTTCTCCTCTCCCACGACCCCAAACCCTTCTCTACCCCTTTCTTCCATTTTCTCGTCTCCTCCACTTTCTTTCACCAAATAAGGAGAGAAATGGCTCTCATTGAGGTTTTTCCTCCATGGGAGCTCACCATACACCTCCACCACATCATTTCACACTTCCTCCACCCATTTTAGAACCGATTTCAAGGAAATATGAGTGGTTTTAGGATCAAATCCGAGCTAGGAAGGTTTGGAGCATCTTTGGAGGACTTGTCTTTAAAGGTTTGCTCTTATTTACCCTTTCCTTTGTAATTTTCATTTCTTTAATGTGTAACCCCAATTTGGGAATATTGTCAACCTTCACATGTGCAATAGATGTATGTTTGTTCTTAAATTCGGTTGGGTTTTGTTTTACTCTTTGCTAATTGCATGATTTAAACTCTTATTGTGAAATCCATGTGTGTGGAGGGTCAAAATTGATATGTATGCATGATTGAGATTAGGAGTAGAGTAATTTAATGTAGGAGTAGAGTAATTTAGCTTCTCATGAGTGTTTGTATGTTAACGAATGACCAAAATACCATGTATTGAGTAATTTGAGTGTTAGGGATTTTGGCCTTAAAAAGTAGACAAGGTTTAGTTCATGCATTTAGTTGCTAAATTGGCTTTGGTTCATATCCTTGTGCTTAATGGGTCTTTTTAAGACACATTTGTATATCCTTGGCCGGATTGGGTGATGAATTGATTTTGGAAAAATTCTCAAATCAAGAGGATGAACCATTAACTTAAATTGAATGTTCTTAATGTTAAACAATCAACTTATTGCACATTGTTGTTTGGTGAACTTTTTTTCCATGTCTAGCCATCCTATGGGGATTGATAAAACCTAATCTGTATCTATAGTAAAGACCATTGAATTCCTCTTGTGCTTGTGTAGTAATATGGATATTTAGTTTGCTTAATGCTTTCACTCGATTAGCCACCTTGTGAATGACATTTAGGCTATGTGTTATATATCGCGTGGTTCGCATTAACATGCTTAGCGTGGTATCCTCTACATTTGACCAGAAAGTTGAGAGATCACTAGGTTGGCGTGTAGAGCTCGTGTGTATGTCCCACAGTCCTTAATGGATTCATGTGTACTTTATATGTGTGGATGCAATCTCTATGCGCTCGAGAGAGGGTAGAGATTAATTAAGGGGACACGAGCATATAACATACGTGTTGTATGGGTATCTCGTATTCTTAATGCTTTCACTTGGTTGTCATCCCGTATTTGGTTAGCCTCGTGGATGAATTATTAGCTGTAGTATGGCCCACCCGGTTGCGTATTACATGCCCAACTAAATGTCTTGTGTATATGACCAGAAAGTGAGAGTATCACTAGGCTGGCGTACATGGCTCTTTTGTGCATTCCACAGCACTTAATGAATCCATGCTTTGTGTGGATGTGATCTCTAAGACATCGAGAGAGATTAGATATCAATTAAGGGGACAAAGGGACACGTGCCTATAACATATACTTGCACATTTGAAGGACTAAGTGAGTCTAGTGCTTAATTAGGAGGATTGTTATGGTTGAGTCATTTCCTCAGCGTATCCACATTTCATCTTATCTCTCCATTCCACCATATCATTGTAAATATTATATTTATGTAATTTATTATTTATTTATATTATCATTTACTTTTCTGTAACACAGGAGTCCGCTCGGCGTGTTGTAATAATAGCTAGAACTAGAGACAGTCGATGAATCCCACCTCCCTACGGAATGATACCCTCGCTTGCCGCTTTGCTAGTTTTCACAACTATAGAGCACATTACGTAGAACTTTTTATAAATATCTTTTTTGGATCCGTAATCCCCTAATGACAGAATAGCTGGTATCAGTAATCTCTAACTAAGTATATTAGTGTCATATATAGAGGAATTCAGTTTGAGATAGGCTATCTAAAAAGTCCATAGATAGCAAATAGAGTTGGGTACTTTATTTGTGGTTAATCTACAGTTACGGTTCATTCTGTAATGTACGATGGTCTTATCCTAGACTATTCACATGGTGATATGAGAATTGAGACACCTTATATGATGTGATCATACAGGACTGGCCCACGATCTATATGAATCTCTCACCAAGATCCGTTACATGCTGATATTCATATATATCGACTAATGATGGCTATATAAGGGTGATCTTAATCCTGAGTGTCTTATCGACTCCTTCAGGTTAGATCGTGGTTTTTGATATACCATGGGTTAGATCGGAGTTGAAATCCTAGTCAATAACTTCGTATGTTGGAATCGCGGTTTGGCTTGTGGCTGGGAAGGTCTGTACACAATAGTGGAATCCACTCTTTGCGAGATTTAGATAGTAGTTCCCTTAAGGGTTGATTCAGGGCTTAAACAATATGAGTGTTCTCCTTCTTCCATAAAGGAAGTTAGAATTTATTGTTCATTAGAGAATCAGTGGTATTTAATGGCAAAGATATAATTCGAAGGGTATAACAGACTTTATGACCTGGCTCTAATTATGAACTACTTGTGGAGGATCATACCGTATGCAATAGCGATATCGATGGACAACTGTAATTTCAGTTTGTGTAATATATCTACAGTTGCAGGAGTGCAGTCTCGAGTTTTTAGTGGAATAACTCTGAGTTTAATAATCATGAAATATTAGTTAAAGAGTTTAATTATTTATTTCTAATTATTATTGGAGCTCAAAACTGTGGGTTCATTAGGTCCCCTTGCTACCCCGATTGATTAAAGGTAACAAGGGTCACGGTTAATTAATTGGATTGTCCAATTAATTGTGTTACGAAAGTGACACGTATTTATTCAGGGATTAATTGAATAATGAGATTATTTAATTAATATATTAATAATTATGAATTATTAATTAATTATTAATTGGAGGTTGCAAGTTCAAATCATGACTGAGACAAAGATAAAATAATTTGATTATTTTATTCTTTACTAAGTCTAGTGTTTAAGTTCAAGTCAACTAGTGTTATGTGGGAGTTAGAATCATACTCTATTTAGGACACTTAAATACTAACTATCCTTTTAAATATATGGAGATATATTTGGAAAAGCATATGTATCTGGTTTTAAATATATATATATATATATATATATATATATATAACTAAGAGACTACATGAAATAGGTGCTTTCATTGAACCAAAAACATACAAAAAAAAAAAAAACCGTTGAAAAACAACAAAAGAAAAAGAAAGAAACAAGGTTAGGGTGCGGCCAAAGAGAAAAAAAAAGTTTTTTTTAAAATTTATTTCATTTAAGGTTGGCCAAATTCTCCATACACAAAGTAAAAGCTGTTTTGTGTTGTTTCTACTACCTTCATACAACCTTCTGAAACCCGTGAAGCACCCACAAGCAGTTGCCGGAACCCAGGGAGATAGCGAGGAAGATCTGGTGGTACAAATCGGAAAATGATATCAACAAGAGAAAGAACAAAAGAGTTAGACTGTAGGTATGATTTCAACTCCTACATTTTATTTATTCTTATATATCGTACACGGTTTTAAAGTCGTTTAAAATTTATTTTTAAAAAAAGTTTTAAAATTCCTTCCGCTACGCGACTCTTGGGCTTACATGATGTTTCCTCGATTTGGGGTTTTACCACATAAAACTTGTGTTTGCATGCTTTGTTTTTTCTATTTTCCTCATAACATCGTTGACAATTTGCAATAGTTTGTTGGACGCGTGATCGACTTTACGTAATCCCAAATATTACCATCAACAACTGGCGCTAAAAAGAGAGGGTTGAACTAAATTTTGCTAAGTTAACCTTGTAGAACTTGTGAAGCGGTAACATGGCAGGATAATAGTGATGGAAGTTAGTCCCTGCATGATGCTGGCTCCCCGCATGGTGTTAACAACTCTCGCCCTATAAACGCCATCATCGCTGGAGGAAGTCTGCCCTCCATGACTTCAACCTCAACTGGTCAAGTCGGGATAACCTCTACAAACGCTCCCCCAGGGATTTCCCCATAAACATTCTGGCAGGTTCAAGAGTCCCTGTGGAGAGTCATTGAAAACACCGCTAAACATGGAATAAATATAATAGAAACTATTAATCTGACATCGACATACCAACTGTGTACACCTATGGTGGCCTACGACCCCAAGGTGTGTTCTGAGATAGTCGGCGTGACCCAAGGTGTGTCTCATAACACTGGTAGAGATAGGTCGGATCACCGTGGAAAGGGGGATCACTCCTAAAGGAAAGATGAAAGAATTAGCGGACGGGGTAGACGAGATTAATATCAAGCGGACTTTGAGCCGGAGGAATCCCGCAGAGATGTTCATAGACGGGATCGATCTAGTTTGTCAGGTGACAGCGATCAACCACCCCACATAACACGTCGAAGGGGAAAGTCCCCGTTAAGATTCTGCACCCCAAGCACCCGAATTATAGTGGGTGCTCACAGAATCCAGCAAGGGCTCACCGACCGCCAGCGATGGGGAATAGATAGCCAACCAGAAGAGGAGCGAGATACCCTGATACATAAATTAACCTAGAAGGTAGAAGCATTAGAACGTCAGCAAGGGCCCAACGATTTATTTGATGACTATTCAAAAAGCCCATTTGTGAACAACAATCTCCAAAACCAGTTCGCGAAAAGATTTAGAATGCCTCAGGTTGAGCAATTTAAAGCAAACACGGATCCAAAAGAACACGTAAGACGTTTCCAAAGTGCGATGGTGCAGTAAGCTTATAATGACCCATTGTTGTGCTTGACGTTCCCACAAATGCTCAGGGAATTGGGGTCTAGGTGGTTTAGAAGGCTTCCTTAGGGAACAATCAAGAATTTTCCAGAATTGACTCAGCTTTTCGTGACAATTCTTGGAAAATATACAAATGAGGAAATCAATAGCTCACCTCATCACCTTTAAACAGGGAAAGAATGAATCATTAAAAGATAACCTGAAAAAATTCTCTCAGGAAATGTCAGGAATCCATAATCCCAACGATGAGGTTGTAGTGGCTGCCTTCTCCAACAACCTGTTGAGTGGTCGGTTTTCCTTCGATTCAAGAAGAAAATGCCCAAATACATATGCCGACCTGATGGATGTGGCAAGCAGTTACGCAATGGCTGAAAATGAGAAGCTAGCTCGGGGGGAAGTTATGTACACGGGGGTCACCCTGGAGCGAATGCCAAACCAAGTGAGGGCTATGCAAAGAACCAAAAAGGTGATCAACAGGAGAATGACGGGAACCAAGATGGTCGTCACGACGAGAACTGTAAAAACAGTCGGAAAGATAGAAAGTTCCACGGTCAGTACACCAACTACAATCCCCTCGCCAAGAGACAAAATGAAATCTTGTCAATCGTAGAAGAACATAAGCTAGTCAGATATCCTCCTAGACAGTCAACATATGCCCGAAGAGAGATGCAGGTTCCACAAGGAAAGTAGTCACGACACATCAAGGTGATACCAGTTAAAGGACCACATCGAGACACTCATTAAGGAGGGTCATCTCAAAGATTTAATTTTTAAAAGGACAGACGACCAGCAGAATAATCTCTACTGGGACGATCAACCAAGGAGAAATCAGGAAATGAAACGAAGCCTGAGACGAGGCAGCAACAAATGGATGATCAACACTATTTTTCGAGGACCCTACGCCGACTCATAGACGACGAAACCAAGTTCTTAAAAAAAAGCCTACACCAGGGAAAGATAGCTTAGTTGCTTTCAACTTTTGTTTAAGATATTTTTAGCTTGTTTCTAATTTTTAGCTTTTCTAATTATTTTTAGTGTTATGATATTGTTAATTTGTAGATCAATTAATAAAGAAGCCAAGAACGGTGTTCAAATTTTTATAATCATCGTTGTTATCAAAGATAAACCCGCAGCGCTGACACCTGCCATGGTGGGTGAAAGTGCCCGAAAGGCTGAGAAGTCGGGTGTTAGAGATCCAGTGCGTCTGTCGAACTAACTGGGTGCATATAAATCATTGTTAGCAATTCGGCCACCCTGAGATGCTGGTTTTACCGGAGAAAAAAAATACTTGGGTATGCCATCGGAGAAAACCTAGTGAGATGCATTCGGTTATGTTAGTATTGCACTAACGATTCGGCCAAACCCTTGTAAACAGATAAAACAGGGAGACGTCCTTGGTGACTTGTTTACATGGTAAAAGCAGGGAAAATGGTGCAAAGTTCCCAGAACACTTCTTGGCTGAAGACCCAAGATGGTCGGGAATTATCCTGAACGAGTAATCGGGACACCGTCCAAATCAATATGAAGATCTAAAATGGCCGAGAATTATCATGAACGAGTAATCGGGACACCGACCAAATCAATCTCAAGAATCAAGACGGTTAGGAATTATCTTGAGTAAAGAGTCGGGTCACCGACCGGTCCAGCTACAAGTGAGCAAGAAATCAGTGAGTTCAATTCTCAAATATTGTCAACAGTTTCTAATCAGAAGGAACTTCATTCATAAAGTCCTCAATAGGGCGAATCAAAAGATGATCAGTTTAATAAGATACTTGATCATCCCTGAAGTAAAGATGATCAGTTTAATAAAATACTTGATCATCCTTGAACCAAGACTGATCAGTTTAATGAGATACTTGATCAACTCATCAACAAAAATGATCAGTTTAATAAGATACTTGATCGGGCTTAAAGCAATAAGATCAGAAGAGTTAAAAAAATCAAAGTTATTCAAATCCCCTCCTTCGGGTCGCCAAGAACTCGTCTCGCGGATTTGATGGGGTATTGTCATAGGGATTTTTTAATAGCATGACAAGTCAGCATGATCACCTGAAAGTACAGTGATTAGGTATGCCACGTCACCAAAGTCAACTAGGAAAGATTAACCAAGTCGACTAGTAAATGATCTCAATGCTTGGTCAAGTTTACTTAAGATGGTCGGGGAAACTAACCGATCGGGTACAAATAACCTAGTCGGGGAAATTAACCGATCGAGTAGAGATAAACTGGTCGGGTAAAGACAATCCGATTGGAGTAAAAGAGATCTAGTCGGGTTAGATAGCTAGTCAGTTAGACGACGCGTGAGAGATATTAAAGGCAATCACGACTCAAACACGTAGAGAAAGAGTCACACTTAAACAAGGCACCTTGCAGTACACTTTGATAAGGAAACAAACTTCTTTATAGATGATAGAGTCCCAATCATACAAAAAATTTAATTCATTCAATACGTGAAAGACGTGAAACAGGAAAGAAGACAAAGAGGACTTCAACAAGTAACAAGTCCTAATTAAACACCATCACATTTCTTTACTTGTACAGTAAGGATTAGAGTTATATGCACATATAAATAGACCCATAATCTCATTGTAAAAAAGAGAGTAGAACAATACGCAAAAAAGAGAGGAACAAAGTGTGTAACAGTTTCATCATAGTAAATTTTCTTTCTTACTGTCACCGGCAACTATGGATGTTTCCCCGATTTAGGGTTTTACCACGTAAAACTTGTGTTTGCATGCTTTAATTTTTTCTATTTTCCTCATAACATCGTTAACAAATTGCAATAGTTTGTTGGACGGGTGATCGGCTTTACTTAGTCCCATAAACCACCGTAACCAGTTGAAAATATGCATAACATGCTATGATTAAAATAATGCACCACAATCATCACATGTATCCCATCTCATGATATTAAAGAATCTGTACAAACATGGTGATCACCTAAGAAAAATAGTTTAAAATAAAGGAATGAGCGTTAACGTCCAATGAGTGGAAATAAGCTTTGAAAACATCTTTTATTTCTTATAAACTTTACTAAAACTATTATCTCTAAATAAATCTAAAAATATATCTTTTCTTTACACTTCTGAAATTAATAAATATCTTTCTAAAAACATTAATACTTAATAAACTTATACTAGCTAAACTTAGGGCCCGTTTGGAATAATTTTTACTTTTGATTTTTGGCAGTAGAAGAAGAGAAGTAAAAGCCTGAGCTTTTTAGTTACTGTTTGGATGATATATTCCAGAAGAGCTTTTGTATCAGGAAGAGCTTTTGAAACTGTTTGGTTGGAACATTTTAAAATCTTTCTATTTATGATATGACATTCTAACTATTTTGTATCTGTTTCTATTTCTCTTTCTGAATTATGTATCTTTTTCTATATCTCTTATATATTATATATCTCTTCCTGAAACTAATTAGGATTTAATCTAAAACTGTTTTGGAATCTAAATCTGTTCAGTAACACAAGTTGAAAACTAACTAAATGTCTTCTCTGTAAATAAAACTCTTTCTCTATAAATCTACAGTAAAATCTATATTTGTTTTTTATAAAATAACTTACAATCTTAAATTCAAATAATACTTTTCTTTAAGGAACTATAAATACTCTTTTTATACAAATCTTGCATATATTTCATTTGCGAAATTGTTTGATATAATATTATGCTACTATATAAAAATGTTTGCTCCAATCAAATTTCGTGTTGCTATAAATCTATACAAATTATGCAATAAAACCATTAAAATTAGGGAAATAGCCCTTTTTAACCAAAAAATTAAAGGGTTTATATTTTTACTCAGAATTAGTGTTTTCACTGTTTTTACCAAACTTTCCACTAAAGAGACAAGTTTACCCCTGCCTTTTCAATTTATTTTTATTTTTTAAAACTAGTTTTCTATAATAAAAAAAATTAATGATTGGAGGTCTGTAGACCTCTATTAATGGAGGTCGGGCCTCCAATCTAAAAAAAATGAAGAAGAAGAAGAAATTCTAGATTTGGAAAAAAAAATTCCATAGAAGACTGATGCGTTTAAATGATTTGGACTTGTGCGTTTAAATGATTTGGAGTACTGGTCCGTTTAATTGATTCGAAGTAGTGTGTGCATTAATCCATTCGAAGTGGTGTGTGCGTTTAATTGATGTGGACTGGTATACTTAAATGATTTGGACTGGTGCGTTTAATTGAAGTGAACTAGTGCGTTTTTCAGAAGAAAAAAAATTCCAGATTTGGAACTTCTTTTTCATTTTTTTTAGATTCACTTAGAGGCTGGACCTCCATTAATTGAGGTATGCAAACCTCTAATCATTAAAAAAATTTAGAAAAGTATTTTAAAAAAAATGTTATAATATGTGGATTTTACCACATGTGTAATATACATAATGATCTCCCACAACTCACCGCCTCTCTCTTTATTACACTCCAACCTGCCAACTTGAGTCCACCCACTTGCTTCAACCGATGCACCGCCTACATGGCTACATCTCTCTTGATTTGCTTTGCATATGACCGCCTCTCTTCATCCATTTAAGGCAAGTGGCCAAGTGATCAAATATGAGTCTATTTATACAAGTGATTCATTGTCATTGTAAAAAGGTTGTTGTTCAACTGATAACACACAGGATATCAATACAAATGCTCTCTCTCGCTCTCGTCTATATCTCTCTCTCTCTCATCTCGGTTTCAATTTATTCTACATCTATTTCAGTTTATTCTTAGTTGATTTATAACAAAAAAAAGTATTTTTATTTCAGAAATCATTAAGGGTATTCTTGTCTCTTCAGTGGAAAACTTAGTAAAACAATCAAAACACTAATGCAGGGTAAATGTAAAAACTCCACTAATCATATGGTTAGTTTCAATTTTAGCCCTTAAAAGTATCTTCCGCATGGTTCATGAAGAAGTCTCTTTTCTCTAAAATATTTAGTGCTATAAATCAAATACTGTTAAATTTCTCATCCTCAAATATCTGGTGTAAATCTGACAATCTCTTTTCTTTCTCTATTAATCGTAATTAGTATAATAATATATATATATATATATAAACATAGATATAATATGAAAATCTACACCAAACTATTACCTAGGGGAATTCTGCCATACACATCCATCATCTCTTTGGGCTCACGTAGAGCTATGGATAAATATACGTCATACACGTGCAGAACGACTGACTCTGAACATCTATCATACAAGTATATAGCTAGCTCTGACATACACATGTACATAAGCCTCAAAGACCAATAATCTGAATCCGATGCTATTGGGAATGGGTATACGTCTAGTGTTTTAAATCTCTTTATGAACATATTTATAATTCTTTATAAATACTTTTCTCAAAACATATATAAATATTCTTTTCTTTTCTAAAAATTCTGAAAATACTTGTACAACTCTTCTTTTTATAATCTTCTTCAATAAATCTAATTCAATAATTAATCTATTTTTTTATTTCTTAAAATCTACGCTTTTCTCATAACATATCAATTCATCTGAAAATCAGTTAATAATTCTCTAAATTATTAATGCTAATATATAATTGTAAAAAAGATAACTTTTATTAAAAAGTTTCCACTCACAAAACTGATGTGCTCAAATCTATTTTGAGATTAGATCATGTCTGAATTCATCCATCTCTGGATCACCGGAAAATCTAATAACTATTGTATTCAAATATCACGAATACATTATCACTTACATGTATGCAATATATTGTACATATCTCTACAACTGCACCATATTTCTATCACCTTCTTCTTCTTCTCTCTCTCACACAAAGTCACACCCGATCTGCCTCTCTTCCTCCATTATTTTCTCACAAGTTCTTTTCTTTCTATCTTCTATCGATCTCAAGCTTTCCTCTGTCTGATCTCTCTTCCCTCTAACTATTTTTCTTCTATTTCTTCTTGTTCTCTCTCCCTCTGTTATCTCTTATTTTTCTTCATATCAGATTCTCTCTCTCAATCTCTCGGATTCTATCTAGCTCTCGCCTATTTCTTTCTATTTATTTTTCTTTTCTTTCTCTCTTTCATTCTTTCTCTGTTTTCTATTAATGCTTTTGTACGTAATTACCACTTCTCTCTCCTCATTTCCTTTTAATTTATATATATATATATATATTATATTTTTATTCTTTTGTTTTGCCACTTATCCCATTTGATTGCCACATGCCACCTTATACCACCGCCTTGCTTCCTTGTTGCGACAACTTGCCTCTTCCATTATGTTATTATTCTTTTTTTTTATTTTATAAATCTCGTACTGAATCGTTTTGGCTTGGGCTTGGGCCAATTGGGCTTAAATTGGGCTTGGGGTATTACAATTCCCTTCTAATATTATCCACTTGAGTGACAAAATGGTAGCCTTAACTTTGTACGGAGAAATGTTTGCTTAATTGACAGACAGGGACAGAGTTGCCTAGCCTTAATATATGGCATGTCATAAGTCAAATTATTACTTCTTTAATTTATATACCATTTGATTCATATTAATGAATCAGTGTAATTACATCATTGATGTAGGAAACTTTTTATTAACAATCTAGCAACAGTAAAAAAGCTTTAAGTTTACTGATCATACCTTCCGATATGACTTGCTGCTAAAAAATAGCTATCCGCAAATGAAAAAAAAAAAGTTTATTAATCATAAATAATGTCTCTTACAATTCAACCATAACATTATAACAACCTTTGAATGAAAATTAAAAAAAAAATTCCTGTTATATATATCCAATTCTACCAGAAAGAAACAAATTTGACTTGAGATACTTGCTTTGAAAAAATTGTAACTCAACTCTAAATTATACTTTAATTCCCAAGTCCCAACTTCATTGATAAGTTTCGGAAGCTCCTAGCAACTTTAAAACTTTTTGAGGAAGGCTTTCTCAGCCTCTACCAAGGCATTCTTCCATTCATATTCTCCCTTGTTTTTTAACTCTCTTGCTTTTGTGACAACGACTTTAGGTACACCTCTACATGCCTTGGCTACATCTTTCGCTATAGATTCTAAATTACCGTCTTCGATACAATTACCGACTATCTTTTTAAACAGACTCCAAGCTTCTTCTTCTTTTAAAACGCTAACTGGGAAATTACTTTGGGAGTCCATTTTATTTGTTAATACATCTTGATTTCTTGCAGTCAGCAATAATTTGCATCCTTTGTGATCTTCTTCGAAAGGAATTCCCACCTTATCCAAATCGAGTCTTCCCCAAATATCATCTAAAATTAAGAGGATCTTGTTCTCTTTCTTCAATCGTGCACATAATGCCCTTGCTCTACCAGATTCACTCTCCTTGCGGAATTGTAAACCCAACTTATCAGCAATTTCTCCTTGAATCTTTTTTATGTCGGGTGTCTTGGATACTTCCACGAAAACAATCTCATCAAAGAGCGTCTTGACCTTGGCTTGTCTCAGTTGTCTGGCAACTTCCTTCACTAGCATCGTCTTGCCAATCCCATCCTGACCGTAAACCCCAACCATGTTGACATCAGGATCGCTCAATGCACTTCATATATCTTTCGAAGTAGACATTCTTGATTCAAAGGCCTCGTATCCTTTCATCAACGATGGAAGCCATGTCTCCTCTGGAATGGTTCGGTAGGAAACTCTTTGGAAGTCCCCTTCTCCATAGACTTCGACAACAGCCTTCACCTTCTTCGCTGCTTTCCTGCTATGTTTATGGCGTTTCTTCGGATTTGGACACCACCCATTCAAGCATTTCGTGTTTGCTTGTTGGTTTTCTTGAATAACCTGTGATGCCTCATTGGCGATCTTCTTTGCACTAACGATCCAACTGTTAACCTGTTGTTCGATACCTTTCGTGATTAATAGGTGTTGGATACTTGGTTAAAAAGATAAACCTAGGTTAAAAGAAAAACTTGAATGCACTAGGTACACTTTTGAATGGTGCATTTGGCCATTTAAAATAGGATATGTGGCTGTTACAGAAGCACTATATATAATTTTCAAGCCATATGTCCAATCTTGAGTGGTTGGATCTATTGAAAGAGTTTTTTTTTTAAAAAAAAAAATTAAAAAGTTGTTTTATGTTTAATGGAAGAAGCCAATTTAAGCTTCTCCCCTAACTCTTTTTAAATAGCTAATTTTTTTAATCTAAACTACCTTGAATTTTAAATATTTTACTATATATTCATTCTATTTTAAATACTTTATTAGTGTTCTTTTTTGTAAGTTTTAACAAAAAAAATATTCTTTTAAAATATACTCATTCTATTTTAAATACTTTATTAGTGTTTTTTTTTGTAAGTTTTAATAACAACAAATTCTTTTAAAATATATCGTTAAACAATCTACTAACATAAAAATGATTTTTCTTTTTAAATATATATCAAACAACGTACAGTTTTTATTAAAATTTTACTCAAAAAAAAACCTTATCAGTAAAATATTTACTTTTAAAAGCTTTATATGAAAAGTTATTTCTGACACACTACAAATTCTAACTAACTATGAAACCCAATGAAAAGGAAATGACTGCCCGCCTCCAGTATTGAAAAAAGATACAAGAGCAATGGACTAAAGATTGACTTGAGCCATTGAATGAGATGGGGCAGAGTGGTAGGTTCAAATCTTTCATGATTAATAGGTATTGGATACTCGGTTAAAAAGTTAAACTTAGATTAAAAGAAAAACTTTAGTGCAGTGCGGGTGCACCTGGCCATTTAAAATAGAACGTGTGGGTGTTACAGAATCACCATATATAATTTTCAAATCACATATCCAATCTTGAATGGCAGATCTCTTGAGTGGTCAGATCTATTGAAAGAGGTTTTTTTTTTTATATTAAAGAAGTTATTTTATGTTTAATTGAAGAAGTCCAAAATTTGAACTTTTCAGTTCTCTCAGTTAGCTCTTTTTAAACAGCTAAATTTTCTTAATCTCAAACACTTTTTATGAATTTTAGATATTTTACTATATATCTGTTCTATTTTAAATACTTTATTAGTGTTCTTTTTTGTAAGTTTTAAAAATAAAATTCTTTTAAAATATACCGATACACAATCTATTAACATAAAATTGTTTTTTTTCTTATATACAAAACAACATACGGTTTTTATTAAAAATTATATTCAATGAAAACTCTATTCATAAAATATTTACTTCCAAACTTTATTGGAAAAGTCATTCTTAATATCTACTAACTATTAAACCCAATGAAAGGGAAATGACAGCCCGCCTCAAAGATTGAAATAAGATATAATAGCAATGGACTAAAGATTGACTTGAGCCATTGACCAAGTCAAGTCATTTTTTGAGGTATATTTTGAATAGTTTGTCATTAATGTTTTTGGGTGGAAAATTAAAGTCATGACTGTAGCCGACTGGCAAATTGAAATGAATACATGAATTAATGTAATGAAAGCTTTAAAAAAAAAATACCCCGATCATAAATGGATAAATATTGTCAAAAAAATAATAATAATGAATACATTGATTTTGGAATCAAATATTCTATAGATATTGTCTAGATGAAGTGGACCGATGGAGTAGTGGAGCCAACCGAAGATGGTGAAACATTGAAAGTCCTTTTCTTGCCTGTAAATTTTGTGGACTACTGCCGGCGAGCAATAATCTTGGATGCAACCGGATGTATTATGTATCTATCACTGTAATCCTGCTATGTTGCAACTTTTGCAACGTGACAATCGAAACGAGGGATGTATGTGCATCCTGCTTCACTCAAGTTTCTCTCCTAACACTATATTCTTCTTCATTGAGACATAATCTGAAAGTTGGGAAAAAAAAAGCTGAACAGTTTTTTGCCGCGGCCAACGTGTTAATTTAAGAACTTTAAATATTTTAGTAATATTATGGATACATAGGGATATGTTGGAAAATATTTTAATTATAATAAATCATTTATTTAATCTTCTATAATTTCATTTTTTCAATCTCAAATAATATATTTTATTATAATAAAGTATTTATTTATTCTTCTATTATTTTAAAATTTGCTCCAAATCCTCCTATATACAACCGATATTTTCAAAAATTCGAACCAGTGATATTAGTATTTTCAAAAATTTGAACTATAATTTTCTCTCATAAATAACCGATATATATATATATATATATAATAATTTTCAAATAAGTGCGTACTGATGGAATTATATAAGGACATTGAATGTGAGCCACTCATTTTACATATTTTGACTTGGTATGTATGCACTTGTCAAAACTCTTTTATAAATGAGTGGCTCACATTCAATGTCCTTATATAATTCTGTCAGTGCACACTGACAGGAAAAGGACTGTATATATATATATATATATATATATATATATATATATATACCAATATTTACTTCCTTGATCAAGGGAGGCCCAAATGCATCTTAATACCGAAGATAATTCTCTCTATATGTCCCCTAAAACCGGCATTCCTGCATACATGAAATTCTGTGATTATCTTTTAGTTCATGAAATAACTGTCAATTTTATAATAAATATTAATTTAAGTATATGGAAGATATTCATCATAAACAATTGTGATATTGAGATTTTTGATTTTTGAGTTGAATTTCCGAGAACTTGATATCAATGACCATGACATAAAGAAAATTTTCTACAAACATATTTCTTGACTAAGGAATGAGGATTACTTACCAACTCTGCAAATGTAATTTCGTAGCAACAGAGTCCTACAATGTTCATTATTTGCATATTCAACTTCTGGTCTCTTTCGTGACATTTCCAGGAAACTTCGCAAAAACTTTATCAGTAAAAAAACAAAATTTGTTCTAAGGGTTTGGTGTTAATTTTTTTTTTATCAAATGTATTTTCATGGAAACAAAGTCCTACGTAATGTTAACTTTATTTAAACACTCTAATACACACTTCCTTTTAGGTATTTAAGCACTTTAACACACATTTTTTTATGTACAAAACCATAGACTTTTCATGTGGGCTCAAACTCAAACTCAAACCGATAAGAAATTCAAATTTAATCACGTTGGCTCAAACCCTTTTTACTAAATATGTGACTAATTAAGTTCGAGTCGTATCTCATTTTTAAACATAATTTCTTTTAGTGGTATTTGATATCCATGCCATATTAACATCAATGAGGTTGAATTAGAGTCATAACCCCTCTCTAAACCCAATTTTTCTTGTGATAATATTGATATCCGTAAAAATGAGTTCGAGTCGTATCCCCTCCTGAACCAAATGTTTCTTTTGCTAAGCTGAAGTGTTTTTAACCACCGTACATGGTTAGTAAACTGTTTAAAATTGAAATATAGTTATTTTTTAAAAAGTGGTGTGGTAGGCATAGAAACCATAGAAAATATTAATTTGGTTGACCTAGTATATATCTTCAATTTTGTGGCTTGAGTTGCTACTTGGAGAGCGTAAGAGCCTCTTATATATCATCTGAGGTTAATTATACAGCGGGCTCCTTTATTCTTTCCAATATTTTTGATATTAAGCTTAGATGATATTCATACAGGAAGCAGATTTGCAGTTTTCTACCCACCAGGAACAAGCAATTTGTGGGACCGACTATTATGAGTAATATACTTTTTGTCAGGTTGAAGTGCTATTGAAGAACAAGTTCGGATTTGAATGAAGAGGGGATGATTTGAATGCAGCTTTTGAAAAGGTTAGTGTAATTGCATACTCTGATTCTTCAACGCCAGATTGTTTAGTTGTTCTTTTAAGCACCGTTGAGGCTCGTAATTTTACTTTTTTTCTTTTTCCAGGTGCGTTTGTGAAAGTATACGATCCTTTTTTTTAGTCTAAATTAATTGGGGAATTGCTATCTACCTTTTCCATTTGCCTTTACCACTCATCACTGTTTTTAATGCCAACAGGCTACGCTCATCACTAGGCATATATACACTCTTTAATTTAATTAAAAAGGTGGTGCTATTGGTGAAATTTTGTCCTACTTTTTATGTCTTACTTTTAAAATTTTGATTTAATTAATAAAATTAAATATTTTTATTAATTTTTTGATTAATTTTTTTTCATTCATTTCTAAAATTACATCTTTTATTTATTTTTCAAACTTAATACATCACGTATCTTATCTCTCTATCTATATATGTATACGTCTTTCTCTCACCTCCATTGAATGATTTTTTTTTCTTATTTCTTTTTTTTTAGGTATTTTTTTCTTATTTTTATTTCATGGTGGAAAAGAAAAGAGAAAAAAAAAATAGCAAGGTTTCATAAGGTTAATCAAAGAACCATAACAAAAACAAAAAAACCATGTCAGACAAATATAAAAGTCTCAATCTCAGTGTTTATTTCTTGATATGCTTCACTTTGTACCACCCTTTTTTTGTAGGAGTCTCCAACAATCTTGACACCTTTCTTTAACAATATCTTCAATCCTATTCCTCTCACCTTCACTTACGGCTAGAAACCGGTCATTTTTAATTTCTTCGACAGAGAGATTTTTGATATTTTTGACAAAAAAAAAGTTAACTTCAAATTGACATAGAGAGTCAATGGAAATCTAGAAAAAAAACTCTCCAAGATAAACGTGAATGGTTTCGTAGAACCAAAACACAAGAGAAATCTATTGAATCCAAAATGGAGTACAATATGGAACAATGCAAAAAAAAAATGTCCTTAACAAACACACCCAACAAAAGAAATAATCCTAGAAACAACTTAGCCAAAATGGTATGTTTTATAGTGCTAAAAGACAAACAAAATATATGCTAAAAGAAAAACAAAATAGCACTTTGATACATCAGTAACAATCTCGACACTTCACCAAATCAATTACAGATGTCTTCTTAATGGAAAACAATTGTGCGGCTATGCTCCTACTTCAGTGCCCTTCTCTTGAAAATGATTCGACTCCGAATTCACTTGAACTGTGGTAGCATCATCAGGTGGGAAATACTGATAGATGTCTGAAACAGTGAATGTCGGAGATATCTGAAATTCTGGTGGTAAGTCTAGGACATAAGCATTATCATTGATCCTTTTAGCAACCCTGAAAGGACCAAATTTCTTACTTTTGAGCTTGTTGTAACTCCGCGCTGGAAATCAATTTTTTCTCAAGTGAGCCATAACTAAATCCCCTTCTTCAAAGACCTTCTTGTGCCTATGTTTATCAGCATCGCTCTTGTACTTAGTATTTGCCTGCTGAAGCTTTTCGTTCGCTTCAGTGTAGGTGTTTGCAATGAAATCTGCTAATTCTGCAGCTGACTTACTCTTGTGACTAGGAAGGTGGAGTAAATCATCAGTGCAGGTTTTGACTATATGTTTGCAATGAAACTTGTTCTATGCATGACCTTTGCTAGAGTAGGTTTTGGCTATATGTTCATGTGCTTAATGGTTGAGACAAGAGGCACAATTGTTTTATCCATGACCATTGGGAGTGATTAGTGTTTTCAAATCCCGTAATTGAGAGAACATGCTCTTAACTTGAATTGAATGAACTTCATTATCTAACAACTCACTAGGTGTGCACTTATGTATGGTGAACTCATTTACCTTGTATGACCACAATCCTAAATCTCTCCAAGCCACCCTTTTATTTGTCACTTTAAACATCATTCTCACATTTCCATATTCTCTTGTTTTCATTTGCATTATTTACATTTCCTTGCACGCCCTCATTTCCATTCGCATTCTCTCTCACACACACCCAACCGCAATATGCTTACACCTCACAGACACTATTCTCACCATTGCCATGTTCTTATTTACATGCTTTCAATAAACACTAAAACTTGAGACGGTTGACGGATGACACCTTTCTACGGAACGATACCCTTGTTTGTTGCTATACTAGTCTCTTGACTCGTGCATTAGCGAGGTAGAATATAAAATATAAATCTTTTGACATACGCAAAAGACGAATCTTGTCAAAAATGGGGTTGTTACCAGGGAGGTGGCATATTCGTTAATTGTTACTAGATTTGACTTAGGTTCTGTAAATATTTTAGATTTACATGCTTTGCAGATTTTTTTCGTGTGTCTCGTGATGCTGATAATAAACACCTCTCTTACCCATGCTTTTCATTGTTTGTGCACAACAGTGTTTAAGCTAGGTTTGGGGGTGTGAGTCTTGTGTTTGTTTTTGAGGTTTTTCTTATTTTTGTTTTAAGCAAATGCATTTGATGTTTGTGAGTTGTGTTGTACAAGGAAAGAAAATTTTCAGGTATGATGGACCGCACAACTCTCGAGAACAACACTGAGTGTCGATTCAACACGCAACAACTCTCCAAGTGAAACGACAGCGTCACGATGGCTTAATTGGTTGATGAAACCAAGTTCACGAACTGGACCGCAAGTGAGCTTAAAGGAAATAAGCCGGTGTGCAGCTACAAGAGGAAATTCCTCTACAGATTTCTTCCCTAATGAATACTTCAACAGTTGACTCTGCCCAACCGGTAACTATTTCAAACCTTTTTGGTTACCTACTTTGCCGCGTGGAGCTTAACATTTACGATTAAGGTGCATAATGTTGAAACATGTTTGGAGTGTTTATGTGCTTAAGTGATTTGGTAAGTGTTTGTCGTTATGAATTGGAGTGATTGTGAATATAGTTATTGAGAATAGGGCGGAAACCGCCCATGTGCTTAACGATTATATTGCTTTGCTTATTTGTTTGTGAATTTTATTTTTGTTTTGATCTAAGAGTGAAATTGTATTGTGCTTAGATCTTAGGATTTGTTTGTTTTTAGTCTTTTGTGATTTTTTGTTGTATTATCTCCTGAATCATGCTAAGCGTTGTCCATATTTTATAAGTGGAGCAACATTGAGGACAATGTTGAGTTTATGTTGGGGGAAGTGTGATGTATTAAATCGTGTTATAAAAAACAATACTCGTAAGTGTACAAATCGTGAAGATTAGTACAACGACAAGTAGAGATCGTTCTCACGAGGAAAAGTAATTTACTGATTAAAAACTAATTCTAATTATAGTTAAACTAAAAAGTAACCATAAATTGTTGATGAATTAATTAAACTAAACTAAATTAAATTAAACTAAAGAAAGCAGTTGAAAGAAAGTTGAGATGTGATCAATGATGAGAAAACACTAGGTCATCAATGATCCTCAATTATAAACACTCAACGTATGGAATTAATTTATAAACAAAATTAAATCAATTCAAGGGTTCGTTCTTTATCTTTAATATGACTATTATCATACAATCGAGGGATGAGTCACGTGTTCCCAACCACTATTCACCATTTGATCTATGGTGTGAACAATAATCAAAAACTCATTAAGTTCAAGAATGAAGAATCAAAATCTAAACTTTGCTTTGATCTATGCTAAAGATAAATTTTATTTATTCAAGTGAGCATTAACATGATTAGGTTTTGATCTATACTCTAACCCTAATTCTCAAATAATCATAACCCTAAAATCATGCCAAATAATCATTCACCCTTTGATCTATGGTGTGAATGAGAATTAAAACTAATGAGGAGTCAAGCAATTAAACACAATGAATAAATCAAGAATTAAATTGTTGAAATAATAATCAATCCACACATGAGCATTTACAAAAGGTTCATATTGATTCCCTAGTTATGAGATTAGTTACACATTATGAAAATAACAAGAGAAAAGAAAGAAAAGATAAAACCCATATTGCCTTCAATGAGTTCTTCTTCATCTTCAATGATGAATTCTTCTTCGTCTTCGATTCGAATCTTTTATATGTAAAGATGAATGGAAGTTGTGAGGTGATGTATGGTGATGGAGTGGTGGGGGATGGCCCCCTTGGTGGCTTGGGGCCTCCCTTGGCTTGTGTATTTCGAAATTAGGGTTCAAAGGGATTTAAATAGGTGTATATGCTAGGTCATAACCTTAAACAATAAGGAAATCAATTCCCTTTTAGAACTCTACCTTTTTGCGATTTTATTTCTTTCCTAACCCATTAAAATTGATTATTTATTAAAGAAAGATAAGGATTAGGAGTCAACTTGTTTTCCAAGACTCATACTCATGTCCAAGAATGTAATATTTCCCGTTGCGACAACTTGCAAAACAAATCACATCACTATTCACGGATTTTATGACAAGACTGATCTGTGCAATAGGTACTCAAATGGGCATAACTTTTTCTAGAAACTTCGGATCGCAGAGCCATAAATTGGGTTTGAAACTAGACTTTCAGGGCTTTAACTCCATAGATGGCAGGACACACAATTCAATATAAGCTGAGAGATATGGCCTTCAGAATATGGATCATCTGCATGGTCTCGGGAAACCACTACCATACCGCTGTGGAAATTCATAGTGGTCTTAGAGCGGTTTGGGAGCATGTTCTTCTACCTTTTTAAGCACCATTGGTACTACTATTATATTTAACAGCAGTCTTGACAGCGGTTAAGGAAAATTTAATATAAGTCCCTCAATTCTTCAATAATTGCTCTTTTCATCTAAAATTCTCCAAACACACCATAAGGAACCAACAACCTGAAAATGCTCAAACAAACAAATTAAATACCTAAATAGCTCGAGAAACGAGCAATTGATTGGAGGAATGAGGATAAAAAAAAACATATACAAATAATGACCGATCAGTGTGGACACTTTTGCTGTTTGTTTTTGTTGTTTTGTTATTTTCAATTCTCTGCACAAATCGGTAAATTTTGAATTTTTTTTTGAATTATAGTCCATTTTTGTTGAGTTGTTTTCTTTTGTGTGCTGATAGAGACATGCATTGTATACTTTTAGCTCTTGCATCGCTATAAATATGCATGTACAATGCCAATTTTATGATGTTTAGGTGGATAGAACTCTTTGCTTGTTTAGCCTAGGAAAATAGTGGAGACTACTCTAGTGAGATTTTCGAGCCTATTAACATCAAATTCAGATGGTATATTTTGTTTCTACTCTTTAAACACTCTTCGATTTTGTTCTTAATTGTGATCTTGTTGTACATCAATTTTGCATTGATTGCCATAAAGCATTCATCTTGTGGACTGATTATTGAGACTTGTATTCCCTTGTTAGATGGATTTTTAGAAACGATTATGGACTTGAGTGTGTGTTTAAACTCCAAATATAGCCTAAACACTTCCATGTCCCTATATGTGTGCTTTCATTGTAAAAATTGCAAACACTAAACCTATCCACATCCCCACACAACCCAAACACTTCACCATTCCCTAGTTATTGATCAATTTAATGTGTATAGCTTAAGACAAGTTATGTATAGCTCAAAATTTTGTAAAAGTGTGTATTTAGGCAATTGTATGTAGATTGTGCTAAGATAAGGCTTATAAAAAAGGAAAAAAAAAAAGAATAAGTGTTAACTATAAAACATTTAAGCCTTCAAATTCTTAAATTGTAAAGTTACTCAAAAATATGAGTACAAATGTCGCACTATAGTTCAATGTAAGTTTATAGCCTAGACGCTAGTAACGAAATGTGTAATATAGCTAACCAAAGCATTGTAATGTGTAAACACCTTGACATAGTTAGTAGCTTTTAACCATTCCACTTCATCCACTCCATACATCACAAATCATCCTTGGCCATAATACAAGTTAGAGAAACTCCATTTGATCTCTTAGGAAGTCTATATTGGGAATATGAGTCTATTCATGCTCTTTCTATGTTCATGGCATTTCAATTCCTTTATTAGATCCATTTTCAAAAAATGTGCTTTCATTGAAAATATTCATATGCGATACATATTTGATCCCATGAACATAACTTCCGAATCGCATGTGTTTTATAGATAGTGGTCGCATAGGTTCTGAGCGGAAAAATACGATTGAAATCTTGTGATGATTAGAGTCAATGCGAATTTTATCTTGGGCAATTTGAGCATTGTTGTCTTGTAAACCGAAAGCATCCTAAGTATTGACATACATGCATTACGTGATGTATTGATTTAAATGACATAATTAGAGATACTAGCATGCATGTTGTCTTTGTTAGTATGTGTGGATTGCGTCTTAACTTATCTTGTAGAGTTACGTTTGTAGGTGTCATAGCTGTAAACCCTCAGCAGATTATAACTCATCCTTTAGGGATCGTCTAGAGGTTTAAAGGCTTGTGGCTAGAAGTGGGCACAGTTCGGTTCGGTTCAGTTTTGGGCAAAACCGAATTGAACCTAAAATATTTCGGTTTACCTAAAATTGAACCGGTTTAAACCGAATAAGAAATGGTAACTGAACTGAACTGAACTGATTTTAATCGTTTCGGCTCAGTTTGGTTCATTTCGGTTTGGGCCTAATGGATCTTTTTGGCTTGATGTGGTTAATGAGTCTTTTTTTATTGTGTTTTTAAATTAGATGGGTTGTTACCTTGTTGGATTCTAATTTTGGGCCAAAATTTCATAAATTTTAATTGTCCAAGCCAAAAAAACTCAAATCAATCCTAACTAATAATATTTAATTTATAATTCATTATCACAAATTGAATAGAAAGTAAATTCAATTTTCAAAGACATTAGACATACAGTTCAATTTTCACGAGTTTCGTATAGACATGAGACATGAAACATACAGTACAATTTTCAAAGATAAAAACTCTAAATCACAAATTCAAACTCCAAAGATAAGTGTGTTAAGGTTTTTTTAGTTATATACGTCGTTTAATCGGTTCAAACCGGTTTTTGGAAACCAAAACCGGTTTTTGGAAACCAAAACCGGTTTGAATAGAATATTTTTCGGTTTGCAATTTTTTGAACCGGTTTAAACCGAATTCATTAGACGAACTGAACGGAACACCCTTTTTTTGGTTCAGTTCTGTTTGATTTGATTGGTTCGGTTCCGAACTTAGTGCCCACCCCTACTTGTGGCACATGTTAAGTGCCATCGTGTTTCCTACGGAAGTAGACTAGCCTAGTTTTTACCTTTTACATGTTGTAGTGTGTTTTGTTTTGTTTGGTTGTTTGTTTTTTCTTTTTTATTTTGCTCAAGGACTGGCAAAAGTTAAGTTTAGGGGCATTTGATTAGAAGATTTATATACCTATTTGAGGTCCTCATTTCCTAGCTTTTGTGCTCATTTTCAAGCATGTTTGTGTTTATAATGTGTTTTGTGAGCCTTGTGTATGTAATCATCCATAAATAAGGTATTCGAACTTAACTGACAAGTTTTCGAGGTTAGAGGGCTGAAATTGGAATTGCTCGTGCAGAACACTCAAATTTTGGGGGCCATATCTCCCTCATCAAATCGAATTGGGTTTTGTGCTACCTATTTCCGGAAAGCCCTTGATGTCTAGTTTCCAACGCTTTTAACAGATCGCGATTCCAATGTTTTTAGAGGAAATTATGGTCGTTTTCGTACCTGTGCACAAAGTAAAAAACTCACCAGCGAACTAAACCATAAAAATGCTCCAGAGAATTTCACGGGACAATCAACTTTGTTGCACATAGTTGTTTGGTAAGCTTGTTTCCATTTTAAGCCATCCTTGCGAGATTGATAAAACCGAATCATTGATCTAGTATTAAAGACCACCGAATTTCTCTTGTGCTTGTGTTGCTATATGAGTGTTTCGTATGCTTAATGGTTTCACTTGGTTGCCATCTCGTACTTGGTAGCCATTGTGAATGATATTTGGGTTGTAGTATGGACCGCGTGGTGTCGCATAACATGCTCATCGAGATATCCATTATATATGATCGGTAAGCTAAAGATAGATGAGATTGGTGTATAGGGCTCGTGTGTGTGTCCTAAAGCTCTTAATGAATCCATGCATTGTATAGATGTGATCTCTAAGACATCGAAAGAGATTAGAGATTAATTTAGAGGACATGATCCTATAACATACTTGCACACGTGTGCTTTTGTTGTTGTATGGGCATTTTGAATGCTTAAAGCTTTTACTTGATTGACCATCTTATGACTGATATTTTGGTTGTGTTCTATGGCCCGGGCGGTGTCGTATTAACTCGCTCAACAAAATATTCTTTGCATATGACCAATAAGCTCGAGATAGGCGAGGCTAGCGTACATGGCTCATGTGTGTATGCCACAGAACTTAATAAATCCATGCAATTGTATGGGTGTGATCTCTAAGACATCGAAAGAGATTAGAGATTAATTTAAGGGACACGAGCCTATAACACATACTTGCACACTAGAGGGAGTAGGTGGGTATAGCACTTAATTAGAAGGATTTTTATAGTAGTGTCATCTTCTCAGTGTAACCATACATTTCCTGCGTCTCTTAAATTTATTCTATCCTTGTAAATACTAGTGTATATAATTTATGTTTTCTAGCATTATTTACTTTTAATGCACGATAACACACACTCATGTTTGGCTAAACTAGTGACGGTTGGCTGATTCCACCTCCCTATGAGAACGAACTTAATTTATCACTATACTACTCCAACGTCCTCGTACTATTGTGAGCGCCCGTACCAGAGCGATCAGTGGGCCTTTAATATATATATATATATATATATATATATGAGGTAGGCCTCCATACTTTTATGTGGTTAGGTATATAATGGCTATTTTTTTATATAAAAAAAGGTACATGAGCCTCCAGACTTATATTTGGTTAAGTGATATATGAGCTAGTTTTTTTATATAAAAAAATTAGTATGTGGGCCTCTAGACTTATTTAAAAACTGAATACACAAAATTTATTTCAACCTGATATTTGAGACCCTTGGAAAACGGGGGCCTATGCCCAAGGCCTGTCCTAGATTATGGTTATCGTTGTTAATTAGTAGTTGTAATTTAAAAAAATGTTGGTCATTGACCAACCAAACCCCTAAAAAACCTTCCTTTTATTGTTATTCATTTTATTATTTTTTTTTATAATTTTCTCTAAAACCATTATTCTGTTATAAACAAATCTCTTATTACATATTAATAATATAAGTTAGTAAAAAAATAAAAACTGAAACATGTAAGAAAACTATGTAACAAATAAAATATGTAAGAAATTTTGATGAAAAAATTAGATAATAAAAATTAGATGAGAAAAATTTGATTGAAAAGCTTGATAGAGAAAATTAGGTAACAAATAAAACATGTAAGAAATTTTAGTGAAAAAAATTAGATTATAAAAATTTGATTGAAAAAGTTAGAAAAGAAATAAGTATGTTAGGAAAATTAGTTGAAAAATGTTAGAAAAGAAATAAGTAGGTTGAGAAAATTAGTTGAAAAATATTAGAACATAAAAATTAGTTATTATAAATTCATGCACTAATAAAACATTTTATTTTTACAAAAAGTAAAAAAAAAACGAAATTACAAATGTTATTAAAAATAATATTTGTTAAAATTTAGTTGAACAATAATTTATTAAAAACAGTAATAATAAAAATATAAGTTATTTAAAGATATAAATAGAAATTGAGATTGAGATTGGGATAGAGATAGAGAAAAGGATAAAGAGTGCGGTTATGTGTAATACATTAGGAGAAATCAAAAGTATAGATGAAAAAAAAAATTCTCTGATCGATCTCTCACTCACACCCACCCACCATTCATTTACAGATCAAAATGCCCTTTTGTCTTCTATAAAGACCCTTTTGTCTTCTTTTTCAGCTAACATAGGCATTTATTTATCAAAATGCCCAAAACACAAGATTGAAATTTTATCAAGTCTATTAATCATCGACTATAAAAAAAATGACTTGGTCATTGATCTATTTGTTGTATGAATTCCACACTATATCAAAAGCAATTATGAACACTTTGTATTTCACTGTTCCAATAAGGATTAGATTATCAAAGAATAGATTATTCTATCTTTACATTCTTAAAGATAGAATAATAAGTGCTTTTTTTTTTTGAAAGAAAACAAAAACCATTACAGAGGAGAAGAAAAGCCAGACGGACTAGGGTCTAACCACAAACGCTCCCTCACAGAGGAGAAGGCTATCGAAGCAAGGTTTTGTGCCAAAACATTACTAGACTTGGTAACGAAATGACACTTACAGAAACCTACTTCCGAAAGTAAAGCCTGAATATTTAGGACAATAAACTTAACATCTCCTAAACTAGCAACCGGAGAATACAGAGAGGATATAACCTCACCTGAGGAAACCTCAGCTAACCTGATCGGAAAATTGTAGAACTTTGCAAGCAAGAGACCTTCCCTAAGAGCCAGAAAATGGCCAATATCAGCACTAAAGGAACCATAAAGGAGGCTAGATCGAGCCACCATAATTTTTCCTTTATCGTCTCTAATTGTTGCCCCCAACCCGATCATACCAGAGTTATGTCGAACAACAACGGTAATGTTCAGCTTCAGAAGACCTGGAGGAGGAGCAATCCAGTCCATAGGGGCCCTGAATCCAGGCTGAGGAGGAGGGGAGGAGAAAGCTAGCCTGCTTTTCTGGAATTCTTCACGAAAACCAACCACCCAAGTCACCAGCGTTCCAGGGACTTTGGCCTTACCCCCATTCAACTGGGCATTGCGCTCATCCCAAATAGCCCAAACCAATAAACAAAACAACTCAAAACCTTCCCAATCTACACGGGAAGCAATCCTTTGGAAAGCTATCATGACAGCAAGGTTCTTAATCCCTGCCAAGAGAGATCGAAAACTAGTCTCATTCCAGAATTTTCGAGCCACCTTGCACCCAAACAGGGCGTGACTAGTAGATTCGAAATAGGAACCGCATCCTTTACAGTAAGTAGACTCAACAATATTCCTCTTCCGAAGATTATCCAAAGAAGGGAGAGCATTATGACAGGCCATCCAGATAAACACTCTAACCTTATGAGGTAAATTCATTCTCCACAAAAAGTTCCACCATCGACTCTGCGGACACAAATTGGATGCCGACTCTTTAACCTTCTTTATCAAAGCTAATCGATATCTGCTTTTAACCGTGAACTGTCCTTTTTTGTCATCATGCCACCTTAGGCAATCCTGGCCCCCATTCCAACATTCCAACTCACTGGAATTGATAGAATGGCCGCCTTGTTAACCGGAAGCAAGAGGCGATCTAACTTTTCCAAATTCCATCCTCTCTGCACTTTGTCAATAAGATCAGACATGCGGATATCCTGACCTGAATCCCGAGTGAGGGGTTTAAAAGTGCTAGGCCTTAGGATCCATTGATCTTTAAAAACTCTGATACTCTTACCATCCTCCACGGTCCATCTAAGGCCTCTGGACAATAGATCCCTTCCCCAAGAGAGGCTTCTCCAAATATGGGAGCAGCCTGATTTTATAGGAGCTTCCAGAAAATCGACCCTCTTAAAAATATTTAGCCTTCAGAACCTGCGCTGCTAGAGAATTCGGGGCTAAGAGAATCCGCCAAGCTTGTTTAGCTAGGAGGGCTTAATTAAAAAAGGACAAATCTCTAAATCCCATACCACCATTGCCTTTGGGAGTACAGAGATTCTCCCAACTAATCCAACTGATCTTTCGCTTACCTTCTTTAGAGCCCCACCAGAATTTTGAGGCCATGGCACTGAGATCCTTGCACACGCTAACCGGCAATTTGAAAATGCTCATAGGGTATGTGGGGATGGCTTGAACTACGGCTTTGATGAGGGTCACCTTCCTGCCGAACGAGAAATAACTATCTTTCCAGCCCCTCAACTTTTTCCAAACTCGGTCCTTGATTTCATTAAACAGGATCCTCTTGTTCCTACCCACCATTAATGGGAGCCCTAAGTAGTTGTCCTAAGAATTACAATTACCAATCCCAAAAACACGTTGGATTTCTGTCCTACTAGAATCCCTCACATTCAGACTAAAAGTGATCTTCGACTTGGTAAGGTTAATCTGCTGACCGGACACTTGCTCGTAGGTCCCCAGAATCTCACGGATACACAGACTGCTAACACTGGAGGCCTTACTGAACATAATGCTATCATCAGCAAACAGAAGATGACTGATAAGAGGTCCACCCCTAGCACCTCTCACTCCCAGAACTTTCCCTCATTTTTCCGCACAAGAGAGCAGACTAGAGAAAGCTTTCGAACAAAAAAGAAAAAGGTAGGGAGAGAGAGGGCAACCTTGCCTCGGTCCTCTGGAAGGGGACAGTAAACAAACCGTCCGACCGTTCAGCGTGAATGAGAGCTTTGAGGACGAAATACAATCCATGATCAGGTTAATCCACTTCTTAGGGAAATTTAATTTGTCCAGAACAGCTTTGAGAAAGGGCCATTCAACCCTGCCATATGCCTTACTCATATCCAACTTTAAAGCCATTTGGCCCCTACTTTCGGACTTCTTCCGAGCCAACGAATGAAGAGTTTCAAAGGCCACCATTACATTGTCATAGATTTGTCTACCCGGAACGAAGGCCGACTGGTATTGGGAAATGATGTCAGGAAGACAAGCTTTCATCCTAGCTGCAATGACCTTTGCTACTATCTTATAAATAGTGCTACAGAGGGAAATAGGCCTGAAGTCTCTTAACTGATTGGGTTTGTTCACTTTAGGGATCAACACCACATTTGTGTGATTGAACTGTCTAATTGAGGCCTCGCCATTCAAAATTCGGAGGCACACCTTGGTAACTTCATTCCCTACCGTTCCCCAAAACTTCTAAAAAAAGATAGCATGGAAGCCATCCGCACTTGGGGACTTGGTGGGATTCAAACTGAAAACCACTGTTTTGATTTCCTCAGCAGAAAAAGCCATACACAAGCCGTTCCTTTGAGCATTACTCAACTTGGACCGAACATAATCTGTTGCCTTCTTAATGACCTGCGACGAGGGGTGAGTAGACGTAAACAAGGATGCAAAAAAATCACTCACAACTGTCGCCATACCCTATTCAGAATTTTGAATCCTACCTTCCACATCGAGGAGACTCAAGATATGATTCTTCTTCTTCCTAGCCGTAGCTTTTGCATGGAAAAACTTGGAGTTTCGGTCCCCAGCAACTAACCAGTCAACCCTTGATCTTTGTCTCCAGTAGACTTCGTCGCACTCGTGGAGACCCTCTACTTCTTTCTCCAAACCATGAATAGTCTGCATAACCCCATGAGTCCCACTTTGCTTATACAATCTTTCAATCTCCCTCGATTTCTCACCTATCTTCTTATGAATATTCCCAAACTTGTCGTAACTCCACGAACCTAGCTTCGAAGCGCACCTATGAATAATAAGTGCTTTTAAGTCAGCATCAATTGCTAGTGTTGAGTCAGCATCAATTGCTAGTAAAATATTTTATTTTCCATTACTGCTTTTGAGAAAGTAAAAAAAAAAAAAAAAAAAACATACACTTTTAACTTTATGCACATATATAGAATATCATCTCTTACCACTCCTCACTCGTTTGCGTGTCAAAATTTTATTATAATACAAAAAGCAGAAAAAAAATTATTCACCTCGTTTGCATTGATCTTCCTTGTCTACCGCAACGACACGCCTACAAACATGTAATTTGGCTCTTTGATTTCAAAATGCTCCATTTTTTTTAGCTGGCTACAAGCCTACAACGACATAATTAAGAATCCAACGTCGACCGAAAGAATTTATGAACAAGAAAGGAAATGATAAAGTGAGTTTATGAACAAAAAAGGAATGTTATTTACTTTCTTTCCAAAGTAAAATGTAAGTCCACTTTCATTTTGACAGTGGATAAAAAAAATAAAAAAATAAATAAATTTATTTTGCTCTGAAATCCCCACATCTTCTCATAAACCCTAACTTCATCTTCGACAACCAAAATCCCTCGAGTAAAACCCCTAATTTTCCAATTGATTTCTGAAAGCCCTAGGTTGCTCTTCTTTGAAAAACCGAAATCTCTAGAATTAAACACCCAAATTTTCTTCTTCAAACCTTCGGGATCTCAACGAAGAGATCTTGAAACTGCGTGGAGGGAGGGCGGCGAGGAGACGCATGATGGTGATGGCCACGGTGGCGAGAGAAACTGCACTCAGGAAGGTGCCGTAAGATCGCAATCACCAGGTTCTGGCGCTGAGCCACTTCGAGTACTCGGTTTTGGAACCGATTCAGAACACGGCTGGCAACTGGAAAGGTTTGTAGCACCTGGGGCTGGTACTGCTAAGGTTTCCCTTCCTTAGCTTGCTTCAATTTTTGGCTCACAGCTTCTGTTGCTGAGCTAGTTCTTGGTTTTGGGACAGTGTTTATAGGTGGTATTCCTGGCCTCAGAGGTAGCTTCAATAGTTGCTTCTTGTATACCTATCGGTTCAGTTGTCATATTAGAGTCAAGAGGCTTGACCTCCTCCTTCAAAGGTCTGGATTCCGATTCAGGATCGACTCCTTCAAACTTAGGTTGGTTTAGCACAAGTGACTCCAGATCTGAGCCAGGATTTGCCTTGATAGGTGAGCTGGACTGTCCTTGGAGCCTCTGGTCTCCAGCTATTTCCATTAGAAACATCTGAATCCTCTCTAATTGACCTGATCTGACCTTGTAACCTATCGATTCCTTGGAAAATTATCAGCTCAGGGGTCTTAAGTTCCTCCTGCAATCGTTGTAGCCACTCTTGTTCTGTCATTTCTGCCATTTTGATTTCCTGCTTGCAAATGTTTTAACTAGATTTCAAAGATTAGAGAATGAGATCTAGGAGAGATAGAGAGAATCCGATAGAGGTGAGGATTTGAAAGAATCCCACAGGTTGCCGGAAAGTTGCTCTGATACCAATGTGTCATGCCCTGACATTTTGTATTAATTTTCTGAAGTGTTTTTGGGTTGATTTTGAAGGTTTAATGGAATATTTCTGGAATTGGATTGAAGAACCGAAGAAGAATTCGTGAAGATAGAAGTAGGGAATAGAGATAGATTGGAGAGAAACAGACCAGAATTTGAGAGAGAGAGAAACAGATCAGAATTTGAGAGAGAGAAATTAGTTGAGAAATGATCGTAATAGTTCTTGTTATTCCAATGGGAATTCAGCTACAAATACGACTGCAGACTAATTAAGACTTTAGGACAGCTGACTTTGACTTAGACTAACTGTTATAGACTCTAAAGGAGAAATTTCCCTACACAACAGACTCACACTAATCAGGTAGGATAGGACCTCATGAGAAATGATTCCCTATAACGAAAAGGTGGTTGCCTTGGTGGTCCAAGGCTTGGGATGAAACCCAAGTCCTTGGTTCTACTCTTGGCAATTACCTTGAGGCCAGCCTTCAGGGCGTTTAGCCTTGCTGGTGAAAGGACGGATATGGGGCTAACGTCAGCGGTTCGATTCCTATCCAGGCGGGGGCGAGTCCTGATTTACCCGTTTGCATCGTTGTGGGGCCAGTGGTGCGGGCCAAGGTTTCTTATCTGTCCTACTCTGTGTGCAACATACAGACCGGTATGGTATACACGCTATATGTGTGTCACGCAGTTGAAGGAGGACGAACGGATTTGTGTCCGGACAAATTTCGGGATCCTCGTTACCAAAAAAAGAGAAATGATTCCCTGCAGGGACACACACACTAATTAAGATGGACTCTCACTAAATCCTTAATTTTCCGATCCTTATATTTAATTCACACCTTCGTTATCCGCTCAATATAGAAACTTTTTCTTTTTTCGAAGGCAAGGTTTGATCTCAAAAACAATTTGGTTGTTTTTCCTTAGTTGCCCTGTTCTGTTCTTTGTTTTGGTTTTATTCACCCAGAAAAAAAATCCTCATTCTATGCCTCTTTTCATTAGTTTTGTTTCTCATCAACTTAAAATCTAAAAAAGAAAATTAAGAAATGTTTTCCTATTTTCATGGTTTACTCCCCAAAACATGTTGCTAATTATTTATTTATGTATTTTTTCTGTATGTTGCTATTGTTTTTATCTCCTCACTTTTGTTCGACTATTTACTTGTGTTTTCCATGTTTTGTTCTCTATTTTATTGTCATTTGATTCAATTCACATCTCCCTTTCATTTCCGGTTATTTGTTAACTTCACTTCTACTTTTGTAAACAGAGGGGTCCAAAATGGTTGAAATTGTTCTCTCTGTTGCTGCGAATGTTGTGGAATTATTGGTTGGTCCCACTGCTCGACATTTCAGTTATATCTGGAACTACAAGACCAACTTCGACAACTTGGAGACTGAAGTTTGGAAGCTCAAGGATCAAAAAGAGACGGTGCAGAATTCGGTTGACTTGGCTAGAAGAAATGGTGACCAGATCAAACAACATGTTAGTGATTGGTTGGTTCGTGTGGAGAGGATCACTTATGAGGCGTCGAAGGTTATTGAAGAAAACCAGCAAGCCAATATGAAATGTTTCAAGGGGTTGTGTCCTAATCCCAAGAGACACTATCAACATAGCAGAAAAGCAGTGAAGATGGCCAAGGCTATTGTTAAACTCTATGCAGATGGCAACTTCCAAGCAGTTTCCATCCTAACCAATCCAGAGGAGATATGGATTCCATCTTACAAAGGCTACATGGTCTTTGAATCAAGAATGTCTACTTTGAAGGATATACTAGATGCATTGAGCAATGCTGATGTCAACATGGTCGGTATTTACGGTACAGGTGGCATTGGCAAGACTACACTGGCAAAAGAAATTGGTAAACATGCTGAGGATAAGAAGCTCTTCAACGTTGTAGCTTTTGCAGAGGTAGCTGTGAAACCAGACATAAAAAATATTCAACAAGAAATTGCAGATAAGTTAGGCTTGACATTCAGGGATGAGAACCGTTCCGGAAGAGCAAGGCATCTGCAACAAAGATTGAAGCAAGAGGAAAAGGTCCTCTTAGTGTTAGATAATATTTGGGAGAGACTCAATTTGGAGGACGTGGGAATTCCTTTCGGTAACGATCATAAAGGATGCAAATTGTTGTTAACAGCAAGAAATTTAGATGTGTTGTCAAAAATGGATTCTCAGAGGAATTTTGAGGTTGGTTTTTTAGATAAAAGAGAGGCGTGGAGATTGTTTGAGAAAAAAGCAGGGTCTTGTGATCATTTGCAAGCTTTAGCAAAAAATGTTGCTGAGGCATGTGGAGGTTTGCCCATTGCCATTGATTCAGTGGCAGTGGCATTAAAAACCAAGGAAGAGTTTGAATGGAAAGATGCATTGAGAAAACTCACAACGCCTTCCTCAAGTAATTTTGAGGGAGTAGCTGCAGAAACATATTCAAGTATAGAGATCAGTTACAGCCAATTAAAAGAAAGGGAACTCAAATCAACTTTCTTGCTTTGCTGTATAATGGAATATTCCCGTCTTGAGGCTTTGTTGGAATATGGAATGGGTTTGGGTATATTTGAGGATGTCAACACAATGGAAGATGCAAAAAACAGAGTAAATACATTGGTTCGAAAACTCAAAGATTCTTCTCTATTGCTTGACATTAACAACGGCACATTTTCACTTCATGATGTTGTACGTGATGTTGGCAGGTCAATCGCATCTAGAGATGGACATATGTTTACTGTGGCGAATAACTGCATTCCGAGAGAATGGGTAGATAAGGATATTCTGAAGAATTGTATTGGAATCTCCCTATATAATATCGATAAGCTTCCCGAAGAGTTTGAATGTCCAGAACTTCAATTTTTCTATGTGAGAACTATCTCTAAAGATTATTGTGGAGTCCCTGATAATTTTTTCGCAGGGATGCCGAAGCTTAAGGTCTTACATTTGGCTAGATTGGAATTGTATCCGGTGCCTAATTCAATTCGTCTCTTAGTAAAGCTTCGGACCTTGTATATAGCTAATTGCAAACTAAGGGATATCGATTTTATTGGAGAGATTAAGCAATTGGAAATCCTTAGAATTCGTGGTTGTTATTGTTATGAAATTCAGATGTCTTCTAAGAAAATATATAACTTGACCAGGTTAAGGTTGTTAGATTTGAATGGTTGTGAATATCTTAGAAATATCCCACCGAATGTCTTATCAACCTTTACCCAATTAGAAGAATTGTATTTCCCTGCTGATATTTTTGGGAGATGCCAAATCAAATGGGAGGTTGAAGGAGTAAACATTCTTGATGAGTTGAAGAATCTAAAGCACCTCACCGTTTTGACAATAAGTATTCCAGATGCCAATGTTCTACCAAAAGGCCGCTTCTTGTCGAAAAAGTTGGAGAGGTATGAAATTTTCATTGGAAGTAATCAAAAGAGTCCGTTTTACAGGCATGGGACTTCCAGAATGGTTCAACTCAACCTTCAAACCAGTAGTTGCTGTGATAATGTCCAGAAATTCCTTTCTGTATTGGATGGAAGCGGTTTTCCAGAATTGGAGTATCTCCATGTAGAAAACAGTTCATGCTTTCGTACGGTTGTTGACTGCTTGGAGTCAGAATCTTGTCATCACTTTCTTTTCTTGGGGTGGTTAAGTCTTCACCGTGTTCTCAACCTGGAGAGGATACATAATCATCAACTCAGTGCTGAGTCTTTTTGCCGTTTAAGAACAATAACAGTTGAATTTTGCCATAAATTGAAGAATGTCTTCTCATTTTCCACTTACAGAGCTCTTCCATTGCTTCAAGAAGTCAATGTGTCTTGTTCCAATAATATGGAAGAGATTTTTGCTATTAGAAAGGAAGAGGATATCAACATCGATAAAGGGACAGATCAAATTGAGTTCAAGCAATTACGCTCTCTGGAATTAAAGTATCTTCCAAAGCTCACAAGGTTTTGCTCAATCAACGGCAATAAAGAAACACTTGATACTCTCACCCCACTTTTCTACCAAGAGGTACGTTAACATGGCAACAATCTCTTCTGTGCCAATTTTACTAATTTTTGCCTATTTTATTAATAAATATGATTTATAGGATTTAGCTATAATCATGATCTGCATGATTGCGGTGGCAATTATGTTAGAGAAGTTTTCCGTTCATTTTTATTTTTTTAGAAATTTTTAATTTTTAATTTTTGTAGAACATTGGATTTCAATCCAATGACTAATAAAAACTTGTAACCGTACTGAAACTGTATAGTAGCTGGACCCTCTGCTTTTCAAATAAATAAAATCAAATGGGATTGCTACAGACTTATATGTTAATTGAATAATTTCTCTCATAATAAAATTTCATTAGTGCATGGAGTGGTAAAATTTGGTTAGAATTTAATTCCACCAGGCTTGGATTAATTCCTATATGTTTCTTTTTTTGGTTAATGTGTTATAGTAAAAATAAATCGTGATAAGAAAAATAGTTTCAGTGTCCAAACAAATTAAAATATATATATCGAGATATATTAAAATTCATGAAATTTCATCTAAGTCCTCATTTAGCTTAATATAAAAGATTTTTTACTTGAAAAGGGAACAATGAATATTATATTTTTCTCTTTAGAGTTTTAGAATTCACTTGTATAGTTGTATGCTCGATATTTCTAACTCTTTTCGTTATTATTATTTTTTAATGAATACTTAACTTAAAGATATAATATGGCACGAGCAACTTATAGAAATTCTTAATTTTTATGGAATTTGGTTTAAAATAAAAATCTTGGATTAGATTTCTTTAAAAATAATTATTTTTTTTGTAAAAGTATTCTTTAACATTAATCAGTCTAACTACTTTCATTATATATTATTGTTTTGGATTAAATATTATTTTTTCTTTAATCAATACAAAAAAGATTAAACAAGAACTTTATTTGCAGGTTGTGTTTTCCAATTTGGAGACCTTAAAACTTCGTGGGATTAATTTTGAAAAGATTTGGCACAATGAACTTCCAGCACTATCTTCTTGCTTGCAATGTTTAAAGCAATTGACCATTGAGAAGTGCAGTACTAAATTAAAAGTTCTGTTTTCATCTTCTACAGTTAAGTTATCTTCCTTTTCTTTGCATACTGTTATTTCCAACCATTTTCTTTATTTCTTACTTAATTGTTAATTCTATGAGTAATATATGTAGGTTGCATTCTCTTCTTTGGAAGAAATCAAAATTTCCGAGTTGGATGACTTGGAGATGATATGGCACAATCAACTTCGCAAGGATTCATTTTGCAATCTAAAATCATTGGATGTCACAAAGTGCAATAAGCTACTGACAATTTTTCCGTATAATATGCTTGAAAGAACCACGAGGCTAGAGTCTTTAACTATCCACGATTGTTATACGGTAGAAGAGATATTTGATCTCCTCCCAGGGGTAGATTTTGAAGAATCACATTCTGAAATCGAAACTAGGTTACGAGAGTTGGATTTTAAAGGTCTACCAAATTTGAAACGCATATGGAATAAAGATCCACAAAAAATGTTCTCATTTCAAAAACTAAACCGTGTCAAGGTTCTTTATTGTACGAGTCTGAAATATATATTTCCATTCTCTATTGCCAAGAGTCTTACAGAACTTGAACAACTTCATGTGCACAGTTGTGGAGTGGAGGAGATTGTTGCAGATGATCAAGGCGAAGCAAAAGTAGCTGCTACATTTGTCTTACCACGAATAACCTTTCTGAAGCTCAACTGTTTACCTCTACTCAAGACTTTCTACAGTGGAGTACATATGTCACAATGGCAGAACTTAAAAAGGTTGATCATGTGTGGTTGTGACAAAGTTGAGTTATTTGCTTCAGAATTATTCAACTTCCAAGAAAATAATGAGGGCCAACATGATAGCTCAGTTCAACCGCTCTTCATGGTTGAAAAGGTGTGAGATTCATGTCTTTTTTTCTTTTTTTATTTATTTAAAAAATTTATAAAAGAATTAAAGAAGATATAGAACACCTCTGAAATAACCCATACATATATGATTTATATACAATATTGATTTTTATCTCATGTAATTTATTTTTTCGCTCAATAAGTATACACCTTATATCCAATTTATTATCTTTATTTTTTTAAATAATTATTCCCACGTTAATTATTTTCAATTAGAATATTTAAAAGAATATTAGTAATACTTTGGCTTGAACATTGCAGGTCACATTCCCTAGTTTAGAGCAAATTATCATTTCGGAGTCAAATAACTTGAAGATAGTATGGCACAAGCGAGCCAAAGAGTCCTTTTGCAATTTAAAATCTATAGAAGTTATAAACTGTGCTTTAGTAGAAGAGATTTTTTATTTTGAAAAGGTTAACTTTGAAGAATCTCATTCTAGAGCAGTAACGTCTCAGTTACAACAGCTACGTATCAAAGGGCTACCAAAATTGAAGCACATATGGCATAAGGATGCTCAAGCAGAGTTGTCCTTCGAAAACCTACAGAAAGTTGAAGTTTCTAATTGTCAAAGTCTGAAAGATCTTTTTCCTGCCTCCATTGCGAGGAGTCTATTGCAACTTATACAGCTTAAGGTGGAGAGATGTGGAAAACTGGAGGAGATTGTTGCCAAGGAAGGAGAATCAAAAGCTGCTGTTAGATTTGTCTTTCCGGAAGTAACCTCCATCGGGCTATATAATTTACCTCAACTTAGAGCTTTCTATCCAGGGGTACATTCTTCAAAATGGTTAGTTTTAAAGGAGTTGGAAATTGTTGGTTGTGACAAAATAGAGTTATTAGCTTCAGAATTACTTAGCGTCCAAGAAAATAACGAGGAGAGCCACCTTGATATTCCAGCACAACAACCTTTGTTTTTGGTTGAAAAGGTACAAGACTTGTTTCTTCTATTAACTAAATTGTGATCCACATATTTACAATCCAATTTATTTATCTTTTCATTGTGAAATTTGAAAAGTCATTTGAAATTACTTGTAGTCAAGTATAAACATGTTATTTGAAAAGTCTTTTGCTCTGCATCTGACATAGGAGAGGAGAAGAGCTTATAAAAAATTTCTTTTATTTTTTATGGTTAATGATTAGGGAGTGGGAGATTCCCACTTTAAGTAGATGATACATAAATGGGCTAAATTTATAGAGTTTTTTTTAATTCTCTTCTATATATAGGGCATGATAAGTCATTTGATATTGCAATTTTTGAATTATAAACGCAATATAATTGTCACTTCAATTAGGATAATTGTATAGTTGTATTTACTCTATATCTAATCACATTGGAAGTTTTGTGAACTTGTTGGACGGAACATAACACTGTGATTTGTTTTTTATTAATTGATTTATCACCAGGATTCTTTCCCCGTCTTGGAAAAACTGATATTAAGGGGAGAGGGCACCCAGATGATATCACAGGGCCAGTTTTCAGAACAGCTATTTTGCAATCTTAAATTTCTTGGGGTCTATAATGACAATTCAGCAGTCTTCCCACTTTGTATCCTTCAGAGATTTTGCCATCTGCAGGAGCTTCATCTCATATTTAGTTTTTACGGAGAGATATTTTCGTACGAAAAGGATGAGACACATGTTGGGATAGACTCCAAACTGGACATGGTTCTTCAAAAACTTGAGAGTTTATTTGTAGAATATTGTGACAACTTGATTCAGCTAGTGCCATCCTCAACGTCTTTCCAAAATCTAACATTTTTGGAGGTAATGAGTTGCAAAGGATTGAGGAACCTGATGACGTCCTCAACGGCCAAAAGCTTGTTGCAGCTTAGAGAAATGGCTATAGGAAACTGTGAATCAATGATACGAGTAGTAGTAGCAAAGGAGGGAGATGTAACAGGGTGTGAGATTATTTTCAGCCAATTGAGGACTTTAACACTTAAAAATTTACCAAGTCTGTTATTCTTCTGCTCTGAAAATTACACCTTGGAATTACCATTTTTGGAAGATTTAAATATTTTCTCATGCAGCGAGTTGAAGTCTTTCTCGTCAGGAGACCTAACCATCCCAATGTTACAGAAAGTGAAGCTAAATGGGAGAAATTTTACCTTGGAGGGTGACCTGAATACAACAATACAAAAATATATAAGGTACATATATATTTACTTGGAGAATAACAGCAAGGCAACTAAGTTTGTTAAAATGTTTTCTAACCACACCTGTTAAAATTCTGTAATGTTTTGTCATTCTCTCTGCTATACACTTTAAATTTGTTTACTCAAACCTCTGTTTTTCATTGTCTCTGTTACACATAAATAGGGCTGATGATTCCTGCGACTCGGAGGACGAAGATTCCTGTGACTGGGAGGACGAAGATTCTGGGTCTCGGAGGACGAAGATTCCTGCATCTCGGAGGACGAAGTTTCCTCGCCTCCGAGGAGGGAGATTCCTGCATCTCCGAGGACGGAGATTCCTGCGTCTCCGAGGACGAAGATTAAAACGCTCAGCTTGAAGAGGTTGGTGAAAAAAAAAAAAAATGTCTGGAATGTTGACACAATCTACACGGCCTACACCAAGTCCCAAATGTGTATTGTCGTTTAGCTATTATCTTCAATTTTGCGGCTTTAGTTGATAGTTTTTCATAATGATGTTGGTGTAAGAGCTCTTATGTGCCCTTAGCTTCATTATGATCATCTGAGGCTCCTTTCTGCGAATACAGCTTTTTGAAAAGTTAGTGTAATTGCATACTCAGATTCTTCAAGGCCAGTCTTAGCTGCTGTTCTCTTAAGCACTGTCGAGGATCGTAATTTCCGGAAGCAATTAACATTTACTTTGGGAAAAAAGCGACTTATGATGACCCAAGCCACCACAGAGAGGTAGGCTGCCACAAGTCAATTTAAATGGTTTTCTAATCATTCTTGTAAATGCTTCTTTGGTCTTTTGGTGAACACACACATCATGCAGATTAGTTTTTGTTGATGACATATGTGAGTGACTTAGTAGTTCTTTTGCGGAAATCATAAACTGATTCGGTTGTAAAATAGTACGATATGCAAAATGGAGTTGAAAATGGTTGAAATTATTCTTTTTCATTGATGCAGAAGTTTACAGATTGCTTTGTGGTTCCAATAGGAAGACTTAAAAAATAAACTTTGGGCATCTCAAGAAACAATTGAGAAACTAATGGATGCTACAATGCGAAATCATATACACCCACATATCATCATCAGTTAAGCCAAACACATCCAAATGTAGGCATGTAGCTATGTAGAAATACCCTAACTACTATGTACATATTTTCGATCAACTGTTGCTATATACGAACAATTGTAATCCTAATATATTTGGAATAGATTTTGCAATGTTGATGACGTTTGAACTTCTCAAGAAATGTTTAGGTAACTTGCAGATTGCATGGTTAATTTGATATCTGTAGCTAGGTTGCACCAATGTCAGAACTGGCCAGGCAGGTCTTCCAAAAGAGCTTGGAAATCCGTCAAACTGTCCAAAACACAGCGGAAATTTTAGGCAAAATATCATATTTGAATAGGCGAGCTATTATACAACTGCTCGAGGGTATTGAGTTGCAGTCAATCACGCTTCATGAGCCAAACTTGTTGGGATCAAGCTGGAACTTAAAACTCATGCTAAGCTAGAAAAGGACATGGACAAAATCTATATATAACATCCATATTAAAAAGATCGTGGCGACTAGATGAGGTTGGTCCAGTGGTAAGTCTCTCACACTTATATCCAAAAGATTGTGAGTTTAAGTCAAGCCATTCCCCCAATCCTGAAATATTGTAATATTGTAATAGTTTGAGTCAAGCCATTCCCCCAATATCCAAGAGATTGCTACCATACAATCTTCTTTGATGATTTTAATTGATTCACATGGTTGTATCCATATTAAGTTTCAAAAATTGGTTGAAAATCAATTTGATGATTTTTCAATGCGACATGGTGGTGAGTTTGGATCTAATCAATTTCTTGAACATATTCAGAATAGTGGAATTGAGCTTCATGTGTCATGTCTGGGAACAACCCAACAAAATGGAGTGGTGAAAGAAAAGCACCGCCACATAGTAAAAACCGCACTTACAATGTTATTTCATACAAATATGCCTTTGTCACTCTTGGTTGAAGCTTCCCTCACAACTGTATTTTTTGATAAACTGACTTCCCTCTTATGTTTTAAAGAATAAAACTCCATTTTTTAGACTTTATGATCATCATCCAAAATATCATGATTTACGGGTGCTAGGATGTCTTTGCTTTCCATCATTAAGGCATCAAGGTGGCTCCAAGTTTGTGAAAAAAACTTACCCCTGAGTGTTTGTTGTTGGATATGACTCGAATTTCCAATGGTTACCAAACAGAATTCACCAATGCGGAGACTTCCTGGAGACATGGGACACATTTGGAAGTATGAGATCGAGATTGAGGGAGGCTTGAAGACTGAAGAAGAACTGAAGAAACGAATTCTGAAGAGAACCGCTATGTGAACCGCGATGCGGACATGTGCATTGGAAGCGGTGCAGACAGCGGTACATTCCAGTGAGTGGAGCGCGGTGCAGACCGCGGCGGAGGACAAAGACACCAACCACGGTATTCTGAGCGGTGGACATCAGTAGCTTTCCGCGGTCCAGGTCGCGGGTGGCCAACAGCAACCCAGACCGCGGTAATGACGGATTTTGCCCAGATCAGGAATGTTGGCGATAAAAGGAAAGGTTTTCTTCTGGAAGTTCTTATGTTTATCGGAATAAGAAAGTCTTATGCTTATAGAATAAGGATTTCTCCTTTACAAGATAACTTGTCATAAATAGGAAATATTATTTATGTGAAACAAGGAAATCTTGTATGTATAAGAAAATGATTTCCTTGTTGATTTAAACTCCCTGTAATTCATATAAATATACTTTAATAGCTAGGCTATTGTAGGTGGAGCAAATTAGCAATTAATTAGAGAGATCTCAAAGAGAGCATTGGGTGTAATTGGGTTTGGGGTTAGAGAGAGAAAAATCCTGAGAGTGAAGTTGTAACAATTTTCTTCATAGTGGATTGATTTCTTATCGTCCTAACGGCGGTGGTTTTTTTCCCGATTTTGGGTTTCCACTTAAAACTCTTGTGTTGTTGTGTGTTTGGATTTATTTTCTTCTTCATCTTAATTCTTTTGCTATTGTTTGTTTGTGTTCTATCCAGCAACGCTTCCACGTAGTGACGTTTGTGCGCTAACAATTGGTATCAGAGCTCCTGTTGCTTGATATTGTTTAACAAACTAGATATGGCAAGGTTGATGAGATTCGAAGTTGAGAACTTCGATGGAAAAATTAACTTTGGCTTGTGGCAAGTTCAAGTCAAAGATTTATTAATCCAATACGGTTTACACAAGGCGTTGAAGGGCAAGCCAACCCCTACGAACTCTGAAGGCTCTTGAGATCTTAGTAAAGAAACGGCTTCAACTAGTTCTGGAAAACCTGTGATGAGCAATGATGGTTGGGAAGATTTAGATAAGAGGGCTGCAAGTGCAATACGATTGAGTCTAGCCAAGAATGTTCTTGCAAATATTCATGGAACATATTCAGCGAAAGAACTTTGGGAGAGGCTTGAGGAATTGTATCAATCAAAGACCATCTGCAACCGATTCTACCTAAAGGAGCAGTTTCACATGCTGCATATGTCTGAAGGTACGAAAATTTCTGATCATCTTGGAGTGCTCAATGGGATAGTTTTCTAATTAGAGTCGATTGGAGTAAAGATTGATGAAGAAGACAAAGGATTAAGACTAATCTGGTCCCTTCCACCATCCTATGCGCACATGAAGCCAATCTTGATGCATGTGAGTTCAACCATATGTTTTGGAGATGTAGCGAATAAACTAATCTCTGAGGAACGAAGGCTAAAGAGTGAAGGTAAAACTTCTGATAACTTTGCTCTTCTGGTTGACAAGAAGAAGGGAGACTCCAAAAGAAAAGTCACTTGTTGGGGATGTGGACAGTCTGGACACATAAGAAAGGATTGTAAAAATAAGAAGACAAGTGCGGCTAAAGGCTCCAAAGAGGGGGATCCGGCAATCACCTCTCTTGAGTATGACGACTACAGCGATGCCCTCTAAAGGGGCATAAACATGCTCATGGCATGACCGCTAGTTGCCATAAAAGAGGATGTATTGTTGATAGCGGGTCCACAACTGCGCACGGGCATTGGTTAGGAGGTGATGCAAGGTGTGTGGTGGACAAGGTTGTCGATGGCTGAACGAACTCCCTAGGAACCTAACGTGAGGAGTTGCACCACAATTTCAGCAAGGTAAATTTCGACATGTGCCGGTGAAATCTTGGGATGGGTGTTCCTAAGTGGTTATACCTAGTGGTGGGTATGTTGATTCTCGGTGTTGAGAGTCGTAGTTATGGACGAAGTTTTTTATTGGGAATTCTCGCCATAAGGGAGGATTGTTGGATATGGCTCGAATTTCCAGTGGTTTCCAAACAGAATTCACCAATGCGGAGACTTCCGGGAGACGTGTGACACGTTTGGAAGTATGAGATCGAGATTGAGGGAGGCTTGAAGACCGAAGAAGAAATGAAGAAACGAATTCTGAAGAGAACTGGTACGTGGACCGCGCTGCGGACACGCGCATATGGAGCGATACAGACAGCGGTACATTCCAGTGAGTGGAGCGCGGTGCAGACCGCGGCGGAGGCAAAGACACCAACCGCGGTATTCTGAGCGGTGGACATCAGTAGCTTTTAGCGGTCCAGGTCGCGGGTGGCCAACAGCGACCCAGACCGCGGTAATGACGGATTTTGCCCAGATCAGGAATGTTGGTGATAAAAGGAAAGGTTTTCTTCTGGAAGTTCTTATGTTTATCGGAATAGGAAAATCTTATGCTTATAGAATAAGGATTTCTCCTTTAAAAGATAACTTGTCATAAATAGGAAATATTATTTATGTGAAACAAGGAAATCTTGTATGTATAAGAAAAGGATTTCCTTGTTGATTTAAACTCCCTATAATTCATATAAATATACTTTAATAGCTAGGCTATTGTAGGTGGAGCAAATTAGCAATTAATTAGAGAGATCTCAAAGAGAGCATTGGGTGTAATTGGGTTTGGGGTTAAAGAGAGAAAAATCCTGAGTGTTTGTTGGATACAACCAGATTCATAACGGGTAAAATGCTTAGACGTTAAATCAAAAAGAGTGTACGGCTTAGTTTGGCATTGCTGTGCTGTTGGAGGAATTGCTTTTGAATTTGCTGTGGGGGAATTGCTTTTAGATTTGCTGTGGGAAGAATCCGCTGAGTGTTTGGTAAATTGATTTGTAAAAGTGCTGTGAGAACTAAAAGCAATTTCAATGTGTTTGGTAAACCGTAGTAAAAAGTGTTGTAACCGTGTAAAATTACTGGAAATGACACGAATGAATATCAATATTCTTGTGTCAATAAAACCATATGCATTTAAATTTAATTTAATTTTATTGTTCATGTATTTGTAATAGTATTTATTTAAATTAATTAAATAACTATTTAAAAGCTTTATCCAAATTAAAAGAAAAAATTATTTAATTGTTATATGAACGAATATTTTATAAGTATAAATTAATGAATTTAAGAATATAAATTAATGAAATTTTCTGCATCAAAATTGACGACATCAACTTCATTGTTCTTCAATTTGACACCAGCGGTCAACAGCTCCGACGACACATGCGGAGCTGTTCTACAATTTGTTCTTCATATCAGCGGTCAGCCTTCTCCATGGCTTCAATCAGAGTCTTCTTTGTAGGAACCTGACGACATTGGCAATGACGATGACGACGAGCCCTAAAGACGATGATGTCTCCCTGTTCTGATTGACAACATCGACGATGACAACGAGTCCTGTTTATGGGCATTTCTGGATGTGATTCGCGAGTTCTCCATGGCTTCAATCAGAGTCTTCTTTGTAGGAACCTGACGACATCGGCGATGACGATGACGACGACGACGAGCCCTAACGACGATGACTTCTCCCTGTTTTGATTGACAACATCGACGATGACGACGAGTCCTGTTTATAAGCATTTCTGGATCTGATTCGCGAGTACTCCGTGCGTCGATAGATTAGAAGGTCGAATGGCTTGATGGTTTATTAGGTAAATTTTATGAAAAGAAAAGGATAAAATAGGAAGTTTTATAAAAATTCATTAAACATATTACTGTAGCGCGTTTTGGAAATTGCTTTTCCAGGAAGCTGATTTCCAAAAGCTACAAATTGTAGCTTTTCAAAAACTCAGTTGGGGGAAGCTAAAATTGGCCAAAAGCACTTTTCCACAATTTTACCAAACACCCTATTATTGGTCCGGAATCACTTTTGACCCCAAAAGCAGCTGGGGAATTAATGCCAAACTGAGTCTACATCTCCCGCCATGTGGTCTTTCATGAGGATGTCTTTCCTTTTAAACCTTAAAAATTGGAAAGAAAATACATCTCTTATTTTTGTACAGAATTTCCACAAATTGATGAATGGGTGGAATCGTCAAAAGATTTGGTATCTCAGAACAAGGAAGGTGATGAAAATTCAAATTTCCTTTGCTATCTTTGTAAGGTACAGATCAAAAATTTGACCCAAGTCCAACCAAGCCAACAATCCATTTACATTTATCAAGCCCAAGCCCAAGCCCGTGCAAGCCCAAACCCAAACATGAGATTCATTTTTGAATCAGATTAATATAAAAAATAAATAAATAAATAAAGGTAGCAAGTTGGGACAAGTGGCAATGTTTGAAGAATGAAGATGGAAAGTGATGTGAGATGTGTCAAGAGCATATGAATATGTGATTAGTGGAGAAAAAAAAACAATAAGAGAAATAAAGAGAGATAAAGATGTCTGTGAGAGAAAATCGGTGAAGACCAAAATCAAAACAGAAAAACAGAGAAGAGAAGAAAGAAAGAAAATGGAGGAGAGAGAGAAGGGAGTTTTCGGCTGAAGCAAAATTAGAAAGAGAAGACAGTTTTGTGCAAAAGCAAAATCAGAGAAAGAAGAAAGGAAAGAAAAGAAAAAAATAGGCGGGATAGAGAGAGAAAGAGATATAGAACCTGAGAGATATTGAGGGAGAGGGAGATATCAACTTGAAAAAGAAAGAAGAACATAAAAGAAAGGATGTTGTCAAGTTGAGCAGGGGCGGCTCAAGGGTGTCCGGGGCCTTAGACGAAATTATAAAATGAGGCCTTGTTTTATTTTCCAATGTATTTTTTTATGTTCTTCATTAGAGAATGTGATGTTGCATGTTCTGTTACCATTTTGTTCAATGTCATCTATCATTTCAGTTGGATTAATAGATTGTTCGGTCATCAAATTTTCATTGAAGTCTGTATTTTCTTTGCTACTTGTGACAAATTTATCAAGAGCCCATTTTTGTGATTCAACTCATTTTTCTATACTTCTCTCTTTCTTTTTAGTCTTTCGCATCCAGCCAATTTGTATTTTCTAGTAGACATTTCTTATAAGTTATATCTATTATTAGTATTCAGTATCACTAATTCACTATATGTCGATATCACTATATCAGAATCAAAGCTTAAAACAAAATAAATTGACAAAAATAAAAATTAAAGTACTGGAATATGGAAATTGGAACAATAAAACTTGGAAATCTGGAACTTTGTAAGGTTTAAAATTTTGAAGGCTGGCAGAAAGAACTTAAGTTCAGAAGACATAAGAATTTGATCGAAGATTTGGAGGATTTGCAGCAGCAAGCAGGTGAGCACTCATCGAGCAGACATGAGTGTTGATGTGTTATCGGATATGTGTGGGTGTGGAAATGCTGAAAGGCATGGGGATATGGGTGGTGTCAGTCTTATTTTTTGTTCCAAAAAAATATATATACTTTTAAAAAATAATAATAATAATCAGACATGGGTGAGTGTGGAAAGGCTGAAAGGAAGGGGACATTGGCGTTGTCGAACATATTTTTTGTTCCAAAAAAATATACATATTTTAAAAAAATAATAAAAACATGGGGCCTTTTTGTATTAGGGGCCTTAGACAACTGCCTTAGTTGCCTAGGCCTCCAGCCGGCCCTGAAGCTGAGAGAAATAGATGAGAGATAGAGAGAGATGGAAGATGATAATAGTAGAGAGAGAATGAGATACGTGTGAAAGAAAGAACAAAATACTGTATATGGAGCAGTATTGCAGAGGCATATTGAGATAAGTTATTTGATGATTTATGATGTATGTAGTTAAGTTACTAGATTACCCAGTAAATTCTAAATTGAGTATTGTGTGATTTAGGATGATTTGTGATAGATCCAGAAATAGATGAATTCAAACGGAATCCAGTCCCAGAACAGAGTTGACTGTTGAGCACATGAGTTTTGTAAGTTGATATTTTTATTAAAAGTTATTTGTTTTTGAATTATTTGATAGCTTTAATAATTTAGAGAATTATTAGAAATAAATGATTTATTCATTTATTTAAAAATTAGATTTTTAAATGGTTTCTGATGAGTCCAGATGTTGTAAGAAATGTTTAGATTTTTAGAATTCAGAAATAGATTAATTATAGTATTAGATTTATTGAACAAGATTATACAAAGAAGAATTTTATAAGCATTTTCAGATAGATTTTCAGAATGAATTCCAGATTTTTAGATTTTTAGATTTTCAGACTGATTTCTAGATTGTCCGATTTTATTCAAATTATTGGCCTTTGGGGCTGCTTTGCACTTGTATGTGAGATGCACGTGTATGCGAGATTACTCTGCACGTTCGATCAGATATCGACGTGTATGTGAGATTATATGTATATATTACTCTGCACGTTTAATCAGATATTAGCATGTATGTGAAATTATTACTCTGCACGAGTGATCAGATATCACCTTGTATGTGAGATATGTATTTCACCCCACTCTGCGTGTGCATTGAGATGCTTTGCCATGTACGTGAGATATTCCCCTAGGTACTAGTTTGATAAGACCATCTACTTCTCACAAGAAGGAGTGGATTCCACTATTGTGTACAAACCTTCCCAGCCACAAGCCAAACCGCGATCCCAACATACAGAGTATATTGATCGGGAATGCAACTCCGACCTCACCCATGGTATATCAAAGACCACGATCTAACCTGAAGGAGTCGATAAGACACTCAGGATTAAGATCACCCACATATAGCCATCATTAGTTGATATATATAAATCTCATCGTTAAACGGATCTTAGTGAGAGATTCATATAGATCATGGCCCAGTCCTATATGATCACATCATACAAGGTGCTTCCATTCTCATATCTTCATATGAATGATCCAGTATAGGATCACCGTACACTACGAAATGGACCGCAGTTGTAGATTAACCACAAATAAAGTACCCAGTTTTATTTGCTATCTACGGACTCTTTAGATTGCTCGTTTCAAACTGAATCCATCTATATATGACACTCATATACTCAGTTCGAAATTACATTGGCAATTTTGGATGTTAAGTGCACATGTTATATAAAGTATGACACAAAATGAATGAATATACTACTTCTTTTATTTATGTTCAAATTATATTTACATATTACAAGCTTTAGGGCAAAAACCCCAACAGACTCTTGTACTCATCATGCAGATATTAGGCTTTTAAAAGGGCCTCCTTTCACTATATTGAGCATTAAAGAACAGTCTTTTAAAATGCCCTCGTGTGTCCCTTGTTTGCGTGTTAGACTCATTCCTTTAGAGATGATGTAGGCAATGCGTGTAGTCACTAAAATGACCCAAACACGTCCCTTAAACTTGTGTGTGAATACATTAATGTCCAAAATAAATTGACCCACACACTTAGCAAAATCACCATATCAACCCATGTTACTTCAACACCACATTTAACCCAAACTCTTGGCCATCCCAAAGCAATGATCATGGCTAGAATACATGAAGAATGAACAAAAATTGAAGCCCAAGAAGATTGTGTCGAAATGGTTGCAAGTAGCGTGTACTGAGGCTCGTTTTGTATTTTTGTACTAAAGATGTAGGCTGCACCAAAGTTATATGTGCCAAATTATAAAATGTATAAAAGCCTTCATAGTTCGTTGTTGAAATTGTTGCTTAAATGTAAGCAACTACAAATTGTACAAGTGTTTAATAATTGTTTTAAAATACCTAGACGCTAAATGAGGGATTACAAGTGTACCAACTAGAAGAATCTAGCATGATCATTAGCCAGCCCATAGTTCTGTATCCACCCGGTCTCTCCATCACCTCCTTATCCAAAACTGTGCTTGAGCTTAAAAAGAAGTCCTAATTGATCCTTAGAAGGAGTCTAACTTGTAAACAAGGGTGTTCTTAATGTTTGATTCCATTCTTGAGGTCCGTTTGCGTGAAATCATGAGCGTTCTTAAAAATTTTCAATATGCGTGTATTTTTTGTACATACACTTCATCCCGCATATGTTTGGTGAGTGAGCCTAGGTTCTGAGTGATAAAATGAGAGAAATCTTGTGAGGCTTAGAGTCAAGGCGAAATGCTATCACATGACTCTTGTGTTCGAAACTTTCGAAGCCAAGTTTGCTAAGTTGTCTGGAATTGCAATCCTTAGTGTTGTAGCATCTTGGCCTCTATATCTCTAGCTTTCACTCGATGGCCTTAGCATGCACATGTCTATGCCTTAGTTCGCCCAACGTCGCATCTCATTCTTTTGTTGGCCCGGCAGAATTTTAATTTTGGTTTAAGCTTGCGTTGTGACCTCAATTGTAACTAAATTTCTTAGGCCCATCGCAGTTTATTTTAGTTTTGGTTTTGCTCGGGACAAGCGAAATCTAAGTTTGGGGGTATTTGATATGTCATATTTCATCTAGGCGTGACCCCATATTTTCCCATGTTTTTCGCTTATTTTCATAGCTTTAACCCTATATTTAATTTATTTCTCGTATTTCGCAGGGTGTCATTTAGTTTTGAGCTCCCGGTATGTTTTTGTCCGATTAAAGAGCAAAACGAAGCAAATTTGTTGTATATGTGTGAAGGCCTGATTTTGGACTACCAGAAGAAGAGGCGACATGGGAGGCGATTTCCCCATGTCGCCTAGGATGTCGCCTCTCACACTGTCTGTTTTGAAGAATTGCTCCAGAAGAAGAGGCGACATGGGAGGCGACTTCCCCATGTCGCCTAGAAGGTCACCAGATTCACTGTGAGGAAATGGTCGATGAGAGGCGACATGGGAGGCGACTTCCCCATGTCGCCCTGTGATGTCGCCTGTTACACTGGGAAATTGATCCAGAAGAAGAGGAGACATGGGAGGCGACTTCCCCATGTCGCCAGATGCACTGTGGGTTTGTCCAGGAGAAGTGGCGACATGAGAGGCGACTTGACCATGTCGCCTCACAGGTCGCCTTTTTGGCCGAAGAAGGGTTTTTGGACCCTTTTACCCCTCAATTATTGGTTTTCCTATATAATTCCCTCTTTTTTGTCTCTTAAAAGGATCTTCTTCCCAGCACAAAAACAAGAAACCCTTCCTATAACATTCCAAGAACACATTTCACCTTCCATAAACACAAACTACTACATCAAACCTTACATCCATCATCCAAACCTCATTTTCCACCATCAATACCTATTCTTGGAATATTATAGGGGAACATCAAGGGGGAGATCAAAGCAAGTACTTCAAGCATCAAGGAGGAGTTCTTTACATTTGTTTACTCTAAACCTTTACCTCCTTATTTATTGTATTGTATTTAAGATGGCTTGTTTGATTTTTATATATATATATTGTAGCCATTGATTGTAATATGAACTAACTTCATCTTGGCTAAAGCCTAGATGAAACCTTATCCATGATTCATCAATGAAGACCATCACATTAATTCCATTGCATTGTGTTATGTATGTGTATTTATTATGCTTAATGCTTCTAGGTGCTTAGCTACCACTTAGATGATGTTTTGGTGGTTGTGTGAAGAACCGAAAGGTGAAACACACCACGTGCTCGATGAAATGCCCGATACAAGTCTAGTAAGATAGAAATATGCGATGCTAGCTTGTAGGATTCTATTGTATGCCATAACTCTTAATGAATTTGTATGTAGATCGGATAACCATGTAGAAATAAGTTGTTGGTGCATATAAATGTTGTCTTTATTCACTTGAGAGAGGTTAGAGATAATTTCCTGGCATACAAATCTATATATACACTTGCATAATTTATCCAAATGATGTGTCTGAGTTGATGAAAAGTGGAAAGGTGGATTCGAAGCCTTAGCCTCATTCTCATACGTTTTACAATCTCGTGTTCAACTGTGTTGCTTGCTTATTTCAGTTTCCATTTATTACTTAGTGATTATTGTGTAGTTAGGTTTAATTTCGTAATCTTGAAATGCCAATGATTTGCTTGTCTGAATAGCGGTTAAATCAGTCAATTGTGATATTCAATTCCGCATTCCCTGTGGGAACGAATCTTATTTACTATTGTACTACACCACGGCCTCGTATTATTGCGAGCGCGTATTTTGGTGCGGTCATGGCTAACCACCCAAAAGCTTTAAGCACTTCGAAAGGCCACTCAACCATTAACAAGCATATGCAACAAAAGAGGCAACAATGCTAGGTTTATATCAATTCCCTAATGAATGAAAGTACACATAGAAAAAGGGACAAAGATACAAAGAAAGAAATACAAAATGGATAGAAAGGAGACCCCTCATCCGTAACCGGGAATCGAACACTGGGTCTTCTCGGGTGTCAATCCGAGATATCCTCACCACTGGTCAACTACGGCGTTCTCTAATCCCATGATTGCACAACCCTCTCAATGAAAGAGAAAGCTCTCTCCTTATCTCTCTAAACTCTCTAAGATGGATGGATACGAATGGAAAACAAGTTCACTTAACACTAATATGCATCAATGCAATTGTTAAACATTAAGAACATTCAAATGAATTAAGGGCTCATCCTTTTGATTTTGGAATTTTCCCTAAATCAATTCATCACCCATTCTGGCCAAGGATGGGCAATTTTGTCATAAAAAGACCTATTAAACATAAGGATATGAACCAAGGCCAATTTAGCAACTAAATGCCTGAACTAGCATTTTCTACTCTTTGGGGCTAAAATCCCTAATCACTCAAATAAATCAATACATGGTATTTCAAGTCATCCATCAATCAATCAATAATCATGGGCAACTAAATTCCTATTCTAAATTACATCTACTCCTAAACCCATTCATGGACATATATTGATTTCTAACCATCCACACACATACATATCATAACAACAGCTTAAAACACATAAATCAAAGAGCAAAACAAAACCCAAATGAATTCATGAACAAAAATACATATATAGCACATGTGAAAGGTTTACAATATTCTCAAATTCGGGTTACACATCAAAGAAAACAAGAAATACAAGAATGAGTAAAAAGGAGACAACCTTTGAAGACAAACCCTCCAAAGAAGCTCATAGCTTTCATAGCTCAGAATTGGTCCAAGAACCACTCATATTTCCTTGTAATCTACTCTAATATGGATGGAGAATGTGTAAAATGGTGAGCTCCCATGGAGGAAAAACCTTCATGGGAGCTTGAATCACTCCTTCTTTGGTGGAGCAGGTGAAAGAGATGAAGAAGATGGAAGAAGGGTGATTTGGGTGTGAGAGGGAGAGAAGAGTTCTCTGAAACAATGAGAGAAAATGGTGTATTTATAGAGTTGGGAGGTTAGGGCAAGAATTGGATGTGAAAAGACAAGATTACCCCTCAAAAACGGGATGAAAATGGCTATTCTGGGCAAAAGGCGACATCAGAGGCGACTTCGGGAAATAGCCTCTCAAGTCGCCTAACATACTGGGCTGGAAAATTAGTTTTGACAGTGCTAAAGGCAACTTGGGAGGCTACTTGGGTGAAGTCGCCTCTCAAGTCGCCTAACCCTCTGGTGAAGAATTTCTGGCAACGCGCGCCGTTACGAAAATGACCATAACTTCCTCTAGAAAACCCGGAATTGCTATCTCTAAAAACCGTTGGAAAGCAGACATCCAGGGTTTTATGAAAATAGGTAATGGGCAACGTATTTCCATATGAGGAGGGAGATATGGCTTCAGAAAGTTGAGTGTACTCCACTGCACTTTCTAAATCAGCCCAAATAACCCTCAAACTCTTCAATTAAGCTCAAATACCTTATGTAAGGAACATGTACCTACAAAACGCTCACAAACACATTACATACCAAAATATGCTCAAAAACGAGAACAAATGATAGGAAATGAGGATCTCAAAAGGTGTATTTATCGGTACGATCACGTGCTGATAACGTGCTATAATAAAATTAAATAATAGATGAAATAATAAGCAATAATAATAAGTAGAGATAAAGACGAGAGAGTGAAATTACTCTTATAATTGACTTTTATTTTCTTTTTGTATTAATTCAAAGGCAGCTTATCAGCTCTTGGTTCTACATGCATAAAAACAACAAACCACAAAACAACAAAACAAGCCTATTTATAAGGCTTTGCAATTGATCATAAAGTGATACCAAATTTCCACCGGTCACTACAATAAAGTTCATCTTTGTTTTGTCTCCACGTATAAGGACACTAGGAAATTTGTTGGTGTGGTGATGAATCCACTACATTCCAGAATTCTCTACAATATTCCACAATAAAAATGGATTATTGTTTAATGTAAGAAAATTTGGAGAGATTAAGTGTATGTTTGGTATGACTTTTGAAATGATCAAAAACACATTTTTAATACTATAAGTTATTTTGAAGTTTTTTTTAGTCGTTTAGCAAAACTAAAAACAGTTTTGTTTAATATATGAATTGTTTCAATTACCCTTTATAAAAGCTCATTTTATGTCTACTAGGAAAAGCCTAAAATTTGAGCTTTTCCAAAAAGCTTTTTTGAGTTTTTTTTAAAACATATGAATTGTCTGAAATACCTTTTATAAATTTTAAATATTCCACAATAACGCTTTCATTATAAATACATCGTCAACACTTTTTTTGTAAATCACTTAATCAAAAGTTATTTCTAAAAATACATTGTCAACACCTTTTTTTGTAATTTACATAACTAAAAGACTTTTTTGTTAAAAGCTCTACTCATTAAAAACTCTACTAAAAAAAGATCTACTCTAAAAGCTCTATTTGAAAAGTCGTACCAAACACACCATAAGATTGTATATAAAAAGTTATAATTAGATCTAATCATCACTCAATTTTGGATGTCTTAATTTTTTCTGATATCAGTGCACATTCATTTCCTAATACAATTTATTTTTTCTGCAAGTTTACAATAAGAAATGTGTTAATAGTTGATAATAACACAATAGTAAGAAATGTGTTAATAGCCGATAATAACACAATAGAAAATTAAATCTTTTCAAAGGTTCAAGTATGTGCAAACTTCAGTCGTAAAAAACCAATACTAGCTATCAACTTAATTGTCCATCTAGCTATCAACTTAATACATATCATTAGGGGTAGGTATGCATTGGATCAATTCATATTTTGATCAAACCGATAAAAAAACCAATACTATTCGGTTTTTGAAAAAAAATGAACCGATCCAATAAAATTAAGTGTTGTCAACCGATCAAAAATTAACCGAACTAGATCGGTTCGGTTCGGTTTTAGGCCAAATTTCTGTTATTTCACATTTTTACATATTAATCAATTTTGCCCGAATTTAACTAAATTAACTTATGGGCTTAAAGAAAATTTCATTATGGGTTTGAACAAATTGATTTTAATAGGTTAAAATAATATTTATAAAAAAACACACATTCATCATTATAAAATTTTCAAGTCAGTACACACTGATATAACTTTATCAGTGCGTTGGATGTGGACCATTAGATTTACATACTTTTACTCAAAGTGTATGCACTTATCAAAACTTCTACATAATCAGTGGTTTACATGCAACACACTGATATAAGTTACATCAGTGCGCACCGAGGAGAAAAGGACTGTTCATCATTAACACATTAATGAGAAGCGATATTAGCACCCATCTAAAACTGTATGTACACCTCAAATTTTTATATTTTCTAAATTCCAACATTACCCTTAAATTAAATTATTAATATTTTAATTCAAAAAATATAATAATTTATTGTAACTATTTACTTTTTTCTAATTTTTAACTAACTAAATCAAATTAAAAATGATAAATAAAAGCAAAAGCAAAATCAAAAAACGGAAAACTCAATTTAAAACTTGAGAGGAGTGCAACTGCCTATTCAATTGAACGGAAAACTCAATTTAAAAAAGATGGCTGCCCCTCAAAAATTTGGGAGGACCGGAGGAGTACGGCTCCTCCCAAATAGATAATGAAAAAAAATTAAAACCTCATTGTATTTTATATTGGTGCAGAAACTAGAAAAAAAGGAAATAATTAACAATAAAGTCGTTAAAAAAATTAACAATGAAGGTAACAGGAAAATTAAAGAAGATGAAGACAAAGCAAACAACATGCTTACATCTTTTATACATTTTTCATTTTTTCCCTTTTTATTTTGTTTTAAGTAAAAAATAAATAAAGAGCCATATATTTATTATTTATAATATTTTAAAAAATTAAAAGAAAAGACATATTTGGTAATATGTAGGATGTGCTTACAAGATTCCATATTTTTAAAAATTGATTCCGTAAAAAAAGGAGTGCACATACAGTTTTTCAAGGGTGCAAATATCGTTGCTCAACATTAAAAGTGTAAAGGCTATGAATGCTTAGAACATTAGGCTTATTTTTTTATATATATTTTGGATCTCGGTTTGGTTTTCCGGTTTGAGACAATGAACTGGAAACCGAACCGTGATATTTGGTTTTAAAAAAAATGAACTGAACTGAACTGAACTAAACTGATCAGTATAAGAAAACCGATCGGATCGGTTCGGTTCGGTTCATAGGTTTTTTGTCCACCCCTACATATCATCAAACAAGCGGTAAAACCAACCCACGTTTCAAAGAATCGGTATAAACAACATGTGCTATTACAGCCATCAATATGTTGCTTCTAAATTTGAAGCATATTTATGCTAATATCCTCTTCAAAAAAATATTTATGCTAATATAAGTCAATTAATTGATAATAATTAAATACAAACTGATTTTACGATTATTGTCATTCTTAAAAGATGTCATTGTGTTATATTATTATTAATACTAATTAATATAGAATAAATAATCATATCCACTAATTAATAAAAATGAACAGTGTGATAAAATATTAAATAATTAATTAATAAAAAAGATAAAATAAGTTCAAAAGATATTTCTGTTAATTAATTAATTATAATCAATCACATTAACATATTGGCAAGTTTTAAAAATATATTAATATTAATTAGTTAATCATATTAACTAATTAATTAATAAAAAAGATAAATATATTGTTGAATTCAAAAGTCATCTCTATTAATTAATTAAGCACGATTAAAAATATTAACTAATTATTAAATTTCTCTCGTTATTTCAAAAGATATTAATCAATCATATTTTCTTTTAAGGTTGGAGTTTTATTATATAAAAAATATATATATAAATAAATTTTAAAATATAAATCCTGTCAAAATTGTATTATATTTTACCAGATCCAGACATCGTGCAACTGCAAACAAAGTATAATAATCAATTATAAACCATTCAACATTTCAACTTCGTAGAATGCAAAAGCATTAAATATAAAAAGTAAAAATAAATTATTAAACTAGGTGGCTAGTGAAGAAATTGAAAAGAAACACTTTGAAAACAAAGTTTTTGTTTTAAATGCATCTCTGAGTTATCACAGTTTTTGTTTTGTTTTCTATGCATCTCTGAGTTATCCAAGTTTTTTTTTTCTTTTATTTTTTTAAACCTGCCGGACAGATTCTCACCTTTTGTATATCGCAAAAAACAAAAATCAGGTTTTAAAAATCAACACCGAACGGCTCCTAAACGTCCCAACAAACTATGAAACCCAATGAAAAATGACAGCCCTTCAAAGAACGAAAAACAAAAAATACTCGGATGTTGATCGATTAACATCCAAGATATTGATTCATGTGTTTTGATTGATTGAAAAACCAATACCAGCCCTATAAATTTCATATCAGGCATCTTAATTGGTTTTTCAACCAACAAAATACAAAATTAGTGTCTTGGGTCAGCAAGCAAGTATTATAAAAAAAAAATGAAATAAGATATAGGGCAAACTGCATTGAACCCCTTGCAGTTTAGGCAAGTTACACTTAATTGGAAATGTTTTGTTATTATACACTAACACCCCCAAGACTTAAATTTGACTTTCAAAATATCTAAAATACCCCTAATTATATTATTTATACTTTATTTTTTTTACCTTTTAACCAAAAACTTTATAAATTTTAATAAAACAAAAAAATTAAATAAAAGATATGATTCATTAAATAAATAAATAGTTTTAAAAAAATTAAATAATAAATAGTTTTAAAAAAATAAATAATTAAGTAGTTTAAAAAATTAAAAAATTAAATAGTTAAAAAAATTAAATAAATAAATAATTTAATAAATAAGTAGTTTTAAAAAATTAAATAGTTTTAAAAATTAAATAAATAATTAAAATAAATAAATAAATATATAGTTTTAAAATAAATAAATAAATAAATAACTAGTTTAAAAAAATCAAATAAATAAATAGTTCTAAAAAATTAAATAAATTAAAAAATTAAAAACATTAATTTTTTTAAGGATATCCATTAATAGGGACAATAAAAGCTCCAAATATCCAAACTTTTACGGTAAGGATGATGGTGAAAGAAGTTTTAAGGTTCCCAACACTAGAAGTCTTCTTGCCTTCTTCAACCACTTCCTTTAGTGTTGGGAACCTTGAAGCAACTTTCACCATCATCCTTACCGTAAAAATTTGGATATTTAGAGTTTTTATCGTCCCTATTAATGGATATCCTTAACAAATTAATGTTTTTAATTTTTTCAATTATTTATTTAATTTTTAAAACTATTTATTTATTTAATTTTTTTAAACTATTTATTTATTTATTTAATTTTTTAAAATATTTATTTATTTAATTTTTTAAAACTATTTATTTATTTAATAAATCATATCTTTTATTTAATTTTTTATTTTATTAAAGTTTATAAAAATTTTGGTTAAAAGGTAAAAAAAATAAAGTCTAAAATAATATAATTAAAAATATTTTAGATATTTTTAAAGTCAAATTTAAATCTTAAGGATTTTAGTGTATAATAACAAAACTTTTTCATCTAAGTCTAACTTGACTAAATCTCAAGGGGTTCGGTGCAATGTACCTTAAGATATAATAGTAACGGTCTAGAGCTTGGCTTGAGCCATTGACCGAGTCAAGTCATTTTTGGACTTTGGAGGTACAGTTGGTCATCAATTTCTGAAAATTGGCCTCACGGCTCTCACCCATTACTTTCGTATCCCAAAGTGATAGAATAGTTTTTGTCTTTTTTTGTACTGCGTAATTTGTTGACCAATCCAACTTTTTACGTCAGCGGATGGGGGATCCCCCATCCATCCCCCATCCAGACGTCGGATACATCCATGAATTTCACAAGTTTTTGACTATCAGTAAAAATCCAAAATATCTACTTTTCTATCCTTTGGCTTTGACAAAATTGGTATACAATCAATAGCCACTATTTTGGCAAATGTTGACCAAACTCTTTCTAAACCCTATTTGAGATTTGAGAATTGAGAAATCCACACACAACATATTACATATCTTGGCGACTTGGCTGCTTGTTTTCATTTCACATGGCCCAAAACACACTAAAAGTTGATGGTGTTATTCGAGTTTCGGCGAACTCAGACTCGATCGGTTCCATAACCGAGTCGACTCTCCCACTCACCTTATTCGACGCACTTTGGCTCAAATTCCATCCCGTAGAACGCCTTTTCTTCTATGAGCTCACCGATTTAACTCACCATTTGTTCGACTCAGTTGTCCTCCCAAACCTCAAACGCTCTCTCTCTCTCACTCTCCTCCACTACCCCCCTCTCACCGGTAAGATCAAATGGCCTCCGCAGACACCAAAGCCCGCCGTCTTCTACTCTCCCAACGACGGCGTCTCCGTCACCGTCGCAGAGTCCAGCGCCAATTTCGATCGTGTCTCCGCAGATGACATCCATGAAGCTCTGGAGCTTCGACATTTAACACCAGAGTTGGTGACATCAGACGAATTCGCCGACATGGTTGCCTTGCAAATAACTCTGTTTCCAAATAAAGGGTTTTCGATTGGAGTCTCAACCCACCATGCAATCTTTGACGGCAAGAGTTCGACGACGTTTATAAAATCGTGGGCACATCTATGCAAATCACTGATCGATGAAGATCAACAATCTCCGTCTCTACCACCAGAACTGACTCCATCTTTTGACAGGACTGTGATCAAAGACCCGACGGGTGCTGGCGTGTCCTTCATCGAGAAAGTGTTCAGCTTAGAAGGCAAAAATAGTCCCAACTCACGAAGCTTGAAGGTTTTTCAAAGTTTTGGAACAATCGAAAGCTTTGTTCGAGGAACTTTCGAGCTCACTCGTGAGGATTTGAAGAAACTGAGAAACAGGGTTGAAGAATATTACCAAGTGAAAGAATCAAAGAATGAGCTTCATTTATCAACATTTGTCTTGACATGTGCTTATGTGTTCGTTTGCATGGTAAAAGCCAGAGGAGGAGACAGAGACAGAGAAGTGCTTATCGGATTCACGGCGGATTACAGGTACCGGAGTGGCCATATATGTCCCATTTTGTTAGATTTTTTTTATATATTTGTTAAGGAAAAGACCTCTCCAAACTTAAACTTGATTAAATTTGAAATTCTGACTTACAGGACCCGTCTGGAGCCTCCGATACCGTCTAATTATTTCGGAAACTGTTTGGCGGGACAGGTGCTGTTTCTGAAAGCCGGAGATATGATGGTGGAGAAGGGTGTGGAAATTGCTGCAGACAGGTTGAGTGAAGCGATTAAAGAGTTGAAAAACAAAGGAGCTGTTGAAGTGTTGGAAGAGTTATTTGATTTGCACGGTAAAGTGAAAGAAGGAATGCAGACTCTGTCGACTGCCGGGTCGAACCGGTTTGGCGTTTATGAAACGGATTTCGGGTGGGGTAGGCCCAAGAAGGTGGAGATTGTGTCCATTGATAGGAATAGTGCTGTTTCTTTGGCTGAGAGTAGACGTGAACACGGCGGCGTTGAGGTCGGGCTTGTTTTGGATAAGAATGAAATGGACGCTTTTGCTTCTTTCTTCAATCACGGCCTCAAATTTGTTTAATTAATGTCTTTAATAAAACCACACCATGTCAAATTAAGCGAATTTCTGCCTAATTTTTACACATTAATTAAGTATTGATGAGCCAATTTATGGCTTGACATAGAGTACTGACGTGTTGATTGTAGTTTGTCATGAAGTAATGTCGTGATTGAAATTATCACCGTAGAATAGGGATGCACATTTGGGGGAATGGGGGTGGATATAGGTCCCCTCCCCATCTCCATTCCCACTTCATAGACCCTCCCCACCCCCCCCTATTTCTCCATTTGGAGGAAAATGGGGTTGGGGGATTTTGGGGGGAGGTATCCTTATCCCCAACCCCTAGTTTCCTATTTCTCCCGTTTCTTCCATTTTTTTCTGTTTCCACATTTCCCCATTTTACTAATGATTATAAATAAAAAAAAATTACATTACAAATATAATATCAAAAATCTATCAGTGCGTTACAAATACAAAGAAAATCCGTTACAAAATAAAGTATTTCAATAAGAATTTAGATTTTGAAAGAGTAAATGAGGTTTGTATGGTTAGGTTTTGAAATAATAAAAAAATTATATATATATATATAATTATATTTATAATATTTTTTGGGAAATAGGGAAACCCCATCCCCATCCCCATTTGGGGGAAATTTGTGGGGGAAATGGGGAAATGGGGTTGGGGGAGGGTCTCCCCATCCCCATCCCCATTTCAATTTGGGGATGATTTTTCATCCCCATCCCCACTCGTTTCCCCATTTTTCCCCCAAAAAATTTCCCCTAAATGGGGATGGGGTCGTGGGAAATTGGGGCTCCAGGATAAAATATGCAACCCTACTGTAGAATGATAAATCTAGGCTTACATGTTGCTCCACTTAGAGTATAATTATCAAGGATTGCATGTGAATTATCAAAGGTTGCATGTCGCTTCGACTTAGTGGTGATTTTGACAAGCTAGAATTCATAGTTCGACATATTTTATGTGACTTATCTTGATATTAAATAGAATGGAATATTGCTATGTTGATGTAGAATGTAGTCCACCGTCTTCAACGGTTCGATGACACTATCTGATTACTTTTGCAAAGCGCTCGTTGTAGAGCAAATTTTTGTAGAGCGCTACTCGTAGAGCATTTTTTGTATTAGAGAAAATGATTGTTCAACAATGACAATGGTCCAACACAAAAAAAAAAAAAAAAATCAAAAGATATTACTGCACGGAACAATTGCAATATTCATGAGAAACACGTGTAAAATAAATTATCTATAAATTACTAGTGAACCAATTAAACTTTTTAAAAGTAAATAAATAAAGAGAAAAACTTATAATGGTGTATGTAGACTATAATGTTCTTGGCCACCAACAGCGTGGTATTTTTCAGGGAAAGATTGGTGGAGTTCTTAGAATTGCTTGAATGGCGATTGTACGAGGAGTTTCGCAGAAGGTGATTGTTAGGGCCCCACAGTGGGTGCAAAACTGAAGAGCCCTAAAAATCTCCAGTTGAATTTCGTAAGTCGGTGGGCACCGACAATGGTAGAGCAAAAATTAGTAGGTCGTGTGCAGCAAAATCCTGTGAAAAATAGAAGGTAGAACGAAGCGAGAGGGGGTGTTTCGTTGGGGACTCTCTGATGCTCGGGTTAGACGATTTATCAACCAAAAAGATAATTTCAAATTAATAATGAAACTGAATAAAATCTAGAGCATACCGTAAATAAACTGATCGAGTCCTAAGTGGTGTCGTTCGGAGAGCCTTATGTTCGCTTGGGCTGAGCATTGAGTTTATCAATTTAAATTGTTGGGAAAACTCATAATAATAATAATAATAATAATAATAATAATATAACATGTTGGCCTTAGCGTGTGTAGAGGTTGGATGAATCACATGTGAGTGAAAACATGCAAATTGAGTCAATGTTGAGTGGACTAATGTAGTTGACAGCAAATGCATGTCGAGCTTTTAGTTTTTCTAAGACTATGTTGATGCACATGGTTTTAAAATGAAGAATTCAGAAGATAAACTCCTCCGCCATTTGTGGGGGAAAGGGGTCTTATTTATAGACTTTACATGGAGGTTGTTTCTTTCTTTTAGGAGAATCAAATCCCAGAAATCATGTTCTGATTTTATGAGATTTGATAGTTTGAGATTAAGTGAAACTCAAGTTTGTTGGTTATCAAATGATAACAGCTAGCTGACTTGGTCAATGATGACTTTGTCAAATCTGACGAGTGGATTAGGCCCTTTTAATGGATTTGTGCTTGATTAATATATTTGGATCAAGACCTGGGTCATATGACAGATTTTGGCTACCACAAGTATTATAATCAATAAAGAGATATTATGTTGGGTCATCGATAATAATACGAGATTAGCTTAGTAATATATTGTTAGAAATTTGAACCGATGAACGCGGAATCTACATGTCTAATATTCGTCCATAACTCGTAGCAATTAACATTTATAGCAGAAAAATAAGATAAGAAAAAATAAAACAATCACACAACACAAGATATATATGGAAAACCCTAAATTAGGAAAAAAAAACAGCTGGCCTTCAGGACAACAGAGAAAATTCTACTATATGATAAATTATTACAACCATATACTTCAGGATTCTCTTACATACCTCAACTCCAATTCACAGAGCTTTACCAAGTCTCTAAGCTCACAAACCGAGTTTTACATCATTACTTTTAGCTCACAACGCTCACAAGATCATCATCAAGAACCCCCAACATCCCCTAGGTCTCCCCTGAATATCATCTACGGATCTCTAACTTGATCCACTGATATTCCCCGAATCCTTTTCCGAATATTCTTTGAGGTCTCCCCCGGAGGTTTGCCCTTTTACATATAATAACAATTTTATCGTTAATTAATACTTAAATCCTCTGTCGTTAGTCAAACTTAACTGTAGATAATGTTGGACCGTCAAAATTAAGGGTATTTTTGTCGTTCAAGCTTATTTAAAAAAAGTTGAATGGAAAAAGTAAAAAATAAAATTAACACACGTTTAAAATCTCAATTGTCCATCTATGAGATTGACGGTGGAGATCAAATAACAAAAAATAAAATAAAAAATAAAAAAAAATGGGGGAAATTTGGAATAGATCTGGAAAATGTGGAGATCAAATTAAAAAAACAAAAAAAGAGGAAAATTTTGAAAGAGATTTGGAAATGTGGAGGTCAAATAAAAAGAAAGGAAATTTTTTGGAAGAAATCTAGAAAATGTGGAGATAAAAAAAAGGAAAATTTCGAAGATCTCTTCCCAACTCCATCTGCAATGGAGCAAATTTTTGATGGTCTATCGTAACTCATCTCCATCGTATACGAGTTCTTCATCTTCAACTGAGCTCCATCGCAGTTGAAGAACTCGTTTGCGATGGAGATGAGTTCCATCGCAGATGGAGCTCAATTTCCTCCACTAAGCAATTTTTCAAATGTCCTTTTTTGGAAACATATTCAAGAGGATTTTGATTGATGACGATGTGTTTGTATCTCGATTTTTTCCACATTATTTTGTCTTCCTTTTTTTCTTTTTCTATTTTTGGAATTGTTGGATGATCGATGAAGATGATATGAATTGTTGATCAATGACTTGACACTCCATCATATGCCTCACTTTTTTTTTTTCCATATCCTTCATCCGATTGATGAGATTTGTTTGGAATTTTGTTTTCTATTTTATTGATGAAGATGATAAGAATTAGTGGATTTTTTTCTTAGATTATTAATTTGTGGATTTTTTTTAGGATTATTGATTTGTGATTTTCTTTTGGAATTGATTGAAGAAGTGATAGACATATTTCACATCATATTTATAACCCTTAATTTGTATTTATTAGCTACTTGAATTATCTATTTTTATTTAATTAGAGCTATTTTGTGTTTTAGGTGAAAAAGTATGGCACTTGGAAAATAACCAATAACATGTGGGGTCCAAATAATCAATAATGGCACTTGGAAACTATTTATTCAATAGTTTGAATATTTGAAGACCCAATCCCAAGATTTAAGTCCAAGTCCCATATCCAATTCAAAATTAAAGTACAGAAAGCCCAATATTAAATCTAGGCAAATAATAGTCGGTGATTTGGGCAAATGTGGACCTCATCTGGGCTTGAGTTGACTTTTTTTCTGAGTTGACTCAGTTAGGTTTTTTTTTTCTGAGTTGAGTCAGTCTTTTATTTTTAAATATTTTATTAAATAAAAATGGAAAAATGGAAAAAAAAATATTAAAAAAAAACCGTAAAGAAGAAAAGTTAGAAATAATATAAAAATTAATCTATACTAATATATTATATTTTAACAATAAATGTTCATTTTAGTCATTTTTCATAATCAGTTGAAGTTTATTAAACATTTTATCTTTATTTTTTTTCCAAAGTTGATTATATGGAAAGTCAATTTACCAAACATCCTATCAACATATCTTGTAACTTGATTATTTCTAAAGTTAAGTTATAAACGAATTATTTTTTAAGCAAACAAATTCCAAACATAACATGAATCTAGTTCATACAAGGAGATATACAAAAAGGACGAGACACATGTTGGGATAGACTACAAACCGGACATTGTTCTTCAACAACTTGAGAGTTTAATAGTAAAAAGTTGTGAGAACTTGATTAAGCTAGTGCCATCCACGGCGTCTTTCCAAAATCTAACATTTTTGAAGGTAATGAGTTGCAATGGATTGAAGAACCTGATGACGGCCTCAACGGCTAAAAGCTTGGTGAAAATCACAGAAATGATGATAAAAGACTGCGAGTCACTGATAGAAGTAGTAGTAGCAAAGGAGGGAGATGCAACAGAGGGCGAGATTATTTTCAGCAAATTGAGGACATTAACACTTCCTGATTTACCAAGTCTCTCATGCTTCTGCTCTGAAAATTACACCTTCGAATTACCATCTTTGGAACAATTAACTGTGAACGAATGCCCCGAGATGGAGTATTTCTCATCAGGAGACGTAACCAAGCAAATATTACAGAAAGTAGAAAGAGGCTGGACATACTATGCCTTGGAGGGTGACCTGAATACAACCATAAAACTGACACCAGATGGAAGGTAACATGTATACTTGGAGAATCACCACAAGATAACTAATTTCTTGGCACTCTCTACTATACACTTTCATTTGTTTGCTTAACCTCTGTTTTTCATTTCTGGTGTATTTTAAAGACAATAAAACATTATACAGTCAAATGTAGAGTGAAAGCTCTGTTATATTTTTGAAATTGAAATGCAGTTTTTTAGAGTATACTTAACTTGCCATTGCCTTCGAACAACCTCACTTGTCCATGGTGTTTTTCAGGTGAACACACGTATCATGCATAAATACACATATAGAAGAGGTTTTGTTGATAACATCTGTAAGTGACTTTGTTAGTTCACTGATTCAGTTGTAAAATTAGTACGATATTTGAAAAGGAGTAGAAAATGTTCTTTTTCATTGTTGCAAAAGATTCCAGATTGCTTTGTGGCTCTAATAGGATGACTTGAAAATAAACTTTGAGCAGATCAAGAAACAATTGAGAAACCGATGGATGCAACAAATACGAAATCATATATGCCCATATATCATCAATCGTTAAGCCAATCACATCATCAAATGTAGCTACGTAGAAATACCCTAGCTAATATGTATATATTTACGATCAACTGTTGCTATATATGAACAATTGTAATCCTAATATGCTTGGAATGGTTTTTGTAATGTTGAAGATGTTTGAACTTCTCAAGCAGATGTTTAGACAACTTGCAGATTGCATGGTTTGATATCTCTAGGTCGTACGTAGGTCAGAAACTGGCCAGGCAGTTCTTCCAGAAGAGCTTGAACTGCAGAAATCCGTCCATCTGTCCAAAACACAATGGAAATTTAAGACAAAATATCATATTTGAATAGACGAGCAGCTACATATTGAGTTGCAGTCAAGCACGCTGAATGAGCCAAACTTGGTTGGATCAAGCTGGAACTTAAAACTCATGCAAATTAAGCTAGAAAAGGACATGTACACAATCTATATACAGCATCCACATTAAAAATGACTGGTGGCTGCAGAGGGCATAAAGGGTATTTGTTCGACAACCTAGCCAAATACATAAAAGAATACAGTTTTCCACTCACATGTTTACTATAATATACACGTCATCTCACTTGGAATTATATTCAGTTGCGCCTTTTACAATTATCAATCTAGGCCAATCCATAATTTGGCTAGGTAAAAGGAACTGCCCGGTTTTCTAATTTTGGCTGTTCATTATACAATTAGATAGTTTCCACATAAATTGATATCGAGCCTCTAATGTAAACAATGATATAGTCTTAAAGACCATTTCAAGCAGGGGGGAAAGAGGTGCCATATGTACTTACTGTGAACTTCTTGCATTGGAACAAACTGTACAATGTCTCGAGTAGCTACCCGACCTGTAGAACTCTCTAATCGACGGCCATTATCAGCATCAAGAATCTGCCAATAAATATGTCTTAGACCAAGTATTCATTATAAACTGAATCTCCTAAAACTATGGAAAATATAAAAGGATATACAATAGTATATGAAGCTTATGAGAAACAAGGGCGTACCTCCATTTGTGTAAAATCCGCACCTCCCACTCCCACAATAAGAATTGATAAGGGAAGATCAGATGCCCTTACCAAAGCGTCTTTGGTTTCTTGAAGATCCGTGAGAACTCCATCCTAGAGAAGAGAAGGTTAAACTACATTGATTAATCACCCACATTAATAAAAAAAAAACTGTAAATTGAAATTATAATTCTACTTACTGTTATGATGAGCAGGACGAAATACTTGCTTCTGTCGTCGTGTGAGAGGGACTGACCGGCAATTTGTGCAGCCATGTTGATCACTGGACCAAATAAAGTGGGTCCTGACAAAGCAACATTGTGTAGAGCACTAGCATAAGCAGCCATGATGCCATCAACTCCTTCAACCTGATAAATAAGGAATCCAGCAGTTTATTGAGAAAATGGAAAAGGCAAATTCCATATGCCAACCATTTCAACAAACTGAAAAAAAAAGAAGTAATAATAATCATAGCGAAAACAAAAAATCTAGTTCTCTTACCTCAGAGCCATTTGGAATTCCATTCAAGTTAAAACAATGTGATACAACGCCATCAAATGTTTTTCCTCCAAATCCCCAAGCTGGAAAACGTTTATCAGAATCGTAGAATTGTATAACCTCCCCAACTTCCATTATAGCCTGTAAATTAATCAATGATCTTTTCTTACAAAAATTTTAGAAATGAAAACAATTCCACAAATAATAATATGCACTCGGTTAAGACAATCATGAAAAATTTTTAAGGATCAGCCTTTACTAAGGCCACCGCCATTCAAAATTATAAATTACTAAATGGTAGGTCAATCTTGCAATTCATGGCATACAAAAGTGAATTCAAACAAGGTTTCATTGCTCACTTCTGAGTGCATCATATGCAATTAGTTAGGAATGAGGGGAATTTTGGTATTTATGTTCGTGTACTTATTCTTTACTTTGTATATATAACATTAGATCAGCCGATTTTTGTACGGGCTGTTGTTTTACAATCCAGTATAATGATATTTTTATGGCTTCTCTGAGTTTTCTATTCATATTTCTACAATATTTCAATTGAATTGACATGAGATTGCTAGCACAATCTTACCTGCTGGTAAGAATTCAATCTGCCTAAAGGATCAATGTAGTGCAAAGAATTTGGATTTTGGGGGTTTCCGTTTGAAGCTAGATGATCGAGTATTGAAAGCATGAAAAAGAATCAGATCAAAAAAGGGAAAAATGCAACAAAAAGCAGATCAGATAAATTAAAAAGAGAATATATTTTGACGTATATCTTGTTTTAGAATATAGCCAATTAGGTACCTGTAAAATCAACTGCAACCATGAAATTCAGCTCGAAACCACTAGATATGTAATCTAGAAAAGTATATTGCTCTTTTTCAATAAACTTATCAACAAACAGTTGACTTTTTAGAACCTACAAAAAAAAAAAAATTAAACAATGCATTGACATAATACTATTAAAATGGAGCATGAATAAACAATGCATTGACATAAGTAATTAAAATTATGAGCATGAATAAACACCTTCTCATGATTACGATGAGCAGATGGTAAAACGAAATTTGCACCACTTTGTTCTTGGTGAAGTTTCTGTAGGTCTGCAGCTGATTTCTGAATTTTCCTGATAATAATAAAGTGAAAAATCCAACATCATTAAAAATGTTTTTTTTATTAGAAAAAGAAAAGGAATAGTTAATGACCAAAAAAAGGCTCAGCTGTTACCCTAAGAGTACATGATTGCCACTGGTATTGAAATCGAAACATTCAATAATTAACGGGTTTTCCTGCATAAGAGAAAAATCTAATGAGCTAAAGAAGTTTCTCCCATTATCAAACATCCTTGAAGTGCTGAGATACATCAAAGCAACGATCGTAAGAATGTGATGAGCTTACTTTGCTTCCATATTGCTGCATGCTCAGAGTTACTGGACTCCAAATGGGATTCAAGTTGTCGTTTATTACTTCAGTCTTGCAAATTGGAATAGAATCTCCACTTTCAACAATTTTAGATATTCTTAAGAAAGGATCCTATAAAAAGAATAAGAAGATGATGAACAAGTGAAACAATAAATCTATTAGTGAAGATATTAAAGTAGCCAATTCATGGATACCTACACTTTTGGAAAACAAGTCCACATTTGCCAAGCGAGAACAGCGGAATGAGATTTCAACAACACTCCTAGAAGCAACTGTTTCCTCAGCTTGGATAGAGAGTGTCCCCAAGTTTCTCGAAACCCCATTTCTTTTATCATGGAGATTTAGAGTTAAAGTTCGATTTTGTTTGGTCACTATCTGATACACAAAAGGAAAAAAGGAAACATGTTAGTGTTGAACACATTAAATTATGAACAAGGTTTCCTACCAGATGTTCAGCACCAATTTAAAATTAATCAGCATATAAAATGAAATCTAGTTATTTTCTAGCTCAAACGATGGTCATTTAATAATATTGTTCGATCAAAAAGCTTCACCACAAAGATAGTTGAAGCAATAATATATATTTTATTATATTAAAAAAGAATTGTTTAAATGTGTGCCATTAAAACAAAGTTAAACAATGTCGTTTTTAGCTGCAAAACAATGAATAAGGTCTCACTTAGGGTATATACATTAAGGCCAACACCTTATATTAGACTCCAATCTAATGAGGTGTTTTGAAAGAACAAAACTTTGGTTTTCATTCAAACTCCTTAATAAGAAGTTGCTCTTAAGAACATACACTAAGAGGACCTAAGGCTAACGGAGATATGCCTTAGATGAATATATACATATATTTCACATTTCACCCCCTCTATGTAAAAAAGAAAAAAGAAAAGTAAATCGCATATATTATTTGAACAAAACTTAATTCCAGGCAACTTACCTCAGACAGAAAACAATTGGCTTCTCCCAAAAAGTCTTGTTCATTCAACTTTAGCATCTGCAGGGACAACAAAATTAGAAAAGTTTGACAGAAACTTTAAACTTCACTTTCAACAATTGTTCACTTTCTACAATTGTTTCACCATGACATAATAACGGTTTGAAATTTATTTGGACCAATGCAAGAACTAGTTAAAAAGGAAGCATTTAAATTTTAATTGCCATACTATAGTTTGTACTTACCTCATCTCATCTTAATTTATATTATCTTTTTCCTCCAAAACTCCCCTGATATTTGTCGCTCTAACCTAATAATGATCTTTCCCACTTAATGTCTAAGGTAAGAATCCAACTAAGAATTTTAATTTTTCTGATTTAGTTGTATACAAATTTACATAATTGACAAATCTTTCGGAAGTGTAGTTACTATTTATTTTGATGATAATCAAATTTAAGGTTTCTTTAATGGCTTTAGCAAGTATTTCCTACTGATGACAACCGGGGCTATGATGTTCAACCAATACATGATAGGCTCTAAAAATTGTATATTAACTCCAATACTTTCAACTAGTTAATCTGTATATAACTTCACTATAATTTTTTTTTTAAAGGCAATATAATAAGGGAGGGGAAACCACTTAACCACCGCAAAGGAACAAAAAGAGAGCAAAAGCAAGAACACACAACAGCCACCCAGCTCACAGGAAAGCAAAACAGAGCAAAGAAAGCAAGAGCATCAGCAAAAGACACCAGGTAACAAAACCCCGCCGAAAAGAAGAGCAGAGAAAACAACCACAAGCAACACAAACAATAACAACCCGATCACAGAAAACTCCAAGGCAACACCTCCCCACCCCCCGAACCACTCTTAGACAGAGAATCAGCCACCGAATTTGAAGCCTTGGAATTGAACACTACACGAGCTTGACCCATATTATTGAGGTTGCTTCAGATATCATAGATAAGCTGCACATGATCAACACTGCCAATCCCTTCCCCATTAATCCAAGCAACAGCCACCTTTGAGTCACTAACAAAAGTACTGTCTTTACCACAAAAATCCGGACTGGTCGCACATAAGCCAGTAGCTCTAGCAATTGCCAGAACTTCTGCAGTGATGGCGTCTTGGACACCCACGTTGGCAGAGAAAATGTAAAGAACTTTACCTTTATGATCTCTAAGAACCCCTTCAATACCCGCCTAGCTAGGAGATCCTCTCGCAGATCGGTCCACATGAGGAGGACTCCATTCCTCAACCTTCGGGACCTTTGGAACACAGGCATCAACACAGCAATCTTTTAAGTTCACTATAATAGCTTCAACAAAAATTTAGTAAATCACTTTTCCATTCAGGAAAACAAGAAAATTAAGTCATAATTATCTTCGACAAGTGCTTTCCCAAAACTCTCTCCTTTCTCTGTTTCAACATTAGAGACATAGCTTCGTCACCAGCAGCAGTTCAATCCTCAGATCCGTTGTCCTAAGAGCATAGTTGTTGCCGTGGGCTTCAACAAAATCTCTGCTTCCATCAAGTTGACAGCCCTTCGCCTGGATCGGTTGCTGTTGCCGTTGCCGGAATCAAGTAGACCAGCTTGCAAAATCCACAAGCTGTTACACCAGACATAGCTTCGTCACCAACAGCAGCTCAATCCTCAGATCCGTCATTCTAAGAGCTTGGTTGTTTTCCTGGGCTTTGTTGTGTTCTTTGTCTGTCGGATGTTATAGCTTTTGGTGACAGTTGTGGCCATTTTCTTTAGCTGCATGTTTGTGTCTTGTTTGTTGTTGGGTGTGCTTGTTTTCCTCTGTTCTTGGTGTGCCTTGTGGCCTTTGTGCCCCTGTTTTATCAATAAAACCTATGCAGTTCAACAACAAAAAAAGGTGCTTTCCCAATTGTGTTCATGGGATATACTTGTCAAATCTTGCAATGCTTCATCCATAGAATAATCTAAATAACTTTATAGATAGTGTTTCACTGTTTTCAATTTCTTGCAAGGATTAAAAAAAAATTCAAGTCTGCCAAAATATTAGAAAATTTGTCTAAGTTAACACATCATAGTATTGATGCAAATCAATGCGGTTTGCATCTCTTAGAATATATGTAATTTTTTTATTGGTCAGTTGCCTCTATAGCTCTAAACTTCCCTACTGAACACTCTCTTATCAAAATCATGTATATACCACGAAATTCGGAATAAAAACAATAATAAAATACTAAAAGAAGAAGTTATCATATACCTTCATTGATACATTATGATACTTGGTATCCACGTCGTATATACGAAAGCTATAAAAAGAGAAGAAAGGAAGAAATGAAAAACAGAAAAAATGAGAAAACATCAAAGCAAAGCAAGGGTTAGGTGACATGCCAAAAATCTATAAACAACAATAAATTAACTTAGGAGTATAAAGAAAGCTTACATCAATGGTTGAACAATCTCGAACTGATAAGCAATAGAAATCTTTACAATCCAAGCAGGATTCAGACTGTTCATAATGACTTCTGTACGTCCAATCTCCTCCAGTGTCCCCTCTCTTTTCTTTGCGTATACAACTGCCATAGGATCACTCTATGGAAGAAAAGAAAAAGACCTATAAGTATAACCATATAAACATACTTTCATACATGTCAGATATGTATAAAAACGTACTAGCATTATTTGAACGACTAGAGTCTGAAAATACATAGACAACTAAATTTGAAAACTATCAACACAATATAGAAACTCCTATATAAAATAGTATGATAATAAACACTAGTGAAATGTTAAATTCGAAAGGTTATCTTCATCACAAAGTATTATTACTGAACGGGAATGTAGAAACAATATAACCATGACTTGTATATGATATTTCAAACTCTCAAAATAATGTTTCCGGTTAGATTTTGTTTAGATATATGGTAGCAATTCGAATGTGTTAAGCATCTCCGTAGTCCGGCCATTGAATATCAATATGTGTGATTTAGATCTATATACCAACCCATACATGAGTCATGACCATAGAAAGAATAAAGTCAATACCAATAAAAGTTGATAAACCGTTCATGCAAAATAAAAGAGGTCGGGACACATGATAAGAGTGTGAATCATAGTCCTATGTTGCTTGGGCATTAAAGGGAAGTGTTATATATAAATGTGAGGGCAACCCTCACCCTACAAGCTAGCCTTTGGGTTTGAGTTAGGTCCAAGACCATTTGGACATGGTATTAGAGCTAAACTTGCCTAAGGATGGGCACGCTGCGTGTGAGGGAATGTGTGAATCATAGTCCCATATTTGTTTGGACATAAAGGGAAGTGCAATATATATATGTGAGGGCAACCCTCACCGTACAAGCTAGCTTTTGAGGTTGAGTTATGCCTAAGACCACTTTGAGAAAGAGAATATAAGTACATATCCTCAGACAGTCGGACACAACAAATCAATAATAACTAAAATATTATGAACATACCTTTGATGTGATATCACGATCACGCAACTTTGATGCCGATAAAGATAACTACAATACAAATACAATACAAATTAAAGTAATAACTTTTAAGAAATAAAAGTAGATGAGAAGGGCATAATCATGTAGGAGAGTAAAAGAATCATTCATGTATATTACAGCAATAATCTATGTTTGATTCTATGATGATAAACATCTTTAATCTATGTCCATTGACGGAATTGAAAATTACTCAGCTCCACCCAAAAAAGATGCAGTATGTTGATCACAATCGTTCGATTCTACGTGTGTTACATTTGGATGCAACTTACTAGTCTCATCTGCCAAGGTAACAAAAGTTCCAAACAGATGAACCCATGTAGGCCCTCAGTCCTCAGACAAAGGTCCACATCAATATAAAGAAAACCAAAAAAAGCTTCTAGTGGTCCAGCATATGAAAAGATCATATTATCATCTTAAACACCCAAGTTATCTGAATCCACGACTCCTTAAGCAACTCCAATGCAAATATGTATTTTTGAGTTTCTAAATAGTGTCATATCAGCATTTCTATTAATTATAGACCTACTTTTGAAAAAGAATTAAAGAAATGTATATTCACATCTCCAATGCAATTATCTAAAATCAAATATGCATCTATTTGATGACCAATCATGATAAAACAATTATTACATTCTCTCTCCTCTTTTATTTTACAATTAAATGAACTTTAATATTATTGGTGGAAAGAGTTAGAAATCCTAGTCAGTATTTCTAGGAGAGTTTCTAGAATTAGAAACTCAACTCCTTATTCTCTAACTTTTTTTTTTTGCTACATCATCTCTATATTGAAGTTAGATAATTGAATTGGAGAAAGTTTTTTCTAACTTTTTAACTATCTATCATATGTGGCACTCAATTTTCTCCAAATACATATTTACATTGGAGATGCTCTTAGTTCCATGCCACATATTTAGATGACAAATCAGATTATTTTTCCATTCTTAAAAGTAAATGGATGGCTTAGATGTCTAAACAGCATCCATATATCCCTGTTTCATCTTGGGGAGCGTATTCTCCAAGCAATCATTGAGATGGGGTTATCCAAATTCAGTAATCAACCTTGTGTGAGTACACAAACCAACAAAAACTATGAAAAAAAAAACTTTCGAGTAATTAGTTTCCAGTGAGACCATTGATCAAACATCAACTATTTAACATTTTGAATGATCCTCCAGACCCGTGTGTTGTGTTCAACAAGTTCTTTGATTTTGTTCCATGAAAAAACAATGAAATTGTTTGTGTATACTGGTCTTATCCCTTAAGGTAACAAAAGTTCCACATCAATGATTGAAAAGACATTGATGAGAATCAACCTTGTGAGAACACACCAGCCTTGCACAGTTGCATCAATTATAAATCCTTTCAACCTTGTGAGAACACACCAGCCTTGCACAGTTGCATCAATTATAAATCCTTTCAAGTAATTAGTTTCCAATGAGAACTTTGATCAAACATCAACTATTAAAAATCCTTTCAACTGTTCAACTTTTTGATTGAGCCTCCGGACCTGTCCGTATGTTGTGTTTTACAAGTTCTTTGGTTTAGTTTTGTTCCATGACTTAAACTTTTCAAAATTCTTAGAACATTTAAATCTATAAAAAAAAAAAAACAATGAAATTGCTTTTACATACTCATTCAATAATTTGCTTGTTTAAATTTCATCCACTCAAAACAAAATCTTTATAGTAGGAAACCCATTAAAACAGGATTGTAGCACAGTAATATATATATATTAAAAAAATTAATTGGATAAAGTTTGACCCAATGTACACTCAGGATATATTTGGTATATGGGACAGGATAGGATTATCTTTATAGGATAAGATTGAATAGGATATGATTGGATTAATTTAATGTTATCTTATATTTGATGTAATATACAATAGGATTAAAAATAGTTTAAAAATAGTTTAATCAAGTGTTTGATACAATAGATGTGAATAAATTGCATAAACTTACCCACGTTAAAAAAAACACATTTTTTTTTGTCAATGTCCAGCACCCAGAAACAGTGGGGCTGTTTCATATTGTTTTTTTCCTTTTCAAAGTATCTAACCAAAGTACCAAACAAAAGATAGTAGGTGTGGTGGGTGGTGAGAGAAGAATCACTTTACCAAAACCCATCAATTTTTTTTTCTCTTTCATTCATTAGTTCGTCTTCCTCATCTTCTTCTTCTCTCTTCTTCATTTATCAAAAAAAAAATTGTTTGATTTGGGTGTTAGTTTAGTTAATTGACTTGGGTGTTGGTGTAATCGACTGAATTGGGTAGCTGATTCACAAGCAACCAGGAGAAGGAGAAGATGATGACGCAGTTTCAACGAAGAAGAAAAAGATGATGAGATGAAAGATGAAAGACGAAGAGATGGGATCCATTCAAATCCCATCATTTTGGTTGGGATTGTTTTATCCTATTAAGATGGAATAAAAAGTATTGCTGAACCAAACATGGGAATGGACTAAAATTTTTCCATCCTATCCAGGCTGCCAAAGGTGGTCTCAGTTATATAAAAAATTAAAATAAAAAAATCCCATAGACTTTTGTGCGAAGAAAAGTGTATCGTCTACCTGGATTTGGGTAAAAAGAGCGTGGACACCACGAGATCGGAAGAAGATGTCAACAGCATCGTTGTAACCACCACCACCACTGTTGTGGGACTCTGTGGGACGCGCCTGGGCCCCACCCACTGCTTGTTTCCCTCCTCGTATGTCTCCAGACAAACAATTTCCCATCTATTCCTCAAAAAAAAAAATAAAAAATTTCTCAACTTTTAGAGTGCGTGACAATGTTGACTGCTCGTGCTCGTCGTATCCTTGGAAGATTTTTTTCGGTTTTAAAAGGAGCAATCACAAAGGCCGGTTTGGCGAATGAAAGTACGAAACTCAGAAAAATATTGAAAGAAACTGAAGGATGTTTTTGGGTATTTATAGTAATGCAATTTTAGTGATGACTTTGTCACGGGTGGACGTGGAACCGTGGAAGTCAATTTTGTTTTGCTGCGAAACTCAAAACAAAAGTGCACTCTAAAGAATTCTGGAATAATCTTTGACGATATTAAAATTGAATTTGGATTCTCTACTGATTTAATCATTTTCTCGATCTCATATAATCTCATAGCATATAAGTATTACAATGTGTGATTAAGATATGATTGATTTTTATAATCAATAAGCATGCTTTAAAAAGATCAGGAGAAAAAAAAATCAGATTAGTAAAGAATTTAAATCTATTAAAATTTATCATTTATAACCGATTAAAATAAAATTGTACTGAAATACCCTTTATAAAAAAATTTCCTTATATATAACCTCTAAAAAATTAATTAAATAAATAAAACCTAGCAAGTTTGCAACTACTCCTTCGACAAGAGAGAGATGATTCCGACATCACCAAGTATGCTAGATGACGTCGATTGCAATAGAATGAAACATACGTATGAACATGTACCTTCATGAAAAATTGACAATTAATATTTTCATCGAAAAAAATTAATAATACGTGCTCATAAATCACAAAATAATGTAATATACAATCAAAACTAGCGAAATGTATCATATCAAAAATACTATAATTGCATTTTAGCTAGAGATTAACACACGTAAACTTTAAATTACGAGATCAAAGTGATGTTGCATAATCGGTGGAGCAATTATTGTTTAGATTTTGTCTATTACCACTTCGTGAATCGATAATTTTGTAATTTGTTTTTAAGGATTTGATGATGAAAAATGACATGGTATTGCTCGTTTTAGAGATAGAAATTTAGTGTGAGAAAAGTTTAATAAATTAGAGAGAAAATGTTGGGAAGAAGATGAAAGTGAGAGACAAGGTAAGTTTATTCTCTAAATCCAGTGGAGGCAACCATTCGTGCTAATCGTTTTTATTAATAAAAAATTAGTTTAAATCAATGAATCAGTGGAGGCTTCCATTCGGTTATTTTATTTAAACCACTAATTAAAAATACAATTTTTTTTAAAGAACAATAAATCACCACAAAACAATAAGTCATCTGTTTCCTTTTCTGCTTCTGCTATTGATGCCAATTATCCAAATTATGAATCACATGGTTTTTGCCCAGCAATTTACGCCAATCATTCCAAAAGTTCTCTTTAAATTTGTCTTTCTGCATGTAATCTGTATCTAGCATCACAGCCAACAGTGTTGCAACCTGCAGATTGAAAAAACCATTTTTAATTTCTGCTGCCACGAGAGCTTGGTAGCATTACTTTCTTCGAATTTTTGTTTATTTGCTTAGATGAAGAAGAAACTGATTTTGTAACTTCTGTTGTCTTCGTAAGCGATGATTTATTAGCTGATGAGGTGAGACTGAGAAAAGTATGGATGAGGATCATAGCATTGTCTTGTTTTTTTTTTACTTTTCATAATCTAATGACACATAACCAAAATAAAAAATATATAATCAAGATTTGATCACTTGTTTCCCTCTCATGCAACTTAATGTTTTAATTACACTTGAAAAATGCCAAGAAAAAACAAGGACCAAGGAAAGATCCTATCCGAAAATAATTTTGAAAACAAAAATGTTATTTTGTCTAAGGCCCAGTTTGGCATTGCTTCCCCAGCTGCTTTTGGGGCTAAAAGTGATTCCTGACAAATGATAGGGTGTTTGGTAAAATTATGGGGAAGTGCTTTTGGCCACTTTTAGCTTCTCTCAGCTGAGTTTTTGAGAAGCTACAAATACATACTTTTGGAAATCAGCTTCTGCTTTTGAAAATGCGCTACAGTGTTTTTTAATGAATTTTTACCCAACTTTCCTATTTTGCCCTTAGCATTTCATGACATTTAACAAAATCATTTACCAATCAGATTGATTCGTTCAAGCTTCGATTTCTCCTCTCTCTCGCAACAATCATTATCATAATCAAACTTTTTTTTTCCAAAAATCATTATCATCAACAACAATCAACAACCACCCAGAAATCATTATCATCAACCCTAATATTTTTTTTTAGAAGTCATTATCAAACACAAAAATTCATCCCCAGTTCATCATTATCATTATCAGTCAAACCCACCAGAGAATGATTTTTTTTCTTAAATTGACAATATGGAGATAATAAATAAATTGTTTTAAAAAAATTATGTCATCGCCATCCATTATCATCATCACTTCTTTCTTTTTCAAACCACAAAAAACTCAACAACAACAAAAAAAATTTAAAAAGGAAAGCTGGGTATTTCTACCCCGAATTGTTTTTTTCTTTGCATTTATTTTTATTTTTCATTAAATACCATAAAAACTCCCACAACCATAAAAATCCCACAAACCATCAAATACCATCCAAGTATCCAACCATCATCAATTTTTTTTAAAAAAATTATGATGGAAATGAAGAACAGCCCAGAAGTTGAATCAGAAAAAAAAAATACTTTTTATTTTATTTTGGTGGATATGATGAAGATGAGGTTGGGTGATGATTGTGATTTTGTATTGTGTTGGATTTAAAATTGAAGATGAAGATGAGGTTGGATCTTAGTTGTGAATAAAAGAAGATGGAGAGAGAGAGAAAGAGGGAGAGAGAGGCGGTGAGAGTGAGGTGAGACTTGAGAGTGAGGGAGAGAGAAAGAGATTAGAGTTAGAGTTTGTTTTTATTAATTTTGTTTTTTTAGTTGTTTTTATTATTTAATTTAATTTAATTTATTAATTTAAATGCATTTAATATATATATATAATATTATTTCATTTAAAGTTTAATTTAAAAACGTCTTTGTTTTTTAATTATTTGTAATTACAATGGTGTCCTTTTAGTAATTTTACACAATCACAGCACTTTTTACTTCTAGTTTACCAAACACATTGAAATTGTTTTTGGTTCTCACAGCACTTTTGAAAATCAGTTTACCAAACACTCAGCTGATTCTATCCACAGCAATTCCAAAAGCAATTCCCCCCACAGCAGATCCAAAAGCAATTCCCCCCACAACACAGCAATGCCAAACTGGGCCTAAATTTGGTGTCCAAATCTGGTGCCCAAATGATGTGGCATTACTATAATCCATTCATTTAAATTGGATTAGACTTGCATAATTGCAAAATAACATTATTCTTTTGAAAAAAATAAAAAAATATATAATAAAATCATTTAATTTTATATATTTAAAACAAAAATTTTAAAAGTGGAGCATTATTAGGTTGACAGAGGGCGACAAGACAATAGCACTACTCTTTTTAATGAATGTTTAACATCCAGCTTAATTAATTAAGACAACTATTGTCTTTGTTTATATTTATTTTTGTTTTCTTATATATATAATTATCCGATGTGGAATTCTAGTTTTTTTTTACGGAGTCGACTTTATAATGTTACAAAGATCATACATTCTTAAAAGTGACAATATCACTTTGTAATATTACAAAATAGGTTATGTATCATTACATAATGAATCCTGCAATGAAAAAAAATGTAAGTGAATCTCACACCTGAAACCTCATTTATATCTTAAATTAAAGTTATAATTAATACATGAATTTCTTCGTAATTGGCCTTCCTTTAATAATATGGACTAATTGTCCTAATTAGCATTACTAATTATTTTCTCTTATAAGGAAAAAAGTGTCAACTACGAAAATATGTATACATAATACACTAACGTAATCACAATGACATAACGATACACGTAGCATGATATCATATAGTGGCCGGCTACCTGCATGATTTAAACAAAAATATACTGAAGGCTGAAGCTTTCATGTTTGGCGGCCATGTGGCATCCAAAACATGAATGCTTTATTGGGAATAGCCGGTAGCTTTATTAATTTATATAAATTATATAAATTTTATTAATTATTAAAATAAAGAAAAATAGGATAAAAATTAAAAACAATATAAAAAAATAATGTTTAATGAGAATAAATTAAATTATTTTTTATGCTAATTATTTTTACGGTTTTGGTAACCACATTTACGGTTTCGGTAAATTTCATGGTTTCTTTAAAATTTTGCATGTAACTATGTTTACAGCCACGGTAACTACGTTTACAGGCTATGGTAACTACGTTTACAGCTACGGTAACTACATTTATGGTATCCATAACCATTTCATGGCTTCTTCAAAATTTTATTTGTAACTACGTTTGCGGTTACGGTAACTACATTTACTCCTTTGGTAACTATATTTACGGCTTCCGTAACCATTTCATGGTTTCTTTAAAATTTTCTTCTAACTACGTTTACGGCTACGGTAACAACATTTATGGCTTTAGTAACTACATTTCTGACTTCGGTAACCATTTCTTGGTTTCTTCAAAATTTTACTTGTAACTACGTTTACGGATATGGTAACTACATTTACGCATTTGGTAACAACATTTACAGCCTCGGTAACCATTTCATGGTTTCTTCAAAATTTGTTTGTAACTACTGACGGTAACTACATTTACTGTTTCGGTAACTACATTTACGGCTTCGGTAACCATTTCATGGTTTCTTCAAAATTTGCATGTAACTACTAACGGTAACTACATTTATGCCTTTGGTAACTACATTAACAGCTTCGGTAACCATTTCATATTTTCTTCAAAATTTTACTTATAACTACGTTTACGACTACGGTAACTACATTTACGGCTTTGGTAACTATTTATTGGCTACTTCAAAATTTTACTCGTAACTACTTTTATGGCTACGGTAACTACATATACTGTTTTGGTAACTAATAGTTTCACGATTTCTTCAAAATTGTCTTTTCATTACTTTTACGGCTTCCTTAAATATATTTTTAAGAAAAAAATAAATGAAATTAAAAAAAAGCAATTTTTAAAAAAACTTTTTTTATTTAAATTTATCTCTGGTCGTGTGATGGACGATTGGAGATTAGTTTTTTTTTAAAACAAGTGTGTGTGTATATATATATATATATATATATATAAGTCATTTTCTCTTCAGTACGTACTAATATAACTTATATCAGTGCGTTGCATGTGAACCACTGATTATGGAAAAGTTTTGACAAATGTATATATTTTGAGTCAAAGTATAAAAATCTAATGGATCCACATCAAAAGCACTGATATAACTTCATCAGATATATCTGATGTGGTTTAGTATAACTGATATATCTGATGAAGTTATATCAGTGCGTTCTGACTTGAAAATTTCTGTGTGTATATATATATATATATATATATATATATATAAACTTGTTCAAGAAATTAAAAAAAAAAACAGATTCAATCTCCACCATATTTAAAAAATAGATTGAATCTCCACCATATTTTTAAAGTAATATATTTAAAAAAAAAATTATTTAATCCCCAACTGTCCATCACAATGATGGACAATAAAATTTTAAAAAAGATTTTTGTTTTCAAAATTTTTTTTGCAAGAATATTTTTTCATTTTCTAGTGATTAATCTATTTACAAAATTAAAATGGGTGGCCATTAGATAAGCATCTGACCAAATGAGTGACTATTGAAGGTAATTTTCCCTAGTTAGTATTCATAAACTAATACAAAATTAAAAAATTATTAGTCATTCAAAACGGTATAACTTGTTGATTTTTTTTTTTCTAAAACAACTATTAAAATAAATTCAAGGTTTAGGGAAGAAAGATATGACTCAGATCCATAACTTTATAATGTAGGTGTGAGGGATATACACGGTAGCTTAAAGTTGATTTAATATTTATATGGACACAACTATAAAATACTTTAAATGTGGTTTAGTAATAAGAACATTCAGGGGTTGTTTGTTTTTTTCACTTAAAACTTAATGGGTCTGAATCATAATTATTAAGTTGTTTTGTTTTTTTTTAAGTGGTCAAACAACTTAAAAATACCAAAAAACAACTTAAAATAAAAAGTAAAAAATCTTGACTTTTCACTTAATCGCAAACCACTGAATTGCATTAAATACAATCCAAAATCTTTTCTTCCGATAATATCTCCCATGTATAACATATATCTAATTTCTTCATAATTATATATGGTACATAAATCTTTATTTTAAAATATTGCTTATTTTAAATATCTTTAAAAATAAAAAGAACCCTAATCACTTCTCATATTGTTTTTTAATATAAATATTTTGTTATGATATTAGGGTGATGTATTTATATATTATTTTTTTAGAGTGTTTTGTATGAGTTTTCTTGCTGTCCATTTTATTTTTTATTTAAAAAAAAAAACATTTTCTTTTCTTAGTAAAAATGAAGTTTATTTGTAATTGAAGAAGAAGATCATGATCATATGTGTTTATATATAATTATTATTTTTGGATCGTTTTTATTTCATATTATATGTATAATTGTTTAACATGGGTATAAATGTAAAATTATTTAGTTTCAGACAATTTTACTTTTAAAAAATAAACGTGTTGACAATACATTCAGATGTGTGGAAAAAAAAAACAAACATGTCATTTAAGTTCAGATTTCAGTCTCTATTCAGTCTTCAGAAAAATTCAGGATTATTCAGTCTTCATACAAAAAAACAAACGACCCCTCATTCAATTTGATAATATTCTCATGTTCGAATTGCTTACGGCAACATACACACAACTGACAAGACCACATGCCATCCATTGGTCATGGTCATGCACTCAAACCAGTCGCACCAGTTTTAGGTTTATATCATATTTTATATTTTAAATAAAAACTATTTGCATCTGATCATTTAAATCGAATTTTTTGTTTCATTCGAAGGATTAAAAGCTTGGATAAAGCTTGGATAAGCTTCAGCATCACACAGGGCATTTTATCCCATGTATAATAGCTGATCCCTATCATATAATGATCAAAGTTAAGGATTGGATCTCCTTTTACAACAACAACAAAAAATGGTTTTAATTCAAAATTGGTCTCCAACTGTCCATCATTGTGATGGACAATTGGAGATCAACTTTTTGAAAAGTTTTTTTATTCATAATTTTTACTTTTTTACAAAAAAAATTCATTAAAATTTTGTTTGATCTCCACCATCTATCTCATGAGTAGATAATGGAGATATGTAATATGTTTATTTTTTATTTTCAATTAATCTATTTTTTTTAAAAAAATATTTGTTGGAATAACAAAAATACCGTTATTTTTTACGATCAAACTTGTTCAACAGTTGAATTTGCCTAAAAGCGGATTAACGATTAAGTTTGACTAATATCGATTAAGTTTGACTTGATCAACGGTTAAAGATCTCCATTGATGGAGCGATCTCCCTCAACTAGCCCATCGATGGAGATCTAAAGATCTCCATCAATAGAGATAACATGGTGGAGATCCAATCTCCACCATTTTTATTATTATTATTTTCATTTTTACTCTTTTTTGTTTTACTTATTTTTTATTAAAAAAATTAGATGTATTAAATTTTGTAAAAAAAATTCAATAGATGTAATGATTTCAATTTGGATCCAATATTGGATTTTTTTTTACTTTATAATTTTTTTGACAAATTAAAAAATATTTTTATTTTGTTAAATCATTTTTAATTTCAATTTCTGCCAATTTACCTTATTATAGGTAAATGTTTGAAATCTGTAACAAAATAGTAAACGGTAGAGGGTATTGTAGGTATTGTTTTAACGATAGAGGGATTTTGGTGAATAGAGTAAAATATAGGGGGAAACTAACTAATAATAGAACTATAGGGGGAATATGACCAATATAGCAAACTTAAGAGGAAAATGATAATATCTCTTTATTTTGCCTTTGTATATTTTTATATATAATTTTTTTTGAAGTATATTTTTATAGATAAATTGATATGAGAAATATTGAATAAGTGATAATAAACTTAATTGGTTTCTATGACCCTATGCTAAATCCGTAATTAAGGATTTTCAAAAACATTAATTCACTACAAGATATCTGAATGCTAAGATGAGGATTATCTATGATCACTATGTGACCAACAAGATGTGGTAAATGGCAGCAAAAGATCTTTCGTGCCGAAAGAACTTGATTAGGAGATAAATTGGTTTCGTTTCAAACTGACGCAATTGTAGTGATTGTATCAGAAGATTTAAGTTTTTGGTGAGATCACTCTTAAATGAGCACCCGCAATAGTACGGAGCCGTGGAAGTAGTACAATGATAATAAAGTTCGTTCCATAGGGATTGATGAATTGAGTACCTCAATTGATTAATTAACTACTATCTAGACAAGCAATTAGTTGATGATTGGTTTCAAAACTACTTAAATTAAACTAGAACTAGAAATTGCAATAAATGAGACTAACAAACAAGTAATAAAGCAAGTCATACACAAACAAGTGATTGTATTACTTATAATATATGAGGCTAAGACCTAGAATCCACATAACCAATTCTTACCAATTTATAGGCCCACCGTTAAAGATAAATTACGCTAATGTGAATGTAGACTCGTGATACCCTTAATTAGTCTCTACTCTCTCTCGAGTTATAGAAACAACACCTATATGCACCAATAACCTATATCTCGATGGTCATCCGAAATGCACACAAGTTCATTACGCATAATGGTCCACTAATTGAGTCCTAGATACTATCATCGAGTGTTTCTACCTTACTAGACCTCTATCATGCATTTCATCGAGTACGTTGTATGCTTCTCCTCTCGGTGCATCACACAACAACCAAATAAATATTAAATGCCAGCTACACATTCAATATTGATTATAACATGAAACACGCATACATAAACACAAGCAATAGGGATAAAATGGTGGTCTTTCATTGATAATTCATGGTAAAGGCTTCATCTTGGCCTTAGCCAAGTAAAGTTTAGTTCATAATGTAAGATGTGGCCATACAAGATATGGAATAAGTATAAGCCATTAATGAGTACAAGTAAAAGTAAAGAGAGAAATGAAAAAAGTAAACAAAGTTGAAGAAATCCCCCTCTCTAGCTAGCTTATGCTTGGTTATGCTTGGGTGTGCTTGGTTCCTTCCCTCATTGACTTCTTTAGCTCCAAAAGGGGGTTTTGATGGCTGGTCTAGGTGAGGAAATCAGGTGTTGAGTGGTTGGTGAAGTGGGTTTTGAGGTTAGATGGTGATTTTATAAAGGTTTTAGGTGATTTGGTGAAGGATTTGGGTTAAAGATTGGTTCTTGGAGGTTTTGGATTGTAAATGGAGTCTTTGGAGCTCAAGGGTCGTGGTAGAGGTCCTGAAGAAGAGCTAAAATGAGGGTATTTATAGTGTGTGGGAATCAGGGCACGAAACCCCAAAAGTTCTTCAGAAATTAAGTCTGGTCGCTGCTCACTCGCTGTACGTACGGCGGGTGAATATCGGTTCTCCTTTGAAAACTCTACAGCGAGCTACAGGCGGGACACAAGCGGTGATCCTTCTGGAGCAAATCCGTTGTACACTCGTTGTACGTAAGGCGGCTGTACGTAAGGCGGGTGAACATCGGTTCTTCTTTGAAATGGTAGCACCAAATCGTTGTTCGAACGGCGATAATGAGACGAGCTGGGGGCGATGACATTCTGGACCAAAACCGCCTTACACCCGCTGTGCGTAGGGCGAGTGTACGGCGGTTTAAGCTCTACTTCTTCAAAAATTCCAGATTTACCCCAAACTTCTTCAATCTTTGCATAAACGCCCCTAGTAAGCTACAAACATGCACAAGCTCCATTTAACCAATAACTACCTGGTTTTACCCAGGAAACGGAGGCGAAAAGATAGGAAATTTAGGCTACACGAAGTGTAGAAATAAGCAATATCAAAGTTTGGTTAAGAAACAAATTAGAAAAACCATGGAAATTATACATGCAAGAGCTATTTTTTTTTTTGTTGAAATATTACAATAATTAGGAATTTTGGAAATGGACGGACTCGAATCCACAACTTTATGGAATCATGGTGTAGATTTGAAAGTCTTTGTTTAATTTATTACTGTTTACTTATCTTATATATTTATGTGTGTTAATAAAAAAAAGAATAATATTATTTTGTTCAAATTTGATGTCCAAATGATGTTGCAACACTTTAATCCATTCATTTAAATTGTATTATAATTGCATGATTTCAATAAATGGATTAGAGTGTAGCCACATCATTTGAGCATCATATTTGGGTAAGGTAACATTACTCTAAACTAAATTAACGAATACTAATGATAGTCAATCCAAAAATTTAGCCCCAAAACCAATTCAAATGATATGACAAGTGATTTGTCCTTGTCATATCATTCACCACATCACCCAGTAATTTGTGTGGTGATGCCAACTCATTTACTACATCATTTGAGTTGAATTTTAGGTTAATATTTTGGATTGTAATAATTTAAATTTGTTCTATCTAATCCGATTATATCCGATTATTTTGTTTGACACTCTATCTAGTCCGAATTTATCAACACGCTTTCGTTAAATTAAAAACAACATATCCCATTTTGTTGGTGAGTGGCACTGACATTAGTGTTGGTAATCCTATCACATCAGGCCATGTGGCTTGGAAAATGTGGGTAATCCTATCACATCACACCATATGGCTTGTCCAAGCCACATGGCCTGACGTGATTGGAATGAATTCTACAAATATTTTTTTTTTCTCTGGAAGATAACGTCACTGATGATATAACCATATATTTTTTTTTAAAGTATACAATGACATAACCAATTAACCATAAGTTTTGTCAAGGTGATCTCTATCAAAAAAAAAAAAAAAACTAATAGCAGTGTTTTTCCTTCAATAGTTATTATCTAATGTTGACATTTGGATTTTAATATAACGAAAATTAAGATGTCAAAAACGTTAAATTTGGTAAACTTTACAATCAATTTACATATTATGACACAAACTTCATGAATTACTTAAATATTAAAATATAAATTATTAACTTGGTGATAGTCACACAACATTAGCATCCATGAGTGTTAGAAATTTTTAGAACCCTATTCAATATTACAAACTTCATGACTATAATTTTCTATATATAAAAATATATTTTGAATGAAACTTCATAATTATAAAGATTTTACATGGAAATCTTCATTATAAACTCTTATGAGTCAATTATATAAGTTCACAACATTCTAACATTTTTTTTTATTCTAACATAATATTACATAAGAATAATTTTTTTTAAAATTTAACATTAAACTGAACATGGGTCTGCCAGGATCAGTTGAGATCAAACACTACGCACGGCCACGATAATCGAAAGAGATCTACTCCTACAATAACAGAGAGAAAACTCCCAACACATATTTATAAAATGTGTATAGTGTAATTCAAACCTTCCACCACTAATATAGAATAAGAGGTACACAACACATATGCTAAGAGAAACTGTGAACCTAAGAATAATTAATAATCTTTGTGTTTTTTTTTTATACATATATTTTTTTCTTTTTTCACTAACATTGAAGTCATTTGTAATTGCAAGGATGTATGGTCTGTCGTCCACACGTACGGCAGAGCAGAGAAACAATGCATGGCCGCATTATGGGGACCAACAAATTTTTTTCTTACAACATAAATTGTGGAATTAATTAATTTCCATGTAGAAACTGGATTTTTCTAAGTCTATTTTGCAGTTTCCAGTGAATTTTCAGTGCTTGGATAACGGAGACCAGGTTGACTGAAGTCAGAGAATTGCAGTAGTTGCATGATGCATGCATTATTGATCACTTTGGAATACAATGAATGTGATATATGTGAATATGTGATCGAACGGACCCTTTCAACACGCTCTTTAAGGATATTCAATTACGTGTAATAAGTTTATGATATTGTATATGTAGCCATGTAGGAGGTTTTAGGCAGGGGCCGATCCACAAAGAGATTAGATGGGGTCTGTGTCCCACCTCAAATTAAAAAAAAAATCATTTTATATTTATATATATATATATATATATATATATATCAGAAATAACACATTATGAAATATGTTTTCATGCAGCACTGTTGGTTTATTATTTTCAATTCATTGGTTCAATTCTCACCATAAGCAAAACAAATACTTTTTAATATCTATTTTTATTTTACACTCGTTTCCAATTTCTTTATAAAATTTCCATTTTCTTCTACAACAAAATAATCTATTTTCTTTTTCCCCTCGTTGTTAAATTCTTAACTACCCTTAATTTGTGGTTTACTTAATTCAATTTTATTATATAGTAAATTATCTTATCTATTTTTATTTTGAAATTTTCTTATTTCTAATATTTTTAGTTTGACATACCTAACATATCCAATCAATAAGCCCTAAAATCTCAAATTTAAATTTATTATATTAAAATAGTCCATCTATTATTATGATTCATTTTATTTTATCCTTTATATTTTTCTTTATTTTATTATTCTAACTTATTTAGAATCAATAATTAGAAAAATAAAAAATTCAAAAACATTTCTAGTAATATTTATTAATCAATTATTTTTGTATAAATTAAAGTGAATTCATTATAAATACAAAACAAATGTTTTTATTATAAAAATATATTTTAATTTTTTTACGAATAAATACTATAATTTTTCATTGTTCATGTTGTTTTCTTGTTATTGTTTATTTTTTTAATATTTTGTTTCTTGTTTTTAGTTCTTTTAAATGTAAGATTATTTAATTCATTTCGAGTAAGTATTCTATTTTTTTTTATTAAAAATTCATTATACTATCATTTTTTATATAAAAAAAACACATTTAATATGATTTTAAATTTTCATTGTTTTTTCTAAATAATTGTTTTTTGTTCAAGTGCCCAACCTCGTTAAAATTTCTGGGTCCGCCACTGGTTTTAGGTACGAAGATTCTAGACGCGTTTATGTGGACTCTAGCTGACTCTGTAATGTTATTGAGTCATAGAGTCAGAAGAGTTAACTTTATAACATTACTGAGTGACTTTAAAAATTTTATACCAACGTCATAAAATCGAATCCTCCACGAAAAAAACGTATAAGATCCCATACATATTCGGTAATCCTAGATATAGTAATTGAAAAAGTATGTTGAGCAAGTATGTTGAGCGTCCAATAACCACATAGAAAAATTGACTATAAATATTCGAGTCAAAATTATATCCAAAAAGACTAGACTTATGGCTGACTTTATCGGGATATCATAGAATTTAATATCCTAATTATCCAATAATTTTCACATAAGTGAGCACTGACAGGAAAATGATTGTCTAATTATCTGAGAGGAAATAATTCCATACTTTAATCTTTGAAATTCCAGTTTTCATTATTATTATTATTATTATTATTATTATTTAAGAAAATCTTCTTATAGGAATAAGTCCTTGCAAAAATTCCATTCTTTTTGCACTTAGTAATTTCTTGGTATTTGTGATGAATCAAAGTCATTATTTTATCTCCAATTTTTAATTTTACATTAGCAGATCCTTATAAAATGCAAATGAATGTCTTACGAATAATACTGAAAAAAATAGTTTTTCATTTTATTAATTTATCTCATTTATTATCATATCAAACCCTACTAAAATCTTTACAAAAGGGAAAACGGATGACATTTTGAACTCGAGAAGTTTTTTTTTTCTTTTTCTTTTTGAACCGGAGGAGGGAGGATTTAAACTTGGAACCTCAACTTCGTTGAGAGATGTAGTTACCACTAGGTTATGTCTACTACCATGTTAAACTCAAAAAGGAATATATGAGAGTAAACAACGAGCCTAATTCTTAGAATATAATTTTATGCTCAGCAGATCTTTGTTTAGATCTAAGACATTTGAATATAATACTTTGTTTTTAAATATAATAAAAGTGAAATAAATAAAATAAATGAATGTCCGCCATTAATTACACATGTCACCATATTTATTTAGAGATCTTTGTCTTGATTTAAAACATAATACTTTGTATTTAAATATAATAAAATAAAATAAATAAAATAAATAAATGTCGTCATTAATTACACATGTCACCAAATTTATTTAAAGGGGGAATTATAGTTTGATCCTTATATTTTAAGGAAACATTGTTTTTTTTACCTGACTTATATGTATTAGGGTCTTTGGTCATCATCTTTTTGGAAATGCATCAAAAAAGTCCCTCTGACCAAAAAGTTGACGGTCAACATTAAAACAATTGTCAAAAAGACGGTTTTACCCCTAAGCTATGTGAAAAAACTGAAATGCCCGATTGAACTCTCAACCTTGTAGTTAAAAGCAATAAGATCTAACCAGTTGAGCTACTCCAACTCATTGTTGACGGTTTGTCTATTTAAATGTATATATAGTTTTATGATTTGTTTAAAATAATATAAATCTATTATATATTTTAAAATAAACTCATATATATATATAATTTGAAATAATTTGTTTAAAATATTTTAAATCTGTTCTTTCTTTTTCTTTTTTGAATTTTTCCCTCGTTTTTAAAATAAAATATTTTTTGAAAAGGAAAAAAAATTCAAAAAAGAAAGAAAGAAAAAGAAAATAAGAAAACAAAATGAAACCCAGAAAATCAAAGCCCGTGATTTTTTTTTAATTTTTTTAAAGTTTTTTTCCTTTTCAAAAAATATTTTATTTCAATTTGATAAAAAAACCCAGTAAATCAAAGTACATATATTGAAAAAAAAAATCAAAAAAGAAAAAAAATTCCCTTTTGTATTTTTTTTTCATAAATCTTTTTTGATATATTAATATTAAATATGATTTGATTTAAAATTATATAAATGGGTTTATTTTAAAATATATAACAGATTTAAATAATTTTAACCAAATTATATAACTATATATAAATTTAAATCGACAAACCTCCAACAATGAGTTGGAGTGGTTTAGTTGGTTAAAGCTTATTGCTTTTAATGTCAAGGTTGATTGTTCAATCCTTGATAGAGACCTTTTAATTACCAAAGACCCTAATACATATAAGTCAGGTAAAAAAAACAATATTTCCTTAAAACGTAAGACACTTGAAGATAATACTTTGCATTTAAATAAAATAAAAGTGAAATAAATAAAATAAATAAATGTCCGTCATTAATTACACATGTTACCATGTTTATTTAGAGATCTTTGTCTTGATCTAAAATAGAATACTTTGTGTTTAAATATAATAAAATGAAATAAATAGAATAAATAAATGTCTACCATTAATTACACATGTCACCAAATTTATTTAAATTAGAACAAATATCAACTCAATAGTAGATCCAAATTCCTCTTTAATGGAATAGACCTTACGTAATCAGAACTAATCCGTTCCGTCCAACAATTCTATAAATGCTAGCTCATAAAAAAAATGATTTCAATTTTAAATAAATAAAAAACTCAAAAAGAATTACTCATAAAGATGAGATGCAAAAGTTTGCCTTTTTAATTTTTATTTTCCTTTATACTTCTTCCCTTTCCCTTGTTGACTATTTTAAAATATTATAAAATTATAGTAATTACAAGTTTTGTTTACAACTATATACGTATGTGGTTTTGTTAATTAATTATGCTATGGTCATTCTTAATTTGTAAACACATCTAAATAAAAGCAAAAACCATTCCATTAAGCTACTTGTAACGTGTGATTATTAAAAGTGAGCAAGTGGTTTACAAAAGCTATTAATAAATTGGAAAAAAATAATATATTTTTTGAAGTTGATTAGTTTGAGTTCTTTTAGTACATATCTTTGCTAATAATAACTTTTACAATATATTTATATTTCTAACATATATATATACAAGTATTACAAGAATTATTACAATATCTCAAAACGGGAGATAACTACTCCCACAATCTGAAAAAAAAAAACTCTCTACACATGGTTATAAAATGCACGTGGTGAGATTTAAACCCATCACCACTTATGTGGAATGAAGATGCACTATCAGTTCTGTTAAAATGTGATGTGCTATTTCTAACTTATATTATTATATATAATTATTGACAAATACTTATGTTGAACTAGTACTCTTTCTTCTTCTGTAATATTTATATACATTTTTAAAATATATTTTTGTTAAATTTGTTTTTTTTTTGAAAAGTTTTTAATATTGCTTGCTAAATGGTTTATTTTTATTGGTGTCCACATCATGTGTCATAACTCATAAGGCTTTGTGTAAAGTAAAAAAAAAGGAATTTGGATAAGGTCATAGGCAAGTCAATTGATGAGAGAGTGAAAAAAATGAAAATTTTAAGAATTTTTTTCCCTTTCACACAATCTATCCCCATTTTTAAGTTGATAATGTACAACTTTTGAATTTCATGGTTAGGCTTTTTAATTTGCTACGAAAGTTCAAAAAAATCTGAATGAGACAGATGTACTATGTCGTATCATGTCGATTCTCCCAAAAGAACAAAAGTTACAACTAAAATTTAGTTGATTGGATGTACATTTATGGTAGAGAAAAAAAAAACCTTCCTAAATAGGTTTCTTTTGCCGTAAAACAGATATCAATACCTAAATGAAAATTTTTTGTTTGAAAGTTCAATAAATTGAATAAGAGTTATGTTATTTTATCTAAATTTTAGAACTAAATGATGTAGCATCCCTAAAATCTAATTATTTCAATTATGCAATCATAATATAAAGAAATAAAAAATACCATATTATTTAGACATTAAATTTGGACAAAATAACATTATTGACCGAATAGAATAATATAGTACATCAAACATGAAAGGAGAGGCTTTGAGGTTGGTGGGAAAATGTGAAAATTCAAAAAAATACATGTCACATGTCACAACTGACAAGTTAATATTAGGAGATTCTTGAAAGGGGTTTTGAAGATTTTACATGGAAGTTAATCAAAAGGTTTGATTCATGTATCAAGTCTAGGTTTCCGAGTATAGATAAAAGTCTAAAAAATGGAATAAGTACTATTTTGATCAACAAGAAAAACATTGTTTTGAATGATTCAATATTCTAATTCTAATCAAAGTGTTATTAGTGAACTTCATGGACTCTTCCTTGAAATTAAAGGGTCATTGAATACTCTTATGGTCACAACAACTCTGACCAAGTAGAACTTATGTATTATTAATCTTTTTAGATTAGTGAAACCGTTTATGAGTACAGTAAGTAACTTGTGATTACTTTTGTGGAGTTGGAAAGTTGCCGCACACATATCGTTAAGCCATAAACACTTTTACAAAATCATGTACGATCTTTCCCATTAACACAAATTTAATCATATATCTTCATCCGTAAAACCAATAACATCATCAAATGTAGATATGTAGAAATACCTTCATATATATATATATATATATATATATGTATATATTTACGATCAACTGTTGCTATTGCTATTGCTATATATGAACAATTGTAATCCTAATTCCTAATTAATATACTTCGAATGGTTTTGTAATGTTTATGATGTTAGAACTTCCCAAGCAGATGTTTAGGCAACTTGCAGATTATGTGGTTTGATATCTCTAGCTTGCAAGTAGGACAGAAACTGGCCAGGCAGCTTTTCCAGAAGAGCTTGAACAGCAGAATATATCAAACCATATACCCTGAACGCTATGTGGGTATTGGAGAGGGACGAAATGTCGTCTCTTATGATAATGTCGATGATCCATTGACATTGAAAAATGCAATGGAAGATCCTGACAAAGAGGAATGACTTAAAGTCATGAATCTCGAGATGAAGTCCATGAACTCCAACTCAGTCTGGGAACTTGTAGACTTACTGGATGGGATAGAATCCATAGGGTGTAAGTGGATCTACAAAAAAAAAAGAGTAGACGAGAAGGTAAAAACCTTTAAGGCAAGGCTAGTGGCAAAGGGTTATACAAAAAAGGAGGGGGTCGATTATGATGAGACCTTCTCAACAGTAGCCATATTTAAGTCTATTAGGATTCTCTTATCTATTGCTGCCTATTTCGATTATGAAATTTGGCAAATGGACTTCAAGACTGCATTTTTGAATAGCAATCTTGATGAGAGCATCAACATGATGCAACTAGAGAGATTCGTATCTCCAGATCAAGAGCAAAAAGTTTACAAGTTGCAAAGGTCCATTTATGGACTAAAGCAAGCATCTAGATCTTGAAACATCAGGTTTGATAATGCTATCAAAACCTGTGGCTTTGAACAAAACGTCGAAAAGCCTTATGTCTACAAGCACATTATTGACAAGAAAGTAGTTTTCTTAGTCCTATATGTAGATGATATCCTACTCATTGGGAATGGCGTAGGGGTATTGTCAGAAGTAAAGGGCTGGCTGGCTAGCCAATTCCAAATGAAAGATTTGGGAGAGACGAGTTATGTTCTAAGGATCCAATTAATTAGGGATCGTAAGAACAAACTCTCAGCATTGTCTCAGGCATCGTATATCGACAAGATACTTGTGCGATTTTCGATGCAGAACTCCAAGAAAGGTAATTTACTTTCTAGACATTGAGTTCTCTTGTCTAAGGAATAGTGTCCTAAGACACCTCAAGAAGTTGAGGATATGAGACATGTTCCCTATGCGTTTGCAGTAGGCAGTCTTATGTATGCTATGTTATGCACGAGACCTGACATCTGCTTCACAGTGAGAGTAGCCAGTAGGTTTCAGTCTAACCCAGAATTGGATCATTGGGTTGCTGTGAAGGTCATTCTCAAGTATCTTTGGAGATCATGAATCTATATGCTAGTATATTCCGAGCAGGATTTGATCCCGTTAGGATATACGGATTATGATTTTCAGTCATATAGGGATTTTAGGAAATCCACATCTGGATCAGTTTTCACCCTTGGTGGTGGAGCCATAGTATGAAAGAGTGTTAAGCAATCATGTATTGTTGACTCCACCATGGAAGCCGAATATGTAGCAGCTTGTGAAACAACCAAAGAGGCTGTCTGGCTCCATAAGTTCTTGACTGATCTGGAAGTTGTTCTAAATCTGGATAAGCCCATCACACTTTATTATGATAAAAGTGGTGTTGTGACTAATTTCAAAGAACCAAGAAGCCACAAGAGAGAGAAACATATAGAGGGGAAATATCATTTCATTAGAGAGATAATGTAGATGGGGGATGTGACCGTGACCAAGATAGCGTTGCTGGACAATCACGCTGATCCATTTACGAAAACCTTAACGACTAAAGTGTTTGAAGGTCACCTGAAGGGTCTAGGTTTATGAGATATGTCTCACATGCTTTAGTGCAAGTAGGAGATTGTTGAGGTATATGCTCTAAATCTTGTAATTTGTAAATGTGAATAAAATATTAATAAAAGAAGTCGTTTATTCATTCTATAAATTTGTCTCATACATTTATATCATGTATACTTAACATTCAAGATTGCCGCATGTAATCCCTAACTGAGTATATAAGTGTCATATAGAGAAATTCAATTTGAGATGAGTAATCTAAATAGTCCTTAGATAGCAAATAGAGCTGAGTACTTTATTTGTGGTTAATCTACAGTTGCGGTCCATTCTGAAATGTACGGCGGTCTTATCCTATACTATTCATATGGTGATATGAGAATGTAGGCACCTTATATGATGTGATCATATAAGACTGGGCCACGATCTATATGCATCTCTCACCAAGATCCGTTACATGATGAGATTCATATATATATCAACTAATGATGACTATATATGGGTGATCTTAATCCTGAGTGTCTTATCGACTTCTTCAGGTTAGATCGTGGTTTTTGATATACCATGGGTGAGATCAGAGTTGCATTCCCAGTCAATAACTTCGTATGTTGGAATCGCGGTTTGACTTGTGGCTGGGAAGGTATGCACACTGTAGTGGAATCCACACCTTCTTGCGAGAAGTAGACAGCAGTTCCCTTAAGGGTTGATTCGGGGCTTGAACAATATGAGTGATCTCTTTCTTCAGTAAAGGAAGTTATGATTTATTGTTCATTAGAGAATCAATGGTACTTAAAGGAAAAGATATAATTAGAGGGGTATCAGACTTTATGACATAGCTCTAATTACGAACTACTTGTGGAGGATCATATCATATGTAATAGTTATATCAATGGACAACTGTAATTTCGGGTTGTGTAATACATCTACAATTGCGAGAGTGCAGTCTCCAGTTTTTAGTGGAATATCTCTGATGTTAATAATCATGAAATATTAATTAATGAGTTTAATTAATTATTTCTAAGTATTATTTGAGCTCAAAACTGTGGGTCTATTAAGTCTCCTTGCTAGCCCGATTGATTAAAGGTAACAAGGGTCACGGTTAATTAATTGGATTGTTCAATTAATTGTGTTACAAAAGTGACACGTTTTTATTCAGAAATTAATTAAATAATGAGATTATTTAATTAATATAATAATAATTAAATTAATTAAATAATTAGAGTATTTAATTAATGAATTGATAATTATGAATTATGAATTAATTATTAATTGGAGGTTGCAGATTCAAATCATGACTGTAATAAAGATAAAATAATTAGATTATTTTATTCTATACAAAGTCTAGTATTTAAAGTACAAATCAATTAGGGTTATGTGGGAGTTAGAATCTTACTCTACCTAGGACACTTAAATGATAATTATCCTTTTAATGTATGGAGATATATTTTGAAAATGATTTGTATCTAGTTATAAATATATATAGATATATTAACATAACTAAGATACAGACTCATTGTCATTGATTGAACCAAAAACACAAAAATCAAAAACCCTAGAGAGTCTAGGGAGATTTCGGCCAAGTAATAATAATAATAATAAAAAATATACTTGTTGTGGCCGAATTTTGTCAAGAAGAAAATGAGTTTTCTTCAAGTCTCTACATCCTCCTGTACGTTCCTAGAATATCGTGACGTGCCCACACACAGTTACAGGATCGCGGGACATAGCGAGGAAGACTTGATGGTTCGTAATCGGAATAAAGCTTAAAGAAACGAAGGAGTAGATTTACAAGGTGATCGGTCTATTTATATACATATTTTAGGTCCCCATTTCCTATTATTTACGCTTTGTTCTTGAGTGAAATTAGGTATTTTATGTGTTTGTTAAGCATGTGTAGGTCACATTTCCTTAAAAGAGGTGTTCGTTAATTTTTCCAAGAAAAGGAGTCTAAAAGTGAGAAAAAGGGCAAATCTGTGAAGTACCGCTGTGGAGGTCGCTTGCCATGCACTGCATAAATCGTTGTCTATCTAGTGGTGCAGATCAGTAGGTACTCGTTTGTTACCCGCGGTCCATACCGCTTGACAAGAAGTATTTCAGTCGCGGTCCACAGAGCGCTAAAGATCAGTAGGTACATTGCTGCACAGACCGCGGTTCAGGCATGAGTCTGCCAAGCGGTATGGAGAGCGGTCGTGCACATTCCTTGTTTTGGGCGGAGATCTTGAAACCCTAATTTTTGGAGATCATATAAATACTTCTTATTGAGAGTTAGAGAGGACTACTCTTTTCTATTATTATTCCTGGAACAACAACACAATTTTCTTAATCATCTTTACACATAGAAGATTTGAAGACGAAGGGGAATTCATCATTGAAGATCTTAATGAGTTTTATCTTTTCTTTCTCTTCTCTTTTTATTTTCAACATGTGTAACTAATCCCATAACTAGGGAATCAATGTGAACCTTTTGTGAATGCTCATATATGGATTAATTATTATTTCATCAATTAAAATTCTTGATTTATTCATTATTCTTAATTGCTTGATCCTCATTAGTTTTAATATTTATTCACACCATAGACAAAGGGTGAATAACTATTTGGCATGATTTTAGGGTTAAGACTATCTGAGAATTAGGGTTAGAGTATAGACCAAACATAATCTTGATTAATGCTCTTTTGAATGAATGAATTTTATCTTTAGCATAGACCAAGCAAAGTATAGAATTTGGTTCTTAATTCTTGCGCTTAAAGGGTTTCCGATCACTGTTCACACCATAGACCAAGGGTGAATAGTGGTTGGGAGCACGTGACTCATTCCATGACCATACGGTAATAGTCACATTAAAGACAAAGAATGAACCCTAGAATTGATTGAATCTTGTTTACAAATTAATTCCATATATCGAGTGTTCATAATTGGGGATCATTGATGACCTAGTGTTTTCTCTCCATTGATCACAACCATATTCTCATTAATTGGTTTTTTTTAGATTAATTTAATTTAGTTTTAGTTTAATCAATCAAACAAACGACATCTTTGGTTACTTTTACTTTAATTAGAATTAAAATTAGTTTTCAATCAATAAATCTCTTTTCCTCGTGGGAACGATCCTTACTTGGCACTGTACTTATCTTCACGATTCGTGCACTTGCGAGTATAGTTTTTAATAACACGATTTTACAACACCACAAGGGTATGATCTAATACTCATTCTATATTCTTGTATATTGTATATGGTTTATACGTTGCACAATTTTTTTAAAACCCCGTTTCCGTTGCGCAACGTAAATCTGGGTTCCTACATGCTTGTACATGATCGTGTGTGAGTAGTAGGAAAGACCAAGAATATAATGGATTTATCTTAAAACTAGCCTTAAAATTGGATTGAAGTGCTTAACGAGACTAAGAGAGTGCATTGAGTGGTCTGGAAAAGGTTGCATTGATTCCCTAATGTTTCTCTCTCATATATCCATCCTTGTGTGTGTTGTTGTGTTAATTTAGTCATTAATTTCAAGTTGCAAGTTAGTTAAGTTCAAAACTCAACTGTTTCCAACAAATCAAGCATTATACAATTTAATTTTCATGCACTTAGAGTAGATTTAACTTAGACTAATTGGCATTCAACCTATAGAATCACTGATCCCAATGAGCGAACTTTCTTTTAAATTGAACAGAGATTTTACTGCATCAACAAGTGTGTCACGTTTATGACATGCATGACCGTCTCCAAAAATTTTGGGGCCTGATCGATTTTAAGATATTAATAGAAATTAGGGCTCTATATAAAATCATTATCATTAACATAAAAAAAATTAAATAAATATTTCTTTATTTACCAAATACAATGTAATCCATATAATTTAAAACAAAAAATATTTATCGTATCTAAAAACATAAAAACAAAACATTGTTTACATTTCTATTCTTCTTGCTTTCTGAAGTGCAAATTAACTAATTATACTGCTACCATCAAGATTCCTAATTGGACTATCTTTCATAGGAAAAAAAAATCAATTAGACTCAGACAATTTTGACTCAGACGATGTCAAACTAAGTCTGATATGTTAGAATTCAATTGAGCTTTGATGCTTATTTTTATTAAATTGAACTAGATATAAATAATTGAGCCTTATTAAAAATAAGTAAAGAAATTTTTAAGATTGGACATTTCTTAAACTTAAATAGATTGGACCTGAGGCCCCTAATTTGATAAAAGATGAAGAAGTAGATTGGACTTTTTAGGGACCTAGCAAAATGCTGGGTTTGCTACCCCTATAGGCTGACCCTGATTACATGTGTAATCCACCGATTACGTATTTGGAATGTAGTTGTCCACTGATTATGTATTCCGAATGTGGTCAAATTTAGTACAAATCGAGAGATTTATTGTGGTCCACGTTATAAATGAAAGGGGTAACTTGTCCTCCCATTGCAATTAACTAAAACCTGGGGCATGTAGTGCACTCAAAAGAATACTTGGGACTAGAGGTGTCCACAGTTTGGTTAAACCGGCGGTTAAAAACCGAAATCGAAATTGGAAAACCGGAACTGAAACCGAAACCGGCGGTTACAAAACCGGTTGGAAACCGGTTGAAGCCGGTTCGGTTTCGGTTTGGGCTTTGGAAAAACCGCCCAAAAACAGTCCAAAACCGCCCAAAACCGGCGGTTAAAACCGACGGTTTAACCACCGGTTTATATATATAAAAAAAACCGTCAAAAACCGTCCAAAACTGGCGGTTTAACCGCCGGTTTACATAAAAAAAATAAAAAAAACCGTCCAAAACCGCCCCAAAACCGTCCAAAACCGTCAAACCGTCGGTTAAAAACAGAACCAAAACTGAAATTTTTCGATTCGGTTTCGGTTCGTCCTCTCCACGGAACCGGAACCGCAGGTTTCGAACCGAAACCGGCCCGAACCGGAACCGTGGACGAGTCTACTTGGGACTTGGATTTCCAAAAAGGGAAATTTCTTTTTTTTTTTTGAAAGTAACCAAAATGGGATATTTTACTACAATAGTATATTATAATCTTTTTTGTCGTTTTGTGATAAAAAAAATTTCTTTTTTGATGATAGAGTAAATCTTCGGTACATTGGGTCCACCAACTAAATGGTACATCCGACCATTGAAATACTGACACGTAATAACTTGTTAGCTTTTTGGATTAAAAAAATATATATAATGAAAAAGAAAGGTAAAAAGTGAAAGAAGTAAAAGATTAAAAAACCAAAAAAACCGACACATTATTACGTGTCAGCTTTTTAGTGATCTGATACACCATGCAACTTATATATCCAATATACTGAAGATTTTCTCCGTATAGAGACGTGTATATTATAAATTTTAAAAATAATATTACATAATATCATTTTATTTTTTAATTTGAATCTAAGACCTCTTAACAGTTAATATTGATCTGAGGGGTTTATTACCCGACCTATCTCATATGGTCCATATTATAATTGAAAATTCATATATATATATATATATATATATATATTATTTGGGGGAGGGGGATATTATTGTTATGAAACGTGGTTTTCCACCACTTAACTTGCTTGCCACCTGTTAACAACTTGGTCTTCAAATGCTATGGTATTGATTGGTGGCATGGCTGTTGTTGTAATATGATTGGAGCATATTTTCTATAAATAAGGCTCTTCATTTTGTTATGGAATATATCCAAAATTTGTATTCTAAGAGCATTTCCGATGCAAATATATATTTTTGAGTTTCTAAACAGTGCCAAATCAGCATTTCTATTTATTATGTGCCCACCTTTAAAAGTTTGTTAGAGAAATGCATATTCACATCTCCAATGCAATTATCTAAAGTCAAATATGTATCTATTTTATGACCAATCATAATAAAACAATTATTACATTCTCTCTCCTCTTTTATTTTACAATTAATGAGCTTTAATATTATTGGTGGAAATAGTTAGAAATCCAAGTCAGCATTTCTAAGAGAGTTTATAGAATTAGAAACTCAACTCCATATTCTCTAACTTTTTTTTATCACATCATTTCCATATTCAACTTAGATAATTGTATTGAAGAGAGTTTTTCTAATTTCTTTAGTATCTATCCTATGTGGCACTCCATTTTCTCCAAATGTATAATAGCATTGGAGATGCTCTAAGTTTTTAACGATAGATATTGTGGAATTCTTACATGTATATATAAATGGATTTTTCCAAGTCAAGCTATTTGTAATTTACACTGAAATTTCAGTGTTTTAAAACACCGAATCTGAATGTGATGAATCGACTTTTTGCTATACTCTTGTTAGGAGATAGAGATTAGAGATATATTCACACGTTATAAGTAGAGATGACAATTGGATCCAGATCCGTGAGTATTGACTCGAACCCAACTTGTATGGGTCGGGTCGATTTGGATCATCGTATTCGAGTTATGGGTCAGGTTTGGGTTCAAAATTAAAGACCCGAATCGGGTTCGGGTCAAGGTCGGGTCTGATCAAAATATTCGGACCCGGATCCAAGGACCTAACTAGTCATTGAAAAATATGAATCCTCTGATGTTTTTAAATATATTAAAGATGCAAAAGGTTAATAGAAGAAATATATTAAAACATAAATTAAATCATAATTTTGGATTACTTTTTAGAATTGTGTTTCACCGCCCAAATGGTTAGTATCAACTTTAATTAATTAATGGTATCTTATTTGTTAGTACAACTTTAGTTTCCAACTTGTTTGTCTTTTGTTCAACTTTCAAAGTATCAGTTTATACAATTTTTCTATTGTCAGCTCGTCCTGGTATAAAATATATCAGGACGAAGAATATAAACCATTAGATTTACATACTTTGACTCAAAGTGTATGCACTTGTCAAAACTTCTCTATAATCTGTGGTCCACATTCTTCGTCCTGATATATTTTATATCAGGACGAATTGACAGTAGAAAGACTGTCAGTTTATATATATATAATATATACAGTCATTTTCTCCTCAGTACGCACTGATATTTATATCAGTGCGCTGCATGTGACTACTGATTATGAAGAAGTTTTGACAAGTGCATACATTTTGAATCAAAATGTGTAAATTTAATGATCCACATCCAACACACTGATGAAGTTATATCAGTGTGTACTGACTTGAAAATTCATGTATATATATGAGAAAAATATAGCTTTCTGAAGATATGGCCGGCAACCAGATCTAGTCCAGAAATGGGGAGGGTAGCATGACCCTCCGCTGGCGATGACAGTATTGAAGAAGAAAACAAAAGGAGGAGCAGAGACAAACACGAACAAGCCGAAGGAGGAACTCGGCAAGGATGTAATACACGAGGCTGCAGAGAAACATTAAGGCTTCGAGGATGGAGGTGTCTACAATACAAATTTGCATATTTGCTCCATTTTTCATGTTGAAGTTCTTGTGTTGTTTTTTTTTCGAAATTGATGTGGTTTATTAATTGATTTTTGAATTTTTGGATTTTTGGCTTTTGGATGTGGTCTTTAGATCACAGGATTTGATTGAATTAATTTGGATTGTGTTTGGGAAGTTAGAAAATATATGAAAAAAATGAAAATTCTCGCGTCCTCGGGTCGGGTCGGGTCTGCTTTAGACCAATGGGTCTGACCCGAACCCGAACCAGAAAATTTACATAGGTCTAGGTCTAAATATTTTTGATGGGCCTAGGTCTGGATCCCGTAGGACCCGACCCGAACCGGACCCATTGCCATCCCTAGTTATAAGTTTCATCGGTTGAATATTAAGGGGTCGTTTGTTTTTTTGTCTGAACACTGAACCTTCCTGAATTTTTCTGAAGATTGAATAGGGACTGAAATCTGAATCTGAAAGACATGTTTGTTTTTTTTTCCTCACATCTAAATATACTGTCAACATGTTTGTTTTTTAAAAATAAAACTGTCTGAAAATAAATAATTTTACATTTATACCCATACTAATTAAAATAGGTAATTTAACATGCACCATTCTTTATAACATTTTGTATGTTTTTTTTTTTTTGCAAACAAAATAAAAATTTAATCAAATAATCTAATTTTGTATATTCTGCAAACAAAGTTTAAGTTAAATTTATTGTCAAAAAATGTTCAAGTTCAAGTTCAATTTTATATGTTGTCCACGTTTCCAGTGAATATAATTCATGAAACCATTTTTTTTTTGTTTCCTGGATCATATGCACCGGAAACCAAATAAAAGAAAGGTTCTTGAATTTTTTATATACAATAATTCTATAACTTTTTCGAGCCACGAAATCTACTTAATATGATAGACAAATTTATTGAGTACTATACGAATAGTTAGATAAAAATAAATAAATAAAGAGTTCTTACTGGGATTTGGCAGGAGAGAAATTCAATTGTTCTATCCTTGAAAAATTTCATTATGAGAAGTAATTAGGGTTTTTTTTTTCTTTTCTAAAACATGTTTAAAATAAGAAATATGTTAAAAGAAATTTTTTTACACCATACTAAATTAAGATAAATTTGGAAATATATCTTTTTTGGAGGATAGACTTGGAATAGAATATTTTAATTATAATCCAGTGATTTAAGTTAAAAATCAGGATTTCTTACTTTTTATTTTAAGTTGTTTTTTGATATTTTTAAGTTGTTTGACCATTTAAAAAAACAAACAAAACAACTTAATGGGTTCAATTCAGACCCATTAAGTTTTAAGTGAAAAAAACAAACAACCCCTAAATGTATGATATCATATATGTGGGCTGTGGTTTTAAAGGTGGGGTTTTATACCTTTTTTTGTGTGATAACTCTGTAATGTTATAGAATTGTAGAGTGATTCAAGTGACTTCATAGCCGAAGCAGAATTAGAAATTCAAATTTAAGAAGTTATTTATACAGATTAAAAAATAAAATTTTAGAGATCTAAAAATGAAAAGGGTTTAAAATTTAACGGTACTTTCTAAAACGAAAAAAAAAAATTTACGGGATCTCGGAAATACTCATTGTGACATGTCAATCCATAAATTATGTTTAGCAATTCAGTTGAATATGATGTATAACCACATAGAAAGATATGGACTGCAAATAGTCAAGTCAGTGACAATATCCAAAAGACTTGTGAGACTTATGGCTGGCTTTATCAGGATAACATATAATTTAATATCCTAAATTCCTAATCATATGAGAGGAAATATTTCAATTAAAAAAATTGCTTTGTTTTCTAACTATCCAAATTTTAATTTTTTTTTATAAATTTCCATACTTTAATACTTTAAATTCCTGTTTTCATTACTATTGTTGTAAGAAAATCTTCTTGTAGCAATAATTCTTTACATAAATTTGATTCCTTTTGCAATTAATTTCTCTTAATTTTAGACTAATCAAAGTCATTGTTTTATCTCCAATTTTTATTTTTTAAAAAAGTTAGCAAATCCTTATAAACGAAAAGGAATATCTTACTAATAAGTAATAATATTGAAAAACTTAATTTTTCAATTTTTTTTTAAAATTATCTTATTTACTATCATATCAAACCCTACAAGGCTACAATACTTCTTGATGAGATTTCCCGAAATCGAACCCGAGACCTTGTGAGAATAAACTACAAACCTAATTCTTCAATCAATCATACAAAAATGGTCCCGTGTATTTTAATTTTTAAATCATAAAGATGAGAATCAAAAGTCTGTTTTATTTTTGGTGTCATTATAACTTCTTTCCTCTCCCTTGTTTGGAAACTATATTAATTTGAAAAGAATATTAACACAAAATGTTATAAAATTATAGTAATTAATTAAAACTATATAAGGCTTGGTAATACTATAAATGATCGATGACTCATTATCCCAATCTAATTCTTCATTAAATATTAATTAATTTGTACATAGATCTCAATAAAAGCAAAAAATCATTATATTTAAGATGAGGGTGAGATTGGTCCAATGATATGTCCCTCACACCCACTACTACGAGAATGTGGGTTCGACTTCAAGTCTCTCGTTCTCCTCAAACTCCGAATTATTGTAATATTTTAAAAAAAAAAAAAAACTTGTAACATGCAATTATTAAAAGTGAGTAAACGGTTTACACAAGCTATTACTAATCTTGAAAAAAAAATTAATTTTTGAAATTAAGTTTGTTTAGTACATATTTTTACCGCTAATAACTTTTACAATTTATTTATATTTCTATTTTATATTACTATATAAATATTGATAAATACGATTTTGACAAGACCGGCGGTTCTTAAAGTGTAATACTTTAAAAATATATATTGATAAATAATTATTTTTAACTAGTACTCTTCTTTATAATATCTATATTTAAAAAAATATATACAAGTTTTTTTAATGAACGTGTCCATAATCCATATCATATGTATCATAAAGCTATGTAAAGTTCTAAAATAGGTAATTCTTAGATAAAGTCGTAGTGAAGTCCATTGATGAGAATGAAAAGTATAATGAAAATTGAGTAATACTATTCAACCCAAATAATTAATCCAAAATTTAACCCAAATGAAGTGGTAAGTGAGTTGTTATTACCATACAAATCATGAAATGATATGGTCAATGGATAAATCAGTTACCATATCATTTGAGTTGGTTTTTGGACTAATTTTTTGACTTATGTGGCATTAATGATTGTTGGACATATTTGTAAAATACCGAAAGGTAACTTGAACACCGTTACATGCTACCTCCGAGATATCAATTCAGAGTTTCATACCCCACAGGACACCTAGAAACCAGGACCCACCGACCCTCTATTGGTGGCATTGCATGCAAATTGACATTTGTCGATCTAATAACGACACTTGTCAAAAACCAGCCAATAAGGCGAAGTTAAGACACCTTCGGTGTCAAAGCAAAGCCTTATATAAACCCCTTTTCACCTTGCTTAAAGGGTAACTTTCTTCCATTTTTACCAGACCTAACTTAAAGCTAACCATTCGGTGATCAAATATATACTGATTCACACTCACATAAGAGATACCTAATCATGTAAGAAGAGCCTCTGAAGAGCTCGTTTAACGTCTAACAACTGAAAGCACATTTAATACCCCAACATTTTGTGCTAGAAGGAAGGGATTAAACTAGCGCCTTCACTGCAAGAATGAATCGACATCCAGGAGATCAATATTTCAAAATCAACCTTGAATTACAACCGCCAGGAGGGCAAGATTATAACCAGATCCCGAAAGTCCAACAGTAGCCTCCAGGTCCTATCCCGAACCCAGGACCACATAATGGCCCTCAACATGTATCACCTTACCCTCAACTCGTGGCAGATTAACTTGCACAACCTCCTAACTATGGCTACTACCCGTATCAGATGCAATATCCACTGCCATCGTATTATCCTAGATATCAAAGCTTTCAGCAGTATTACCCCAGGGCAACCACCGCCTTATTATCCTCTTGGATCACTACCGGTATACTCCGCACAATAGACACAACAATTCTTTCATCCGTATCATGACCCAATAATTCGTGGCCTTGCAAACATATTGGATAACTTGACTCATAATGTGACCCAAGTTGTCAATATCCGATGGCCACTCATTTGGTTAGACGCTATCAAAATGGTCATTAAATGGGAAATTTATTTCAAAATGACCATTTAGATGAATAGTGTGACACTAATAATCAATTCGTCACTCTGTTTACTTTTTCTGGAATTACCGTTAAATAAGTATGCATTTTAGTAAATAAGAGGTTTACCAAAATGATAAACCATCTGTATTTCCAATCTCGTTGATTTAGGGCAAAATATGAGGTTTAGGGATTTGGATTGTTCTGGACGTTGAATTATCGTGAATTCCAATTGTAGGGATGGTCTAGGGTTGATGTTGGAAAGAACCACATGCGATGGTCACACACTCACACCCAATTCTTTATCATTTCTTACGGCCAACAACACGTGCCAAGGATTTTTCCAGTCCTTGTTGTCACGTGCTGCATTCGCCGCCAATTCCAACACCATCATTTTCACATCTATACATATATATATACAGTCCTTTTCCTGTCAGTGCGCACTGATAGAATTATATAAGGACATTGAATGTGAGCCACTCATTTATAAAAGAGTTTTGACAAGTGCATACATGCCAAGTCAAAATATATAAAATGAGTGGCTCACATTCAATGTCCTTATATAATTCTATCAGTGCGCACTTATTTGAAAATTATTGTATATATATATATATTCCGGGTTTTATTCCTTCATTTGAGCACAAAATCACTTGCAAAACCAAATAAAAGAACAAATCAAATATTGTTAACCGATAAGATTTTCTTTATAAGAAAAAAATCAAGCGTGAAAATCTTTAAGCCAATCGCATCATCAAATGTAGCTATGGAAAATTACCCTAGCTAATATGTATATATTTACGATCAATTGTTACTATATATGAACAATTGTAATCCTAATATACTTAGAATTGTTTTGTTATGTTGATGATGCTTGAACTTCTCAAGCAGATGTTTAGGCAACTTGCAGATTGCTTGGTTTGATATCTCTAGGCCGCACGTAGGTCAGAAACTGGCCAGGTAGTTCTTCAAGAAGAGCTTGAACAGCAGAAATCCGCCCACCTATCCAAAACACAATGGAACTTTTAGACAAAATATAATATTTGAATAGCCGAGCTATTTTGCAACTGTGAGAGGGACATGGACACAATGTTTAACTATGTCCATTGTATAACAATGCAAATCCCTAGCAAAGATCATCAATCTAAGGCCAATCCATAATTTGGTCAGGTAAAAGGAACTGCCTGGTTTTCTAAATTTGGCTTTCCATTATACAAATAGATAGTTTCCACATAAATTGATATCAACCCTCTAATGTAAACAATGATCTAGAGTCTTAAAGACCATTTTATGCAGAGGGAGGAAAAGGTGTCATAAGTACTTACTGTGAACTTCTCGCATTGGAACAAACTGTACAATGTCTCGAGTGGCTAACCGACCTGTAGAACTCTCTAATCGACGGCCATTATCAGCATCAAGAATCTGCCAATAAGTATAACTCAGACCATGTATTCATAAATTAAATCTCTTTAAAATGTATAAAAAGAAGAAATCTGCCAGTTAATTAAAAATAATATAAAATAACAGGGGTGAACCTCCATTTGTGTAAAATCTGCACCTCCCACTCCCACAATAAGAATTGATAGGGGAAGATCAGATGCCCTTACCAAAGCATCTTTGGTTTCTTGAAGATCCGTGAGAACTCCATCCTATAGAAGGTTGCATATTTAATTATTCACCCAAATAGAATAAAAGGGGATGAAAACCATAAATGGAAATTACAATTCTACTACCGTTATGATGAGCAAGACGAAATACTTGCTTCTGTCATCCTGTGAGAGGGACTGACCGGCAATTTGTGCAGCCATGTTGATCACTGGACCAAATAAAGTGGGTCCTGCCAAAGCAACATTATGTAGAGCACTAGCATAAGCAGCCATGATGCCATCAACTCCTTCAACCTGATAATTAAGGAAATCAGCTGTTATTGAGAAAATGGAAAAGGAAAATTCCAGATGTCAACCACTTTTGACAGACACGATCATAAATTTTGAAAAAAATAGGGCAAATACAGGAGAGTAGCATCTGTTAGGGAATCCAGGACAAAGAAATTTACACATAGATCACCTTTATATGTTTTCAAAAATAGTGTCATAATGTTTCAATATGCTGCAGTAACAGTAACCAAAAGAAATGATAAAGCTAGCATGCTAAATGGAGAACCAAGCAAATTTGGGGAGCAAATTTTTCTCACTTCATAACAAATAAAAATTAAAGGGTTAAACTGCAACTCTTATTTTTTTTAGGAGTACTGAAGCTCTTAAATATAATAATAATAATAATAATAAGAATAAGCGGAAGTAAATCTAACTATTTACATACGATGATAAGTCAATCTTATGGTCATAGCCGGCAAATACACCCCCACAAATGGTGAATGATAGTCATCTGATTATTTACGGTTAAAGTTTCTAATATAATGTAGCATACATCAATCCATCAAATGTAATTAGAAGTTACCACCAACAGCATAAACATTTGTGACACCAAGTCATGGATGAGCTAAAGTGAATAATGAGAAAAATGTCCATATCACTCCGCAATGAGATGGTATTATACAGGAAAACAGGTATATCAACAGTAACAAAATGTCAAGAAAATTGAGTTATACTTCCAAACTGATTGTCATCTTGGGCTTTTACCAATCAGGATCCAATATCCAAGGAAACAAAATCTAAAATATTTTGTTGTTCAATAGGAAAAAGTTTGAAAGAAATGCCAACCCTTTAAAAAAAACTGAAAAAAAAATAGTAATAATAATCATAGCGAAAACAAAAAATCTAGTTCTCTTACCTCAGAGCCATTTGGAATTCCATTCAAGTTAAAACAATGTGATACAGCGCCATTGAATGTTTTTCCTCCAAATCCCCAAGTAGGAAAACGTCTATCAGAATCGTAGAATTGTATAACCTCCCCAACTTCCATTATAGCCTGTGAAAAAATCAATTATCTCGGTTCAAAAAAAAAAATTAATTATCTTTTCCCACAAAAAATTTAGAAATGAAAATAATTCCACAAACAATAATATGCACTCGGTTAAGACAATCATTAAAAAAACAAAAACTAAGGCCAGCCTTTACTAAGGCCACGACCATTCAAAATTATAAATTACTAAATGGTAGGACAATCTTGCAATTCATGGCTTACAAAAGTGAATTTAAACAAGGTTTCATCATTCACTCTGAGTGCATCATATACAATTAGTTAGGAATGAGGGGAATTTTTGCATTTATGTTCTTCTACCCATTCTTTACTTTGTATATATAACATTAGAGCAGCCAACTTTTGTACAGACTGTTGTTTTACAATCAAGTATAATGATATTTTTATGGCTTCTCTGAGTTCTCTATTCATATTTATACAATATTTCAATTGAATTGAAACAGGATTGCCAGCACAATCTTACCTGCTGGTAAGAATTCAATCTGCCAGAAGGATCAATGTAGTGCAAAGAATTTGGATTTTGAGGTTTTCCGTTTGAAGCTAGAAGATCAAGTATTGAAAGCATGAAACAGAATCAGATCAGAAAAAGGAAAAGAGGATCGAAGAGCAAATCATAAACTAAAAAGAGAATATATTTTGACGTATATCTCGTTTTAGAATGTCAAGAATTAGGTACCTGTAAAGTCAACTGCAACCATAAAATTTAGCTCGAAACCACTAGAAATGTAATCTAGAAAAGTATATTGCTCTTTTTCAATACACTTATCAACAAACAATTGACTTTTCAGAACCTATAAAGAAAAAATAAAAATTAAACAATGCATTGACCTAATACTATTAAAATTGAGCATGAATAAACAATGCATTGACATAAGTGATTAAAATTGTTAGCATGAATAAACACCTTCTCATGATTACTATGAGCGGATGGTAAAACAAAATTTGCACCACTTTGTTCTTGGTGAAGTTTCTGCAAGTCTGCAACTGATTTCTGAATTTTTCTGATAATAATAAAGTGAAAAATCCAACATCATTAAAAGGGTTTTTTTTAGAAAAAAAAACATGAATAGTTAATGACACAAAAACTCACGGCATTTACCCTAAGAGTACATGATTGCCACTGGTATTGAAATCGAAACATTCAATAATTAACGGGTTTTCCTACATCAAAGAAAAATGTAATGAGCTAAAGAAGTTTCTCCCATCACCAAACATTCTTGAAGTGCTGATATACATCAACGCAATAATCGAAAAAATGTGATGAGCTTACTTTGCTTCCAAATTGCTGCATGCTCAGAGTTATTGGTCTCCAAATGGGATTCAAGTTGTCGTTTATTACCTCGGTCTTGTAGATTGGAACAGAATCTCCACTTTCAACGATTCTAGATATTCTTAAGAAAGGATCCTATAAAAGGAATAAGAAGAAAACAAGTGAAACCTTAAATCCATCTGTGAAGATCTTAAAGTAGCCAATTCATGGATACCTACACTTTTGGAAAACAAGTCCACATTTGCCAAGCCAGAACAGCGGAATGAGATATCAACAGCACTCCTAGAAGCAACTGTTTCCTCAGCATGGACAGAGAGTGTCCCCAAATTTCTCGAAACCCCACTTCTTTTATCATGGAGATTTAGAGTTGAAGTTCGATTTTGTTTGGTCACTATCTGCCATAGACAAAAAGGAAAAAAAGGACATATGTTAGTGTTGAACACATTAAATTATGAACAAGGTTTCCTACAACTAATAAACCTCTTGTGGACTATAAAAAACAAGTATAGAGACTTGTATGAACTTCGCCCCAAACCCATAAATATGTCTAAAAGAAAAGTGTCTATGTTTAATAGAATTAAATACAAAGCTATCCCAAAACCATTTCCCAATTTAAAATGATCAATATCTTGGAATTCTTTGGAGATGGACGCCCAAAGTGAAGCAAAGAATTTGATTCTATCCCATAAGCAATTGATATCTTCCTCTTGCCTATCTCTAGAGATTCTACTATTAAGCCACTGATTTAAAATTACTCGGGATATCAAAGAAAATCTAGTTCTTTTCTAGGTCCAACAAGGTCATTTAATATTATTGTTGGATCAAAAAGCTTCTCCACAAAGATAGTTGAAGCAATAACATATATTTTATTATAATAAAAAAGAATTGTCTAAATGTATGTCCCTAAAACAAAGTTAAACAATGTATTTTTTAGCTGCAACAATGAATAAGGTCTCACTTAGGGTGCACGTTAAGGCCAACACCTTATATTAGACTCCCATCTAATGAGGTGTTTTGAAAGAACATAACTTTTGGTTTCATTTAATCTCTTTAAAAGCATACACTATCCACGGCTAACAATGAAATGGAAGGCAACTTACCTCAGACAGAAAACAACTGGCTTCTCCCAAAAAGTCTTGTTCATTCAACTTTAGCATCTGCAGGGCAACGAAATTAGAAAGTTTGACAAAAACTTTAAACTTCACCTTCAACAATTGTTTCTCTATGACGTAATAACGGTTTGAAATTTATTTGGACCAAAGCAAGAACTTGTTAAAAAGGAAGCAGTTAAATTTTGATTGCCATACTATAGTTTGTACTTGCTTCATCTCATCTTAATTTATACTATATTTTTTCTCCAAAACTCCCCTAACATTTGTCGCTCTGACCTATCATTATCTTTTACACTTTTTTTTGAACGGTAAAACTTTATTCAAACGAGCCACGATGGCCAAACAAAACAAAACAAAGAAGCAGGCCACCAAGCCCAGCGAAAGCCCAAAAGCTGCATCAGGACCAGGCCACGAAAAAGGCCACACAAAGTCACAAACACGCCCACGACACTAAGAAAAGAACAGCCAAGCCCACCCAAAACCAATAGACAAACAGAACAAAACTAAACAACCAGCACCAGGCAGCGCACTATGCTCCACCAAGCCCAATAAACAAAACCAAAACTTAATGTCTAAGGTAAGAATCCAACTACGAAATTTAATTTTTCTGATTCAGTTGCATACAAATTTACATTATTTAAAAATCTTTCGGAAGTGTATTTAAATTTATTTTGATGATAATCAAATTTAAGGTTTCTTTATTGGTTTTAGCAAGTATTTACTACTGCTAACAACTGGGGTTATGATGTGCAACCAATACATGAACTAGTTAAGATGTATAACTAGTTAATTGTATATAACTTCGCTGCAATTGCTTCGACAAAAATTTAGCAAATCACTTTTCCATTCCAGAAAACAAGAAAACTAAGTCATAATTATCTTCAACATGTGCTTTCCCAAATGTTGGGTTTGGTGTTGGCTGTTTTTGGCTCTTTTTCTGTTTTCTGGGCCTTTTGCCTGTGTTTGTTTTTTTCTCAGGCAGCCATCTGTTGTCGTGGTGCTCTGTTTCTGTTGTTTCTTGGCCGTTCTTGGCCCCTTAAAATATGGTTGCTGTTAAAAAAAAGTGCTTTCCCAATTATGATCACGGGATATACGTGTCAAATCTCGCAATGCTTCATCCATAGAATAATCTAAATAACTTTATAGATGGTGGTTCACTGTTTTCAATTTCATACAAGGATTAAGTTTTATTTTTTCAACGTTAACACATCATAGTATTGATGCAAATCAATGCAGATTGCATCTCTTGTTAGAATATACATATCTTTTTTTATTGGTCAGTTGCCTCTATAACACTAAACTTCCCTACTGTCACTCATCCAAATCATGTATATACCACGAAAGTCGGAATAAAAACAATAGTAAAACACTAAAAGCAGAAGTTCTTATATACCTTCACTGATGCATTATGATATTTGGTATCCACGTCGTACACACGAAAGCTATAAAAAAAGAAGAAAGGAAGAAATGAAAAATAGAAAAAAATGAGAAAACATCAAAGCAAAGCAAGGGTTAGGAGACATGCCAGAGACCTATCAACAACAATAAAGTAATTTAGGAGTATAAGGAAAGCTTACACCAACGGTTGGACAATCTCGAACTGATAAGCAACAGAAATCTTTACAATCCAAGCAGGATTCAGACAGTTCATAATGACTTCTGTACGTCCAATCTCCTCCAGTGTCCCCCCTCCTTTCTTTGCATATACAACTGCTATGGGATCACTCTATGAAAAAAGAAAAGACTTATAAGTATAAGCGCATAAACATACTTTAATACCTGTGAGATACGTAAAGAAATGTACTAGAATTATTTGAACAACTGAATTCTGAAAATATATGGACAACTAAATTTGAAAACCATCAACACAATACAGAAACTCCTATATAAACTAAAATCATAATAACATCGATGAAATGTTAAATTTGAAAGGTTATTTTCATCACAAGGTATAATTAACATGAATGTAGAAACTATTTAACCATGACTTGTATATGTTATTTCAAACTCTCAAAATGATTTCATGTTGGATTATGTTTGCTATATGGTAGCAATCAGAATGTGTTCTACATCTCCGAAGTCCAGCCATTTGATATCAATATGTGTGATTCAGATCTATATGCCTAGCCCATTCATGACCATAGAAAGAATAAAGTCAGTACCATTAAAAGTTGATAAACTGTTCATGCAAAACATAAGCATGTAACATCAACATGTCCTCAAACACAATAAATCAATAATAACAATAATATGAACATACTTTTGATGTGATGTCACGATCCCTCAACTTTGAAGCAGATAAAGATAACTGCAATCCAAAAGTACAAGAATAAATTTTAAAAAATAAAACTAAATGAAACGTACATATTTATGTAGAAAAGTAAAAAACTCATTCATGAATATAACACTGCAATAACCTATATTCAATTCTATAATGATATCCATCTCATCCAGCATTATCTATTCAAGGATCCTGCACAATACCACCTTTGTCAACTGTGACAAAATGTGGGTTAACTAACTGGAAACATACATCTTTTAATAAAGAGAGAAGATATTGACACCCCATTCTTTAGGAGATAAGAGTCACTTCTAATATTAAATCATATTGTCCATTGAGGGAATTAAATAGTATTCAGCTCCACCAATATATCATGCTGATCGCAACCATTCGTTTCTATGTGTGCTTTGCTTGGATATGACTCACCAGTCTCATCTGCCAAGGTAACAAAAGTTCCAAACAGATGAACCCAGGTAGGCCCTCAGAAAGGTCCACATCAGTATAAAGCAAACCAAAAGCATCTAGTGGTCCAGCATATGAAAAAACATTCTCATCTTAAACACCAAGTTAATCTGGATCCACAGCTCCTTAGTTCATTGCCACACATTTAGATGACAAATCAGATTCTTTTTTTCCATATATATTTTAAAGTTAATGGATTGCTTAGAAGTCTAAACAGCATCCATAAATCCATGTTTCAGCTGGGGGAGCATATTCTCCAAGGCACTCTTTGAGATGGGGTTATCTTAAATCTAAATTCAATATAACAGAGTAATCAACCTTGTTGAGTGAGCAAACAAGCCAACAAACCTGCACAGTAGCATCAATTGAAAATCATTTCAAGATATTAGTTTCCAGTGAGACAATTGATCAAACATCTACCATTCAACATTTTGAATAATCTTCAAAACCCCATGTGTTGTATTCAACAAGTTGTCAGACTTTCCAAAACTCTCAGAACACTTGCATCTACCCAGGAAAAGCAATGAAATTGCTTGTGCATACCCATTCAATAACTTCCCTGTTTAAATTTCAACACCAATGCAACTAAAAAAAATCTCCATACTTCAACAAATTTATATCTAAAATAAAAATCTTTTAAGCCCTCTAACTATATTAAATCTGTATATCAGTAAAACCCATTAAGGCAATACTGTCACATAACTGTAGCATATATATATATATATATATTAACATATATATATATATATTAACTTTCTGGTACGGAAATTCCAAAATCTCCGATTGCTATCGGTTCTTATTACATTAAGACCTTTAGTTATTAAATTACCACAGGTAACAATTGGTGATTCACTTCACCGAAAATCCCTGCACTTCAAATTTTTCATATATATATATATATATATGTTGTATAATGTGAGACCCAATGTGCACGTGGTCATATAAAAATTTATATAAAATAAAAAATAATAAAACCCCACAACTATTAAAAACACAATCCTTCATTTTCCTTTTTTTTCCTTGTTAATTTATCATTTCCATATTCTCCGATTTCATCAAACCAAATATACTGTTATTGTAAAGAAAACTGTAATGTCTACCTCAATTTGGGTGAAGAGAGCGTAGTCTCCACGAGATCGAAAGAAGCAATCAACAGCGTCGTTGTGAGCATCACCACCACCACCAGCATTGTTGTTGTTGTGTGCCTCTGTGGGCCACCCTTGGACCCCACCCACCGCCTGTTTCCCTTCTCTCACATCCCCAGACAAACACATTCCCATCTCTCTCTCTATAAAAAAAAACTAAACTTTTATATTCTTCTAAGTTCAATCACCAACAAAAACAATAAAAAATAAAAAACCTAATTTGATCTTCAAATTTATTTCTCTTTTAAAAAAAAAATCAGCGAACCCAATTTAAAGCGCGCACGAGGAATTTTCGGATTGATGAAGAGAATCCGGAATCTCAAAAATCAGCGAAGAAACTGAAGCGTGTGTTTAGGTTATTTATAGAGTTATATTGTGCGCGGTAGGTGGTAATGGAAATTATACTGCAATTGTGTCTAAGTTCTTTTTGACAATGTAGCGGCTGTTCGGTATCATTTCCAAACAGCCCAGTTTTTTGTTTTGTTTTTTTTTTGTTTTTTTTTTTTTTTTTGTTTAGATAAAAGTTTTCAAGAACACAGAAAAGGATACACTACATTAGTCGTGTAAAAATTTAATTGAGAGAAAACACTATTGTTGTTCTCAACTTTTTGTTCTCCTTTTTTAAAAATAGGGCCCACATATTCAATTTTTTTCAGAGTACATATCATTCATTCTGTTTATTATTTCAAAGAAATAAAATAAAAATCATTCCGTTTACAATAATAAAAATAATATATATATATATAAATATTTTGATATAACACTATTTAATCATGAATAAGTTATTAAATTTTAATAAATTATACATTTGTTTAATCATTAATGACTTTTAAATAGTTTAAATTGTAATACTTTTTAATATATTTTTCAGAAAAATATTATAAAACACAAGGCAATTTTTAATTAATTAATTTTTTATTAATAATACGTTCGCACCTAAAAAAGAAATCTTAATATAATTTGTTTTCTGATATTATACAATATCTATAAAATTATATAAATAATTATCAATTCTTTTAATATAATTTTAAAGATACATCACAAGATGAGGTTAGTGTTAAGTTTAGTGAAGGTGATATTGAATGGGAGGTTCACTACCACGTACTAAGAGATGATATACACATTATATTTATAGAGAGAGGAATGTATACGGGATCATGTCAAGATGAGAGAGAAAGCTAGTGAGAGATCCTCCTAAAGTTTTGGCCAAGCTGAGGGAAAGAGGGCAGAAGTTTTCGGTTATGAGAGCTGATAGTTGTGGCTATAGTGAGAGAAGAGATTTTAGGGCTAATTTGCACTCAATCTTCTTTGTTGATAACATCAAATCCTATTTTGGATTCAAGTGGTTTATGGGGCATTTTCAAACCTTATGGGAAGGTGAGGGATGTTTACTTATCTTCTAAGATTAGTTCAAGGAAGTGCTGTTTTGCTTTCAGTTGGTTTGAAACTCTTGAGGAAGCAAGCAAGGTGGCGAAATCCACGAATGGAATGCATGTTTAGGGCTGGTCGATTAGTTCGAAAATAGCTGAGTTTAGGTGGAACAAAAGAAGGACTCTTCATTCAAGAAAGGTTAGGGGTGAGAGGTTGGCGTGGGAAGGCGACAAAGAGGGCAATCACCAACATAAGTTTTATCAAGGAAACCAGTCATATGCGGATGTGGTGAGCGGAATCCATAAAAGGGACCAGGAGAGGAGTGTGGAGAAAGGAGAAAAGATAGTGTCTATGTCCTGGATAGTTCAGTCGAATGAGGTTGTGTGGCTTGCTAGATGTGTTGTTGGAGAGTTAAATGACTTCTCAAGAATTTCCAGTGTGAACAAAAGGTTAAGTTCTAGAGGCTTCTCTCTTTCGACTTCTTTCCTAGGTGACAAAAGAATTCTATGGTGTTTTGAGTCTGAATTTGAAAGGGAAGGATTCATTTAGAATCTTTTTTTCTAGGACGACTGTTTCTTGTCGATGGCACGATGGTCGAGTACTTTCATCTCTCAAACAAGATTAGCCTGGATTGATGTTTTTGGTATCCCTTTATGCTGTTGGTGTCCTTCTTTTTTCACTAAGCTAGGGAACCTGTTTGGCAAGTATCTTCTGGTTGAGGAAGGTACCTGTCTAAAAAGAAGATTAGATAGAGGAAGAATGTTGGTTCTAATTAGCACATGATCGAGAGGTTCCTAGTAGGATCAAAGTGGCTGTCAGAGGTGGTTTGGTGGTGGTCAAGATAGAGGAAGACCAATCTTCTGTGGATTTTGATTGGGTGAGATAGTTTCGGGATTTGAAATTCAAACCTCTAAGACATGGTTTGAGTTTTTTACAGAATAAAGAAAGTGTTGACTTGTTGATTAACGAGGGGGGGATTGTTGTCTCTTCAGAGATCGTGGCTCAAGACAACAAAGTCTTGGAAGGAGACAAGGAAAAGAGACAGCTCATGATGGGTGATAAGATGACAAAAGACAGGCTAGAAGTTTAGGGACTACATAAAAAAGGCAATGACAGTGATGAAAGAGGAAGTAATTAGCAAGTCAAGTGTTGTCATTCTAAGCTTGAAAAGGTAAGAAAAGCCGTGTTTGGTGTCAAGAAGCCTTTGGACAAAGGTAAGAGCTGTAGGATTCATAAAACGAAGGTAAATCGAATGAGTGTCTTGGATGACTAGACTGATGGGCCTATGATCAGGTACTTTAATGAAGACTCAATAGTCATTTTCAATAACTAAGAGGGCCCAAGTAGAAGGCAACAAAGGGGGCTAATGGAGAGACATGCAGATGAGGATATAGAAGGGTCGTTGGGTCGTGAGACAAGTGTTGAAGATGGAGAAGGCTTAAACACATTTAGAGAAGGATTATTAGGACTTTTGCTAGACACTAATAATCAGGTTGATGAAGTCAATATAGGGCAATCGAATGGAGGCGCACTGAGGCCTAACAAAATTTTGTTGGGTCGAGACACAAAGGCCTAGTTGGGAAGTGGACCTGACTCTCAAATTAGAGGTTTTCCAAGCCTATCGAGTGACATTAGATTCAACCAGTTGGAAGATCGCAAAGTTGACAGGTCTGATGCTGGAGTTTTAGAAGAAGGAATTTTAGTGCCAATTCATGTGAGATTGGTGGACAAAATCTGAAACTTCAGTGCAAACTCCTTAATCTCTTCTAAGAGAAGTCGTGCCAGGAGAGATAGGATGCATTTGAAGAGCCATTCCATGTCTACAAGGAGCACTAAGAACACCTCTTTAGTCTCTCAATAAAGAACTAAGACTTCTTGGAATTTAAAAGAAGAGTTAGCTAAGGTCATCAAAGCCGGTGTTGACTTAGGCTGTGATTTTAAGGGAAGAGAAAAGGATATGGTTGAGGAGATTGTTAAGAGGATCAAAGCCGGATCCTTTGGTAAGTTGGAGGGGATACTGCCGTTCAAAAATTATTAGCATTTGTGTTTTTCGTGGCTTGGTTGGTGCCTGCGGTTGGGGGTTCATTTTCTGGTTTCTTAGGCCCTGTTTATGGTTTTTTGTCTGTTTCCGCTGTCCTTACCGCTTCTCAGGATGTTAGGTTCGAGCTGTGTTTTGTATTATGTTTTGTAGGCTGGTAGTGTGCTTTAGCTTGTTTAGGGGATATTGCGGTTGTGTGTTTTGTTGGGTTGTGGGCGAGTGGCTTGTTTGTTGCTCTTCGGCTTTGCCGCTTACTATTAAACTTTACCGTTCAATATATATATATATATATATATATATATATATGTTGACGGCGATTTTTGGGTTGTATGAATTCAATCACACGTCACACAAAACATGTAAGGTTTGCAATTATATAATTGGATCGAAAAGAAATAGAAGATATCGCGCAAGCAAGATTTTACGTGGAAAACCCGGAAGGGAAAAAACCACGGTTGCCGGTGACGGCGAGAGAAAAAATCACTATATGATTACGATTACACACACAATTTTATTTTCTCTCTTCAATCCTTAATGATTCGCTAAGCTCCCATTGGGTACTTTTTAGGTCTATTTATACATGCATAGAACCCTAGTTCTTGGAATACAAGTAATAGAAAGGTAGTAGTGATTTAATAAAACTCTGACTTGTTGAAGTCGTTTTAATCACATTAGGACTTTGCCTATTCAGTGTTCTAATAACCCTTATGGAAATCCGTTTCCTTTTCAGAGTATGCTTCTCGCAACCTTGTTTGAGGAGGATTCTTCTTTACGTGTTTGAGCTGTAATAATGTTATCAACATGCTAAGCATCTGAACGTATTTAGATATTGCCCACGTGTCACTTAGCCGATCGTTCTCCAAACTCGACCAGATCTCTTTTATCTCCGACCAGGGATCTTCACCCGATCAAGTAGTCAAACCTGATCAGTTAATTTTCCCCCGATCACTATCATGATAACCCGATCAATCTGATTACCTTGGTCGGGTATTCAAAACCCGACCATCTAAATAACTCTGATCAGTGTTATAGGGTTATTTTCTGATCTCTTTAGGTTGATTCGATTTTGGCTGATACGTCAATAGTTGTTTATACTGACGTGTTATTTCTTCAAATTATAACAATAACAATATATATAAATGTTCAAGTCAGTGCGCACTAATATAACTTCATCAGTGCGTTGGATGTAGACCATTAGATTTACATACTTTGACTCAAAATGTATGCACTTGTTAAAGCTTTTCCATAATCAGTAGTCCACATATAACGCACTGATGTAAGTTATATCAGTGCGTACTGACCAGAACAGAACTATATATATATTATATTGGTACAACAATGAGATACTTCTGAATATGTTTTTTCTAGAATTTCCCTCTCATATCAATATCTTCTCTAATAGCCTTTTTCATCTGCTTGCATGTCCATGATTCCAGTAATATATAATGAATACCCATCATTATATATTTCTTTTTTGCTATATGAGTCAAGTGGGATCACGCATGTGAACCAAGTGTTTCATTCTTTTTGCTAGTAGTGCCATTGAGTGACATGTGTGTCATGCATGTCATGTATATGACATGTGTATTTATGTATGTAACATGTGTGATCCACCGATTATGTATTCCGAATGTGATTGTTCACTAATTACATATTCCGTATGTGGTATGTGGTCAAATTAGTACTAACAAAATATGTATATATATATATAAAATGTGGCGACTCGAACTAAGATATTGTAATGATCGGTTTTTACCACCAAACCAGATTAGGTGGTGAGCATTAGTTAAATTTTTATTTTCATGATATTAATAATTTATCAATCTTTATTTAATTGAACCATTCCTATTTATAAAATACACAACTTTTAAATTTAAGCTTAAATACATCTAGGGGATGATAACTATTTATTTTTTTTACATTATTATGCATAAAATAAACTCTGTTTTATGATTTTATAAAATTACGACAATACCTATATATTAATTTCTAATTAAATTAATAAATCATAATAAGCATAAGTAGTATTTATATGATACGAGGACAAGGGTGGGGATATTTTTGTTGTAAATTGTTAGTAAGTTGTGATGAAATTATATCATAAAAGAGCAAGGATTGGACAATTGATAATCGTAAGACTTGGTCATGTTTGAACATTAAATTTCTAATAAGTATCATGCTAATTAATCAATTTTGTGTGTGAGTGTTGGAATTTTAATATCCACGAGCTGCGGTTGCTGGAGTTTTATTAAAAACAAATGTTTTAATACATTCGAGCAGTCACAATATGAGGTTGACTATGTGGTATATCTTTTATACCTATATGAGATTGTGGGTTTGAGTCGTATCCCCTTTATTAAATCTCAAATTATTCTAATATAATTTTTTTAAAAATACATTCAAGTAGTGGTGATATATCAAAAAGAAAAAAAAAAACATTCTACCAGTACACATCACATTATAGCACAAGTGTTAGTGCATCTCTCCTTCCACATTCATAGTGCCTCATTTAAGTCTCATAGTACACAATCTCCTCGGTGTTTTGGGGTCTGAGAGTAGATATTTCCCTCTACCGCCGAGAGACCTTTTTGTGTGTGTTAGATTTTATTATAATATCTGCAAAATGTAAACATACCAATACGGCAATACCGCATTTAGAAATATCTGTACAATTATAAATTTATTAAGGTTAAAAACAAAACACTTCTCACATCATCCTCATGGTTGATTTGTATATTAATTTTTCGAATTATATAGCATTAGTATTAAAATTAAGGCATACTTCAAAAAATAATAATTAATTAAGGGTTAATTTCACTAACGTCCCTAAAATATCACATTTTTAAATGTCTTTATCATATTAGTAACTTTAATCCCTACTTTTTTCAAAATACACATTTGACTAACAAACTAACGGTCAACTGTAACTATAAGTATAAAAATAGGATTTTGCCCTTTTTGATATATAATACAAATTGAAAAGTTAATTTTACCCTTAAAATGTTTTTGTTATTACACATATATGTTTTCTGAATTTTTCTCAAAGACTTTCAAGATTTTAATATTATAATAGTTTATAAAAATTAAATTAATAACAACAAATTATTTTCTCAAATATATATAATAATTTTAAAAACAGAAAATAATATAAAATATTAATTAAAAGATCAAAAATAGTTAAAATAATTTTGAAAAACACACTTTTACGGTTTAAAAAACACCATTTTTGTTTTTTAAATAAAAAAAAAAGTTGAATTAAAAAGGTTAAAAATATTAAGATTTTTTTTAAAAAAAAAATTGAATACAATAGATTTCTACCGTTGGATCGATCTATTATTGAAACAATGGACTTCCTATTGTTGTTGCAATCAAGAGATGCAAAAGATGTTTGGTCAAGTGTCTTAGGAATTGGATCCATCGGAATCAATAATCATCATCATTAGCCCTTGTTGTTACGAGGCCAACAGCTGCAATTAGTGGTTATGGTTTTAGATAGAGAAGAGCCACGTGGAAGAGGAATAAGAAGCTGATGGTGGCTAATCATCATTATAATTACAATAAGCAAACCAGATATATGCTCACAAATTCAACTAGTATTTCTAGGCTTCTCAAAATAGATAGTTTTTCAAGTCCAGTGGTTTGTGATTATCAGAAAGATCAAGAGACAATGAATGGTGGTGATGGTGATAGGTACTGGTTGAAGAGATCAGATGAGATACAATGTTTGGATTTGAAACCCACATAATTCTTTAGGTAGTTAGGTTAAGTTTGATTTGATTTCCTGAATTAGATTTGATTTTGATTTTTAAATGTAATGGTGAGAGATTGTTTTTGTGTTCTTCCACTAGAGAAATATTAGATTAGAAGTGTGTTGAATTAGTGATATGATTTATCTTTGATAGAGTGATTGTGGCGGCGCATAATCAGATTGTCTTCCCTGCCTTTACATGCTCTCATATTTCTTTTTTTCTAATTTATTTCAAAAAAAAAAAACATTATACAAAAGACCAAAATAACCCTAGTTTCATTAAGTTTGGCTAACATTTGACTGATGGAATGACTAAAATATTTTGAAAAACGTAGGGATGACAAAGACATTTAAAAAGGAGACATTTCACCTAAAAAAATAAAAAATTTAGCGAAATTACCCGAAAATTAATACATTATACAATGTTGACGCTTTAATTTTTAAAGTCTCATAGGAAAATATGTTGGTCTCTCTTAAATCTTCATGTTAAAGCTAACGTAATCACATTGACATGTATAACCATGACATTTCATAAAGTCTTTCTATATATCATCCATTCAAAAGCTGAAATTAATTGTTTTAACATAATCTATGATGACTCATAATCCTCGACCATTCTACTATTTTTTTAAAGAATCCCATTCTAATTATTCATTAAATATTAAGGATGTGATGATAAATTTGTTATATGGCTTTTAGACAGAGAGTGAATGTTAGAGAGAGAGACTCCCGTTTTCATGTTCATGGATGGGAAGCACAAGTGCAAGCCAATAGGAAGGACTTTAGAGACAAGCTGGTTTCGGTGTTCGTGGACAACCTTAGCCCAGTGGTGGACTTAGCTGGTCTATGGGGTATTTTCAAGCCATTTGGAGTAGTGAGGGATGTGTTCTTCTCTTTGAAAATGAACACTAGGACTATTTGCTACGCCTTTATTCGATTTACAACCATCGAAGAGGCACGAAAAGTGGTAGACAAGGTGAATGGGATGCATGTGTATGGGTGGCCAATTACGGCGAAGGTGGCGGACTATGGCTGGGACAAGTGATGAACTTATATTGGGATCTCCAAGGAGGAAGTCAAGTACCCATATGAGAAACTCAAGGCTGCCAAAAGGGAAGGATGAGCGGGACTATGTGAGGCATTTAGGAAAGCATATATTGAGAAATGTTCATATGCTGAGGTGGTGAAGGAAGTCAAGTCTGGTAGCAGAAAAAGAAGTTCTGAAAAGGAGAGAAGCTCATTTTCCATGTCATGGAAGGTTTCAGAGGTGGAACGAGAATGGCTGTCTAAGAGTGCTATAGGCATCCTAAAGAAGTTCTCAAACATTGAATTGATAAACCAGAAGCTGGAAGCCAGAGGTTTCAATTTTTCATCATCCTTCATGGGTGGGAAGAACATAGTGTGGACTTTTGATTCCATGTGCGAAAGAGATGGTTTTATCACTAATAGTTTTTTTTTTCTAGAGAGACTACTTCACGACAATGATCAGATGTGGTGATTGCGTAGCACCGATGAACTTGCTGAAGTGGATCGATGTGTATGGAATTCCCTTGATCTGCTGGTGTAAGGAGTTCTTCAAAAAACTTGGAGGACAAATATGTGAGATGGTTTGGATTGAAGAAGCTAATGATCAAAAAGTTAGATTTGATAAAGGTAAGATTCTAGTCCTTGCTCCATTGCAGAATCATGTGGATGCCGAGGTAAAGGTGAATACTGGTGATCACTCATTTCCAGTAAGGCTCAGGGAATATCCAGTGCTGGTGAGTAATGCATGGGTTTTTCGCTTCCTGGGGCTGAGACTAGGAATCAAGAATTTGAAATTACAACACGTTTCTGGAAAAGTTGACTCAACATCTTTGAAATGCGGAAGTCAGTTTTCACCTTTTAAGGATTGCTAGGACGATTGTGACATCTTGGTTGAAAAATGGGTGCTGACGAACACAGGTAAAGAGAAAGTTTAGCAATAGAAGGATGGCGTCAGAGGTGGGAAAGGAGTGCAGAGACAAGATTTACCTTTCTGAGAATATTGGGAATAATAAGCTAAAGGCAAGTGGGAAAGGTGTCTTGGACAAAGGAAAAAAGGACCGGGTACAAAAATTAGAACCAAAACCTAAGTGGTTTCCTTCTAATAAAGCCAACCTGAGAATAGGAAAGAACAAACCTGCTAACCAGATTGAAAGTAGCTGTGGTTACTATAGCTCCTCAGACTCTGAATCTACTAGCGAGAATAGGGTGACTCTCAGGATGTCTAAGAGGGAGTGCTCGAAATCAAAAATTCTTAGGTCAAGAGACCTTGTTGATTTGGGCCAGGTTGGGCCTCTTTGGAATGATTGACAATCTGGTACATGGTTAGAAGTGATTGATGTTCCTGGCACTACAGGCACAAGAGGGACGAATCTCCATAGAGAAGTTCAGTTGGGCTTAAAAGAAGGAGAGGTGAGAAGCCCAATTAATTCAGGAGGTGACACAAGGTCTGATAACTCTATTGCCTTGGAGGGGATCAATTATAAAGCCCAAGATAGGCAGGAGACTCAAATTGATGACATGCTGGTAGGAAGAAGAAATGAGGAAATTGGGCTCAAATTTTGCTTGTATCTCACGACGAATGACAGTGAATCACCACCTTTGGCCAATCATCTGGTACAAACTCATGGAATAATTCATCAGGAGGTAAACCTTAATGTTCTAAAAATAGTAGAGATGGCGAAAGAAACATCTGCAGATAGAAGCAGGGAATGTTTGCGGGCGTCACTCAAGCATGCTCGAAGGAATTGAACTGATCGTCAAACCAAATCGCATTCAATGCAAACCAGAGGAACGATCACCAGAACGAAGGAAAATATGGGTACATGCCAACTTAAAGGAAAAAAGAGGGTTATCTGGAATTTAGAGGAAGAGATTGCAAAGGTTATCGAGAAGGGAGTTGCTTCAGGGGTGGACGTGAATGGCAGAAATTCAAATGCAAGCAACAAGGATCATAACCAGGATGTATGGAATGTGGAGGAAGAGGTTGTGAAGGTATTGAAAACAGGTACATTGTTGGGCTTTGATTTTAATGGAAATGAAGAGGAATTATATGAGGTAGTGGTCTCAAGGGAACGCGAGGATCAGGCGAGGCTGGATGACCAGTGCTAATTTATAGTAAGGTTTTCTCTGGGTTTCGAGTTATTATGATAGTTATGACATGGAATCTTAGAGGGTTGGTGAAGGCTGAGAAAAGAAGGAAGCTCAAAATGGAAGTGATGAACCAAAAGCCGGCAATGTTGTTTATTCAGGAATCCAAACTAAGTGTTTTTGATTCTAGAATAATTAGAAGTATTGGAGGTGGTGTGCTGACTAGAGGAGTATGTGTCGATGCTGTGGGATCAGCGGGTGGCCTTTTCACGCTTTGGAACGAGGATTTGGTCTCAATCTCAGGGTGTATCTAAAATAAGTGGTGTATCATTTTGATAAGGGTTCTGAAAAGGATCGAAGAAAATGTGGTTTTGTGTAATGTTTATGCGCTGAATGTGGAAAATAAGAGAAGAGAGCTATGGAATTTCATCTGCAACACTCAACAATCTTTGGATATGCCCTGGTGTATTGAGGGGGATTTTAATACGGTTCTACATTCTTCGGAAAGGAAAGGAGGGTATTATAATAGGTGGTTAGCTAGGAATTTTTCAGATTTCGTCCTTCACTCAAAGATGGTTGAATTATTGATGCAAGGAATCTCCCTTACATGGTCTAATAATCGAGAGGAAGGGTCTTGGACGAGACTTGATCATTTTTTGGTATCACCAATCATCTTGTCATGGTTCTGAACATTGTGCAACGAGGTCTCCCAAGATCGATATCGGACCATATTGTCGTCACCTTAGGCGTTACCAGAACCATGTGGGGCCTGAGTCATTTCCGTCTTTTCAACGATTGGCTAGAATACAAAAATCTGATGGCGGAAGTGAAACAAGGATGGGTTGACTACAAACCTTTAAGGACAACCAGTCGTGTTTTACAGTCCAAGCTAAGGATTTCGAAACTTAAAATCAAGAAATGGGCGTGCACCAAAAACAAGAATTCAGTCTCCTACTACGATTCTAGAAGATTGGTTGGCTGAACTGGATAATAAAGCAATATCTGTAGGCTGGACGGACAACAATAGAAAAGAGAGGCTGAAAGCTTGGCGGAGTTTTGGAAAATTCTTAGGAGGGAAGAGCAAGAGTGGCGTTAAAAATTTAGATTAAAATGGTTAGTGGAAGGTGATAGAAACACCAAATTTTTTCATTGTGTGGCCAGAGGGAGAAAGAGACGAAACTGCTTGGAGAACATTTCTTTCTATGGGATGGTCAAGACTTCTTCGGATGAAATAAGGGAAGAGGTGGCTGATTTTTTCGAAAATCATTACAAAAACGTGAGGTGGAACCGGCCTATGATCAATGGTTTAGCTCTCAAGAAGCTCTCGCCTGTGGAAAGAGATTCTTTGGAGGAAAGCTACAATAAGGCGGAGGTTTGGATGGCATTACCAAGTTGCGATGGTAACAAAGCGCTATGCCCGGACGGTTTCAATTTGAAGTTTATCAAGGATAATTGGGACTACATTCAAGATGACTTTATACGATTCATGGATGAATTTTACCATAATGGAGAAATTGTCAAGGATTTAAACCAAACTTTCATTGCCCTTATTTCGAAGTGTTTAAATCCAAATACCATGAAAGATTTTCACCCCATAAGTTTGGTAGGCCCTATGTTTAAAGTCATAGCTAAAGTGTTGTCTATTTGGATGAGAAGGGTCATGGATACGGTGATAGAGGAAACTCAAATGGCTTTCGTCGGCAACAATCATAAACAGCTTTGTGATTGCCGAAGAAATAATTGATCATTGGAAAAAGAGTAAGGAAGGGGGTCTTGTGGTCAAATTAGATTTTAAGAAGGCTTATGATAGCTTGGATCACAATTTTCTTGATAGCATGTTGGAGGGTATGTGATTCGGCTCGAGATGGAGACTTTGGATTAGGCATTGCATTACCACTCCGATGCTTTCAGTAACGGTGAATGGTAGGCAGACGAGGCAATTTGGTTTAGAGAGGGGACTACGCCAAGGTGATCCGCTGTTACCCTTTTTGTTCAACATAGCGGTGAAGGGTCTTAACGCCACGTTTAGAAAAGTGGAGGGTCTAAACTTAATAAAAGGGTGCAGTTTTTAGGAGCAACACAATGCACATTTCCCACCTACACTTTACAGATGACACCATATTATTTCTCCAACTAAAAGTTGAGTACCTGTTGAATGCTAGACACATCTTGAGGTGTTACAAGCTAGCATCTGGTCTGCGCATCAACTTCCATAAAGGTTGTGTTGCAAAGATTAGGAAAGATAATCAAAGTGAAGTGGATTGGGCGAACAAATTAAGATGCCTCAAAGCCAATCTTCCGTTTTCGTAGCTGGGCCTTACTTTGGGGGGTCAGCCGAGATCGAAGAATTTCTGGAACATTGTGATTCAATGCATAGAAAACCCACTCACCCCTTGGAAGAAGAGTTTCCTTAATAAGGGAGGGAGACTTGTCCTCATCAAAGCAGTGATGGCGAGCATCTCTAACTACTTCTTATATGTTTTCAAAGCTCCAACTTGGGTGGCTCAAAAGATTGAAAGACTACAACATAGCTTTTTTTTAGGGGGATGGTGTTCAAAAAAGGAAGATTCATACTATTAGGTGGGAAGTGTTATGCAAATTTAAAGGTAATGGCGGTTTGGGCATTGGTAATATTGTGAACAAAAACAGAGCCCTCTTGACGAAATAGACGTGGAGATTTGGGTGGAGAATGAATCCCTATGGAATAAGGTAATCTGTGCCAAGTACGAGGTCTCTTTGGACTCTCTCAGGTAGGGTGGGCAATAAGTTCAGAACCGAACCTAACCGAACCGAAAAAATGGTGTTCGGTTCGGTTCGTATAATGAATTCGGTTATACCGGTTTAAAAATTGAAAACCGAAAAAGTTTTCGGTTCAAACCGGTTTGCTTTTCTGAAAATCGGTTTGAACAGATTAAACCCCCTATAAAACTATAAAAAAAACCCTAACATTTATAGTGTTCTTTCTCTTACACAACCATGCAACATCTCAGTTCTATTTATTTTTGGGAAGATATTATTATGTAGTGTACTATTATTAACTGATTTTGAACTTTTATTTACGAGTTGGGATTTTGGAATGTATTCATATGTTTTTTATATTTTGGAATGGATTTGTTATTAACTTATTATTATGTATTAATATGTTTTTTATATTATGTAATATGTTGTTTTGGCTTTGGGCTATTCAAATGGCCAAAATTAGGCCCATTAAGCTATTTATTAATTTTAAAACAAATTAAAAAGACTCATTAAGCTATCCGGCCCATTTGGCCCAAAACCAAATTGAACCGAACCGATTAAAATAAGTTCAGTTCAGTTCAGTTTGGTTCCCATTTCTTATTCGGTTTAAACCAGTTTAATTTTGGATGAACCGAAATATTTTCGGTTCAGTTCTGTTTTACCCAAAACTGAACTGAACCGAACCGAACCGAACCGAACCGAACCGAACCGTGCTCACCCCTACTCTTATGTGGGATTGGAGGGGATGTTCTAAAAGCTCTATTTTTGTTAAGACTATAGGTGGTCTGTACGATCAACAGGAAGCCACAAGCAAACTTCTGGAGGATGGTCTAAGGGATATAAAGCTAAGTTGTGGGTAAGGGATATAAAGCTAAGTTGTGGACTGGGGTTAAAATGTATAATAGAACACTGAAGGTTGATTCCCCTAGAGTCTTTGCTCTAGCCTTGTAACAAGGATGGCTATGTGAGAGATTATGGGAGATATGAGAATTCAAAATGGGTTTGGGATATCACACTCAGAAGGCCTATGTTTAACTGGGAGCTTGGTCAGTGGGAAGGCTTTCAGGAATGTTTGGATCACATCAAGATCAGAGACTTGACTCCGGATACGTTTGGGTGGACCTTATGTCCAAACGAAATGTTCACTATCAGGTCGTTTAGGGGGTCTTTGGAAGGTGACCAAACAGGGGTTTCTGGTGATCTAAGAGACATATGGACTGGTTATTGTCCTCTAAAGGTGGAGGTGTTCGTCTGGCAACTCATTCAAGGAAGAATTTTGGTGAAAGAGGCCCTCAGTAAACGTGGAGTGAATTTGGGTTCCAATTTGGATTGCCATCTGTGTGCTGACAACAATGAGACTATGGACCATCTCTTTTTACATTGTAGATGGTCTTGGAATCTTTGGCTCAGATGCATGAAATGGTGGGAGTCGCACTGTTGTCCCTCTTTATCTTTGTTTGAATGGTAGAGAGGGTGGCCCAGTCTTTGCCCTAGGAAAAAATATTCACGGGCCTGGAGTTCCTAGTTTTCAGCGGTGGTCTGGACCTTTTGGTAAACAAGGAATGAAAAAGCTTTCAAGGGTGGAGAGGGTAGTTTGACCCAAGCGGAGGATATGGTGTGTTTCAGAGTGGCGTGGTGGTTTAAGAATCTAGAAGAAGGTATATCGGATTATCACCACTCTGCTTCTAAACATTAAAGATGGCTGCAATGTAACCAGAGTTACTAAGTGTTCGAAGATGGTGGATTGGATCCCTCCCCCCAATGGATTCCTCAAATTTAATGTTGATGGATCGGCAAGGGGCTCTCCAGGCCAGACGGGTATTGGTGGGGTTTTAAGAGATCACAACGGGAAAGTTCTGTGTATTTTTCGACCAATATGGGGATAGAAGATGCAGTTACAGCAGAAATTCTTACCATAGCAAAGGCTTGTAATTTATGTATGTCGAGACCAGCTTTTCTAGGAAAGAACATAGTGTTCGCGAGCGATGTGGCCGTGTCATGGGTTAACGGTAGCGGGATTGGGAGCTTGAAGCACGGTCAGACTATTTATGATATTCGCAATCATCTCAAGAGTTTTGGTCAAGCTAGCGTGGTGTATTGTTCAAGGAATTCGAATTCCTACGTGGATATGTTGGCTAAGCAAGGTTCAGAGGGGGGCAGTGAGGTATTAACGTGGAGTGAGGAGTAATGCCTCTTTGCATGGGGTTGTTTTAGAGTTGTCTTGTTTCTTGATGTTTTTCCTGCGTTTTGTTGTGTTGTTGTGCCTCTGTTCTCGATCTGGAGTTCGGGCTGTTGTGCGTTCTTTTTGGCCTTTGGTCTTGTTTGCTCTCTGTCCTCTTTGGTTAATATAATTGCCTTTCAAAAAAAAAAAATTAAGTAATTAGTTGATTAATGTCAAGTGTACTCCAAGAGTTAGTGACGAGATGATGTTAGTCCTGGTAGTAAACCTTTCACACCTGTACCATAAGGTTACAGGTTTGAGTCCTACTTTTCCCCAAAAAACCTTGAATTTATGTAATAATATTTATAAAATAAAATTTATATATATATATGTAATAAAAATAACTTAGTTTCTATATGTCCTTGTACATTACTAATTATGTATTTATAAAAACATTAATTCACTTCCAGAAATGTGAATATTAGCTATCATACATAGGAGATAGATTGGTTTTGTTTCATATATAATGTCATTTTTCATGTAGCGAAGATTCAGGTTTTTGGTGGGGTTTGGTTAACAAACAAAATTTAAAAAGACCATTGTCCATGGGAATTGTACATATTGCAATAGTCAAATTTTATTAATTTGGTGGAAAAAAAAAACCACCAACCAGCAGCTTATTAATTCATTGAAATTTTTTTATCTTTATTTAATATATTATTATCGTTTTCTTATCTTATATTCTTTGTGTTAATTCCTTCACTTTTTATAAGAAATTGTAGTTGCTGTTACCCAAAAGAAAAGATATCATTATTATGTAGAAATTGTACAACAATAAATAATTAATCAAAGACAGTATTGGTCTTAAACTAAAATTAAATTAATTTAAATTTGTTCTATATCTAATCCGATTTTATATGCCTAATTTCCAGAAGCTTTCATTAAATAAATGAGTAATATTATATAATCCAAAAAACTAATCCAAAACTAATCAAATGATATAACTAAATGGGTTGTCCTTATACAAAAATTATTGGATGATGTTGTGTATAATATAGTAGTGACCAATCACTTCCGACGTCATTTTTAGACTACTTTTTTGGATTATCTGAAGTCAATGATGAACAAACCGATATTATATATCTTCGAAAAGAATTATAGTGGCACCGATATAGTGTTGATGTTCTAATTATGTTATGCAATATGGTGTGTTTATGCCACGTAGCATGAAATGATTGGAACAAGTTTTTTTTTTTTGTCTCGAGGATGATGTCAATACCATGACATAACCATAAAGTTTTGTAAAACGATGCAACCTCAAGGTGATTACTGATCTCCATAAATAAAAAATAATAAAAAGACTATTAGCTATATAGTACAGACATTTGGATTTTGATATAACGAAAATTGAAATGTCAAGAAACACATTAATTTTTCTAAACCTCACAATCAAATTTACAAATTAGAATATAAAACTTCATGAATTACAAATTGCGCATTCAGATGAGATGAGGTTGGTGCGGTGATATACTCCTCATACATGCACCATAACGTTGTGGCTCGAGTCCTTCCTTCCCAAAAACCCCCAATTTATTTAATTAATAATTAAAAAAAATACATATTTCGTATTCAATATTCATGGATTAATTGAAAACTTAACATTCAACTTTGGAGATATACATCGTAATAATGTAATGATAATTTACTATATGTATTGATCCAAAAAGAATTAGAAAGATTTACGTGGAAATTTATGTTATATTATGAGCAGAATATGTATTTAAGAGTTACGAGTCAATTAAGTTTACAATATTCTAACATAATATTACGAAAGAATAATTAATAATTGTTGTGTTTTTTTTTCCCATTTTTTCACCAACATTGCTGAAATGATTTTTGCACCAATATATGGTCTGTCGTCCCCACTTACGACAGAGAAGAACAATGCATGGATGGGGACCAAAAATTTGTATTTTAACAACAGAAATTGTGGAATTCTTACATGTAGAAATGGATTTTCCAAGTCTAGCAATTTGTAGTTTACAGTGTAATTTCAATGTTTCAAAACACTGAATGTTATGAATAGACTTTTTGCTACACTCTTGTTAAGAGAGAGATATTCACGTGATATAAGTTTCTTCTATTGAATATTAAATTTATGATATATTGATATTATATATACGTAGAACGCAGTGGTTTTATGCATGTTACGTTAGTTATTTTGTATTGTTTTAAAGTTTGGAATTATATTGGAAGAAACATGTACATAGTAGTTATAATATAAAGGGCAAATTACACTGAACCCCTTGAGGTTTGGACAAGTTACACTTAGATGGATAAATTTCTTTATTATACACTAACACCTTTAAAATTTAAATTTGACTTTAAAAATACCTAAAATGCCCTTAGTTATATTATTTTACACTTTATTTTTTTTTACCTTTTAATCAAACACTTTATAAAATTTAATAAAATACAAAAATTAAATAAAAGATATGATTTATTAAATAAATAAATAGTTTAAATATATAAATAGTTTTTTTTAATTAAATAAATAAATATTTTGAATAAATAAACAATTTTAAAATAAATAAATAAATGAATAGTTTTTAAAAATAAATTAAATAAATAGTTTTTAAAAATAAAATAAATAATTAGTTTTAAAAAATAAATACATAAATTTAAAATATAAATAAATAAGTGAAAAACTTAAAAACATTAAATTTTTTAAGGATATTCATTAATAGGGACAAGAAAAAATCTAAATATCTAAACTTTTACTGTAAAGATGATGGTGAAAGAAGTTTCAAGGTTCCCAACACTCCTTAGATATTTAGAGATTATATTGTCCTTATTAATAGATATTCTTAAAAAAAAATTAATTTTTTAATTTTTTCACTCATTTTTAAAACTATTTATTTATTTAAAACTATTTATTTATTTGATTTTTTTTAAACTTTTTATTTAATGTTTAAATTATTTATTTAATTAAATTTTAAAAAAATATTTATATATTTAATTTTTTAAACTATTTATTTATTTAATTTTTAAGACTATTTATTTTTTTAAACTATTTATTTATTTAATGAATCATATCTTTTATTTAATTTTTTTATTTTATTAAAGTTTATAAAGTGTTTGATTAAAAGGTAAAAAAAAATAAAGTGTAAAATAATATAACTAGGGGTATTTTAGGTATTTTTAAAGTCAAATTTAAATTTTGGGGGTGTTAGTGTATAATAAAGAAACGTATCCATCTAAGTGTAACTTATCCAAACCTCAAGGGGTTTGGTGTAATTTGCCCTTATATAAATCAAGTATCTTCATTTTAATGTCTATAAATTTATAATATTATATATATATATATGAGATTTCTTTCTAATAATGTTTTGCGTTTAGATATTGACTTGTGGTGATCTACGTACTATTCTGGTTTTCTGCTCTTCTTTTGTAGATAATGATTGTATGGGCCGTGAATCTTTTTCGTTTTCGGTAATATGTTTTATTTTCGTTTTTTGTTGAGGCTTGCGTGTCTCTTTGTTTTGTTGTTGACTCTATGACTCTGTATACTCTTGACATTTTTTGCTTTATATTTCTTATTTCTTATTTTTCGTTTCTCTTCTTTAATATATAGAAATTTTCAAGTCATTAAGCACTGATATAACTTTATCAGTGTATTGGATATTGACCATTAGATTTACATACTTTGACTCAAAGTGTATGCACTTGTCAAAACTTCTCCATAATCAATGGTCCACATGCAACGCACTGATATAAATTATATCAGTGCGCACTGAGGAGAAAAGGACAGAACTGTATATATATATATATATATATATATATTATAGTCTTTTTCTCCTTCGGTGGTAAGCAATGACAAGTGCATTTAGACTGGGTCAAAACAATTGAATCTAATGACTCACATATAAGGCACATTGTGCACTAAGGAGAAAAATTTCCTACATATATATATATATATATATATATATATATATGGATACTGTTTTAAGGTTTTCAGCATACGATTGTTTATGATGTTTTTCTCATTAGGTCAATTCAATTTTATCAATATATATAGGAGGTTTTAGGTATTGGAATCGGTATGTTTTTTTCATATGAGAATTGGCTCTATAATACTACAAAATGCAATGCTACAAAGTTAACTCTATAATTTTACAAAGTCAAATTCAACACCAAATATTGTACAGGATCATGGAAATACTCATTAGTTCTCCACTTAGTAATGAGAAAGTCTTAAGTGCATCCAATGCACAATGCATTGTCCACCCTGATGCTACCACATCAGCTACTTTGCTGACTTTTAGACGTGGATGGGTGATGCATAATGCATCACGTTGCACCCAGGTTTTAGCCCATAATATTTGGTAAATTATATTTAGCACTTAATAAGTTGAATCCGATAACCACGTACAAAGAGAAAAATATTGAGTGCAAATGGTCAAGTCAATGGCAATATCCAAAAGTCTTAAGACTTAAAAAAAAAAAAAAACCTTGAGACTTATGGCTGACTTTGGATATAACATATACTTTATGGATATAACATATACTTTGAAATCCTACTTTTAGTCTATGGACATTAATCCCCTCTAGTTTAGACTATTCTCCATTTCCCCATTTTCATTACTCTTTCTGTTAAAAAAATCACATTGGCTGTTTACAAAATCCCCCTTTAATATCCTAATCATCTGAGAGGAAATATTTCAATTACAAAAATATAATATATATATATATATATATATATATAGTTGCTTTGCTTACTAACTATCCAATTTTTTTATTTATTTATTAATTTCCATGCTTTAATATTTTAAATTTCTGTTTTCATTATTTTTTTTAAGAAAATCTTCCTGCAGCATTAATTACATAAATTTGATTCTTTTTGCACTTAATTTCTCTGAATTTTAGACGAATCAAAGTCATTATTATCTCTATTTTTTTTTAAATTTAGCAAACCCTTATAAATGAAAAGGAATGCCTTACTAATAATATTGAAAAACTTAATTTTTCAATTATTTTTTTTAAGAAAATTATCTTATTTACTATCATACCAAACTCTACAACTTTTTTTAAAAAATTAATAATAAAATTAATGACATTTTACTAGTTAAGTAGCCTTTCAAAGTTGAACTCGAGAACTTATCAGGGTAAACCACAAGCCTAACTTCTTCAAGAGGATCACCTCCCGGAATCGAACCCGTGACCTTGTGCGAGTAAACAACAAACCCAATTCCTCAATCAAACCATTAAAAAATCATTAATGCTAGACAACTCAAAAATTTAGTCCACATGTCAATCCAAATGATGTTGTAAGTGGTTTTTTTATTAGCCACATCATCACATGTTGTGTGTGGTGATGACAATGCACTTGTTATACCATTTGGGTTGAAATTTGGGTTGATTATTTGGGTTGTAGAGCGTTACTCTTAAAAAATTCGACCCGTGGATTTAAGTCAAAAAGAAGAGAAATGTTAGACATTCCAACTTTTTTTTTCTAAATTCTTTCAAATGATATGGCATATGAGATGTCAACATCTCATTAACTACTATATAATATCATGATTTATAAGATGTCGATACCTCATATACCACATCATTTGAGAAAAAAAATTGGAAAAAAAAATTGGAACATCTAACATTTCCAAAAAAAACTCATAAAGATAAGAAGCAAAAGTCTGTTTTTTTTTCTCTTTTTTGCTTTATACTTCTTTCTTCTCCCTTGCTGGGAAACTATATTAATGTGAAAAGAATATTAACACAAATATTATAATATTATAGTAATTAATTAAAACTATATATACAATATGAGGTTGGTCTGGTGGTGGTATATCCCTCACATTGACGCCTCGAGATCGTGTGTTCGAGTTTCTCCCATTCCCAAGAAGTCCCGAATTATTGTAATATTTTTTTTAAGAAAACTATATATGGCTTGGTAATGCTATATATGGTCGATGCTCATAATCCCAATCTAATTCTTGAATAAATATAAATTAATTTGTATACACATCTCAATAAAAGCAAAAAACCATTCCATTAAAATGTGTTTGGTATGACTTTTCAAGTAGAACTTCTAGAGTAATAAATCTTTTACTAATGAAGCTTTTATTGAGTAGAGCTTTCAATAAAAAAAAACTTTTGGTTGTATAAATTACAAAAAAAGTGTTGCCGATGTATTTTTAAAAATAGCTTTTGGTTGTGTAAATTAAAAAAAAAAATATTGATGATGTATTTTTAAAAATAGCTTTTGGTTGTGTAAATTACAAAAAATGTTGACAATGTATTTATAATGAAAGAATTGTATGGTGGAATATCTAAAATTTATAAGCGGTAGTTGAGACAATTCATAAGTTTTAAAAAAAATCTCAAAAAAAGCTTCTTGAAAAAACCTAAAATTTGAGTTTCTCATAGTAGACATAAAATAACTTTTATAAAGGGTAATTGAGACAATTCATATATTAAAAAAGTAGTTTTGATTTTTACCAAAAAAAAAAGATCAAATTAGTTTCTAGTATTAAAAAAAACGTTTTTGACCTTCACAAAAGTCATACCAAACACACATTAAATTACTTGTAATGTGTGATTATTAAAAGTGCGCAAGTAGTTTACACAAGCTATTAATAAATTCGAAAACAAATAATTATTTTTTTGAAGTTAAGTTCTTCTGGTACATATCTTTACCACTAATAACCTTTACAATTTAATTATTTGTATTTTATATTATTATTATTATTATTATTATAGTGATAAATACTTAGTTGAACTAGTACTCTTTCTCCTTCTATAATATTTATATTTAAAAAAACTAGTTTTTTGTTTTTGTTGAAAAAAAAATATTTCTTTCTTTTTTTAATGCTTTTTAAAGTGTCCATATCATATGTCACAGTGTTTGTGTAAAGTTCTAAAATGGAGAATATTTACTGTTAAAAAAGAGAGGGAATGTTTAGATAAGGTCGTAGCAAAGTCCATTGACGAGAGAATGTAAAAGAAAATGAAAATTTTAAGAATCTTTTTTCATTTCACACCAAAGCTAGGATTTTTTATTTTTATTTTTTGAAATGCAAAGCCAGGAGGCCCAGGACTTTAATTTGCTATGAAAGTTCAAGAAAATCTGGATGGGATAGGCACAATACATTTAGCGTGTTAGTTCTCCTGGAAAAACAAAAGTAACGTGTAAAATTTAATTTGATGTACATTTGTGGTGCAGAAAAACCTTCTCAAATAGGACGAGATGAATTTGGTCAAGTCGTAAAACACCTCACACCTTATGAGCTTGCAGATCATGGGTTTGTCAGGATCTGTTGAGATCAAATACTACATACGGCCGCAATAATCGAAAGAGATCTACTCCCATAATAACGGAGAGAAAACTCCTAACACATATTTATAAAATGTGTATAGTGTAATTCAAACATTTCACCACTAAAGTAGAATAAGAGGTACAAAACACATTGCTATGAGAAGCCGTGTACGTTAGAATAATTAATAATCTTTGTGTTTTTTTATGCATATATTTTTTCTTTTTTCACTAACATTGAAGTCATTTGTAATTGCAACGATGTATGGTCTGCCGTCCCCACGTACGACAGAGCAGAGAAACAATGTATGGCCGCATTATGGGGACCAACAAATTTTATTCTAACAACAAAAATTGTGGAATTAATTAATTTCCATGTAGAAATGGATTTTTCTAAGTCTATTTTGCAGTTTCCAGTGAATTTTCAGTGCTTTGATAACGGAGACCAGGTTGACTGAAGTCAGAGAATCGCAGTAGTTGCAGGATGCATGCATTATTGATCACTTTGGAATACAATGAATGTGATATATGTGAAATTGTGAACGGACCCTTTCAAAACGCTCTTTAGGGATATTCAAGTATGCGTAATAAGTTTATGAGATGTAGCCATATAAGAGGTTTTAGATATGAGATTCTAGACGTGTTTATAGTAGAATTTGACTCTGTAATGTTATTGAACTATAAAGTCAGAAGAGTTAACTTTATAACATTATAAAGTGACTTAAAAAAACTTTATAGTGTTACAACATTAAATTTATACTAACGTTGTAAAATCAAATCTTCCACCAAAAAACATATAAAATCCCATACATAATCGGTAATCCTAGACATAGTAATTGAAAAAGTATGTTTAGCATACAAAAACCACGTTGAAAAATTGACTATAAATACTCGAGTCAAAATTATATCCAAAAAGACTTGAGACTTATGGCTGACTTTGTCTGGATATCATAGAATTTAATATCCTAATTATTTGAGAGGAAGTAGTTCCATACTTTAATCTTTAAAATTCCTCTTTTCATTATTATTATTATTATTATTATTATTATTATTTTAAGAAAATCTTCTTTTAGCAATAATTCCTTACAAAAATTCCATTCTTTTTGCGCTTAATAATTTCTTGGAATTTGTGATGAATCAAAGTCATTAGTTTATCTCCAATTTTTAATTTTACATAATTTAGCAAATCCTTATAAAATGCAAATGAATGTCTTACAAATAATACTGAAAAAAAGTAGTTTTTCATTTTTTAATTTATCTCATTTATTGTCATATCAAACCCTACTACAGTCTTTAAAAGAGGAAAAACTAATGGCATTTTTGGACTCGGGAAGGTTTTTTTTTTTTTTTTTTTTTTCTTTTTGAATTAGAGTGGAGAGGATTTGAACTTGGAACCTCAACTTTGTTGAGAGATGTAGTTACCACTAGGTTATGCCTGCGACCATGTTGAACTCAAGAAGTTATATACGAGAGTAAACAAAGAGCCTAATTCTTATAATATGATATTCTGCTGAGCTGATCTTTATTCTGATCTAAGACACTTGAAATAATACTTTACATTTAAATATAATAAAAGTGAAACAAATAAAATAAATAAATGTCCACCATTAATTACACATATCACCATATTTATTTAAAGATTTTGTTTTCATCTAAAATACTTAAAGATAATACTTTATGTTTAAATATAATAAAAGTGAAATAAATGAATGTCCTGTCATTAATTAAACGTCACTAGATTTATTTAAATAAGAACAAATATTAATAGCAATGGATCCAAATTCCTCCTTAATGGTATTGACCTTTCGAAATCAAACCTCGAAATCAAACCCGAGACATTGTGGGGAGTAATCAACAACCCTAATTCCTCCATCAATGATCAAAAATCCGTCGAACAATTCTATAAATGTTAGCTCATAAAAAATGATTTAATTTTAAATAAATAAAAAATTCAAAAAGAATTACTCATAAAGATGAGATGCAAAAGTCTGCCTTTTTTAATTTATATTTCCTTTTATACTTCTTTCCTCTCCCTTGTTGACTATTTTAAAATATTATAAAATTATAGTAATTACAAGTTTACAACTATATAGGTATGTGTAGGCATGACACCGGCGAATCGAACCAGAACCGGCGTCAAAAAATCGGAACCGAACCGAAAAATACGGTTCCGATTCTTTAAGGGCCGGCACCGGTCGATTCCAGCTTTTTTAAAAAAAAATTTTAACCCACTACCCTACCCGGCTACCCACTTACCCACTACCCACTACCCATGGCCCCACACCCAATTCCTTTCTCTTTTTCTCTCTTTCTTTCTCTCTTTCTTCTCACTTACTCATTTACTCAGAATCTCAGATAGATCTCTCTCTCTCTCTCTCTCTCTCTGTCTTTCTCTATTTCTTCTTCTTCACGTCACCGCCGGCTGATCGCTTCGCCGCCACCCGATCGCTTCGCCGCCGCCTGATCGCCAATCCCTTCATCCCGTCGCCGATATCCTCTTCATTCCGATCTCTGATCTCGTCTTTCTTTCTCTCTCTCTCTTCGATCTATTTTTTGTGATGGATTTTGGGTTTGTGCCTTTGTGGTGGTGTGTGTGTGTGTGTGTTTGAGTTACTGGTTTGATTGGTGGTGTACTGGTGTGTGTGTGTGTGTGTGATTTTGGGTTTATTATGGTTTTGTGTGTGTGTGTAATGTGTTTGAACTAATGAGGATTTAGAATTTAGGATTGATTTGTTTTTAAAAAAATTAAAAAAAATAAAATAAAATAAAAAACTGGTTCCGAACCAGTGGAATCGATGGAACCGGACCGGAACTGTAGAATCAGAACCGGAACCGGAACCGGAACCAACCGGAACCGGAACCAGAACCGGAACCGGAACCGGAACCGGTGTCATGTCTAGGTATGTGGTTTTGGTAATTGGTTATTCTATGGTCATTCATCATTAAATATTAATTAATTTGTAAACACGTCTAAGAGCTTGTTTGGTTGAGTTTTTAAAAAATCTCTATTGGCAAAAGATCTACTTGTAGTAGATCTATTAGAAATAAAGTTTTTTTTTTAAAAAAAAAATTATAGTTGTTTGATTAGTAGACTTTAAAAAAAAATGTCTATTTGAAGAAGCACCTCCCCGGCCATGAGCTTTTGCCTAGTAGAGGTTTAAACTCTACAAGCCTCTACTCAATTTAAAATAGACAATCTTAAAAGACAAACCAAACAACTCTAAAAAAACTCAAATAGACATTTGACCGACGCAGTCGAGCTGCACAGTCCATGCGTCATCAGTTGATCGACGCATCACATCTTGTGATGCTGAAACGTGTCGAGAAGTGCGGTTATATGACCGTCAATCCTGTTGACTGGAACATATTCTCAGACAAACGGTCCGAAAAGCTGTGGACTGTGGACTGTTGACTTAGCCCGGAAGACTTGCACATGCAACAAATTCTAAATTGATCATTTTCTGTGTTCTCACGCACTCGCATCGGCAAGGTACATTAAAAGTTTACAGTCATAAGCTATATTAACCAAAAGTGAGTGTCACTGTTGTCATTGTTCTTGTAGGGAGCAAAACTTGGATTTCACATCTTTGTGTGCGGACTACTACAAGAGACAGACACTTATTGATACATACGCAGTTCCTATTATGCCTGTTGGCCATCCTTCTTCATGAGTAGTGCCATCCGATATCGTTGAGCGGGTGATTTTAAATCCAAAACCCAAGTGGCAATCAGGTCGCCAGATATAGGGTCGACATGCCTCGTCTTCGGAGAGGACAACCACTCAATCGTGTAAAAGATGTGGACAATCAGGTCATAATAGCAGGAGGTGTTCTAATCTGCCCTTGATTAATGAAGGCCCAAGCAGAATTGTTCCCGAGGAATATTGTCGCAAGTGTAGCAATGTCATTCAGTTGGACATAACAAACAGACTTGCCCTGACAAGGACTCTACTTTGGACAGAATCGAGCCGTTGATATAGATTTAATTTTAATTATTTTGAATTATATGACTTGTTCACTAACTTATTGTTTAATTAAATAAGGCTGTTAATTATTAGTTTTGTTATTGTTTAATGTATGAAATGTGTGTGCTGTACTTGTAATTGCAAATACTTGAAATTTTTAAAAACATTAATAGTTTCATTACTATAACTGTTTTCTACATTGACAACTACAACATATACTGGGGCTTGGAGTTACAAAAAACCTCTACAACCATCTTCTCTCGGATGGTACCTATATCGTCTTCTGACTAGTCGAACGTTTTCTTGTTCGCCAGTACGTACTCTATCAATCTCAAAGTATGGGCATCACAGTTACCCTTGCAATGCACCACATGAACAACCGTTACAATTGAATGTTAATAAAACCAACTTTAATTTTAAATGATGTTCAAACAGTCACACCTTCTAGTCTGTTGGGGCACATATGTTGTAGACACCATGCATACCCCAAAGGGCCTATTCCGCTTTTTGTACTTCGCCTCACCCCTTGGTATGGGATCGTGAAACCCCACCTGATGCAACATGGAGGGCAGAAACCACCGCAATGGAGTGACCCACTCTTTTTTGATCTGTAAGGGGACTTCCTGTCTGAATGGGTCTAGTAGGTAGATCTTCCTGATAGTGAGGTCGACGTTGGCCATGAGCCAATGCTGGCTGCCAATGTTGCACTAAATCACAATCTGTAGGTGTTTCAAGAAACTGTTATGATCAAAATAAGATTTATTAATTAAACAAATTGGAACCATAATTGTATAACACTCACCGCGTCAACCTCGTGCCATGGTCGATTTCCTGACGGGACCAGTTCTTCAGGGCTTTGCCCACAGCATGACGAGGCATGATTCTCCACCACTGAAACTCCAGCATTGACTGTAAATAGATAATGAATCGAATCGTTAGGAACAGGATGAAACACAACAATGCAACCTCGAAAACAGTACATTATAAACACGTACATAGAACTGAGAATCCAGTACGTTCATCCTTTGAATGTAGACAGTGGGGTATGCTCGCTGACGCTTCCATAAAATATGCAGGTTCGCGTCGATATACTGACAATATAAACATTATACATTGTTAGTATTCTTCTATAACTTAAACAAACTTAAAAGAAAATCGAAGTAAGGAAAGTACCGTGTCATCTAACTCCATGAAGTTGGTTTGCAACAGGTGGAACCAAGTCACAGGCACGGGGGTCATCAGATCCACATCACGTCAGTGTAATTGTTCAATTATTTAGATAACCAAGTAATTTAACTGAGGTGTTTCAAAATAAATTCACAATATTATACTTACAATTCCCCTGTCATGTTCTTCTTGTAGGCTTGGTAAGCCGCAAGCTGGTCAGCGTCTACCAAATCATTGGGCCTGAATGTATGTACTCATGACTGGGGCAGTATCCTTACCCTCTTCAGCCGACTGAGGTCAGTGTATAGGCACAACAACTGCTAACCTTGCTTGCGATCTTACTGCCTATGCTGACCGTGGACAACTAGGGTATGTTGGAGGAGGAACTCTATTCACGTGGATCACGTAGAGGACTGCGATGGGGCCCGATAGACCTGTGGGGTAGGCTGTGACAAGATGGACCGGAAGTGTCCCTGAGGGGTAGGGGTGCGAAGGGAAGGACCGGAGGTGTCCTTGGGGGGTGGGGTGTGACAGGATCGAATAGAGGAGAGCGGTGCGCTCGGATGGACCGGAGGGTCTGGTGTGTGGATCGCCTAGTCGGGTCCTGAGAGTAGACCGGAGGGGAGGAGGGAGTCTGACCCAGTGGACCGGACGGGTCCGCTATGTGGTCCTGGATATGAACAGGAGGATCCACATGCTGTACCTCCATAAGCAGCGAAAATTCTGATAAACTCTAGGCAGGTGTCTTCTCAAATACTGTTGTATCCGTGCCACCAGGGACTTGAGTCTGCTGCTCTCGTCTTGTAGCTCCAGCCCCGGTAGCCTTCATCTGAGGTCTTGTACCCTGCGTCTCAGGTCTAGTGGCTAGGTCTGTCCCCTCGTCATGACTACAACGTTCATCTCTGTCTCTGCATGGAGAGTCTCGATCATGGGACGGTGGACCATCCCTGTCTGAATATGATGTCGAACCCTACAGCCCCTGAAAAAAGTCCATCACCTTCATATGCTGCCTATCTTGTTCCTCATCACTCTTCTGGAGATTCTCTCATAAAGCAGCGACGACATCCATCACATATTGGATTTTACGTTCCAAACTTCTCTGAAACAAAATCAAAATTGTCAGTACTAAAACCATACACTCGTTTCAAATAAAATAATGCATTACATCATTTTTTACATACCTGGCGATGCCCTCCAACATCTCCTCATGAATGAACTCCACTAGTATATCCGGGCATCGCAAATCGAACCTGCCTGCGCCTGGAGGGACTCCCATAGAAAAACTCTGGCTCTGAACCCTTCGTATCCGGCATGTGCTGAGGGGACTCCCATAGCCAAACTCCAGATCCGAACCCTCTGTATCACTCAGTCCAGCATTCGTATGATCTACGGGATCCGGTACGAAGACATCGTCTCTATCGGCCGCAGTATACAGACTGCCTCTCTTGTATATGCCCTCGTAGTATTGTGCAACCCTCTCAGCTGCCGTCGGCACCAGTGTAGTCCTCGAAATCATCTGAAATCGTAGTTAGACCATTATATATGTATACATCCTAATATTGATAAACTTTAACACAATAGATCCTTACCCTGTTTGTGAAATTCTTTGCCAGTTTCTCCGACCTCGGTTGCTTACTCAACTCCTATTTCAGAATACAGGGGGACAAGTCAATCTCCCTACGGGTCCTAAATTTGGTCTCAAGCTCGGGATAACCTCATATGCAAATATCTACGAACAAAAAAAATTTAGAATCCAATCATTTATCCCATAACTCATATAAAATAAAATTAGGTTCTCAAACGGATTGAAATTCTAAATTCTCACCAACAGTGCGTGAGCTAGACCGTAAATGTTGTACGTCTCCACCATGTGAACGTCAATGCCCTTTTTCCTATTGTTGTCTCTCGAACCGCTCACGTCAACATTCCAAGGCATGCTTGAAACCAAAAATGGACTGCCTATACACATGGGCACCCCACGGGAACGCATCAAAAGCATCAAAGTCCTCGACTAGCCGGATCTGCCATACTGAAATTTTCTCTCTCTCGTCCAACCCCATCAATATCCAGTTCATCATATAAAGGAGGCACATCTTCACAGTATTGTACTACTGCTCAAATATACCAATCCGCAGAACAGATCTCAGCTGTTCATAATCCACTTCATCTACACTACCGAAATATCGTTGGTGTATCCCGTTCGGAACCATCTCATACCTCGTAGTGTCGGGAATCACTCTGAACTTCAATCCGGTGATGAGACAGAATTCAACCTTGTAGAACCGGACCGAATGACGACCTAACATAAATCGCATCTCTTCCTCCGACCCATCGTGATATAGCTCGTGCAAGTGTAGCCGATGGACTACGCTAGCCGAAAACTTCATCCCCCGATCCATCCGAAGAAAATGACCAAAACAAGACTCTATATACCGACGTCGGTCTTCGACTGTCGATATCTCGAAGGTCACCGAAATGGTCATGCTGAGTGATTTTTCCATCGTATCATTCCCCCTCTAGAGTTTTAAGCAAATCCTTTAGTTGATTCGCCATCTGCATTTTCACAGAAATACTGCATTCAGTAAACTGTAAAAGGCTCGGGTACTTGCAAGAAAAGTCTCGGGCTCAGTTTTAAATGCTTGCGCATTGTAAGAAAAAGCTCGAAAACAGTTTCAAATAGCTCGGGCATTTCATAAAAGAAAACTTGGATACAGTTTCATAAAAACTCGGGCATTTCAAAAAAAAACTCGGACACAGTTTCAAAAGGCTCGGGCTCAGTTTTAAAAAAGCTCGGGCATTTCAAGAAAAGCTCGATCATAGTTTTAAAAAGCTCGAGCCTTTCAACAAAAAGCTCAGACACTTGTTACAATGTCTCGGAGATTCAAATCTTAAAAATGCTAAAATTCAAAAAAAAACTCGGATGGTTTTTAAAAAGGCTCGGACATAGTTTCAAAAGGCTCGGAGATTCAAATCTAACAAATTCTAATACTAATAACCAAAAAGCTCGGATGTTTTCAAAAAGGCTCGGACAGTATTTTAAAAAGCTCGGACACAGTTTCAAAAGGCTCGGAAATTCAAATATTACAAACCCTAATATTCATAACGAAAAAGCTCGGGAGGATTTCAAATAGGCACGAACACAGTTTCAAAACGCTCAGAAACCAAGAAAATCATACAAACCTGATATTCATAACGAAAAAGCTCGGACGATGTTTGAAAGAAGCTCGGAAACCCAGATTATCAACAGATTTTCAAACCCTAACCTAACCCACAACCATACTCAGATCGACAAATCAAACATAATCTACAAGTTTAATCAACAACCAACATCACCATGCACATCAACATATCAAAAACAAAAACCACAACAAAAACTAACTCAACTTACCACAATCGATTGAAGATGCTCGTCTGAAAACCCCGAAACGCACTGTTGTCCCACCGCCAGTTACTTCGCCATCTTTTTTAAGCCGATGTTTTTTTTTTCTCTCTCTCTCTCTTTCTTGTTTTTGTCTCTCTCTTGTTTTTCTCTCTAAGTTTGAAAACGACACAAGTCACGTGGAAGGGGTATATTTGTCAGGTCACGTTAATTGGTGCCTTTTAAACTTGAATTAGCAATGTGGTGATATTTGCATAACACCCACCCCAAATAGTGCTATTTATTTTTTTACCCCATTTATATTATTATTATTATTATTATTATTATTATTATTATTATTATTATTATTAAATTGATAAATACTTAGTTGAACTAGTACTCTTTCTTCTTCTATAATATTTATATTAAGAAAACTATTTCTTTCTTTTTTTAATGCTTGTTAAAGTGTTGATATGTCACATGTGTTTGTGTAAAGTTCTAAAATGGAGAATATTCACTGTAAAAAAAACAAGGGGAATATTTAGATAAGGTCGTAGCAAAGTCCATTGACGAGAGAATGTAAAAGAAAATAAAAATTTTTCTTTTCACACCAAAGCTAGGAGTTTTTATTTTATGTTTTTTGAAATGCAAAGCCAAGAGGCCCAGGGCTTTTAATTTGCTATGAAAGTTCAAGAAAATCTGGATGGGATAGGCACAGTACATTTAGCGTGTTAGTTCTCCTGGCAAAGCAAAAGTTACGTGTAAAATTTAATTTGATGTACATTTATGGTGCAGAAAAACCTTCTCAAATAGGACGATATGAAGTTGGTCCAGTTGTAAAACTCCTCACACCTTATGAGGTTGCGGATCATGGGTCTGTCAGGAACTGTTGAGATCAAACACTACATACGGCCACAACAATCGAAAGAGATCTACTCCCAACACATATTTATAAAATGTGTATAGTGTAATTCAAACCTTCCACCGCTAACGTAAAATAAGAGGTACACAACACATATGCTAAGAGAAGCCGTGAACCTAAGAATAATTAATAATCTTTGTGTTATTTTATACATATATTTTTTCTTTTTTCAGTAACATTGAAGTCATTTGTAATTGTAAGTTGTAACGATATATGGTCTGTCGTCCCCACGTACGACAGAGCAGAGAAACAATGCATGGGCGCATTATGGGGACCAACAAATTTTATTCTAATAACAAAAATTGTGGAATTAATTAATTTCCATGTAGAAATGGATTTTTCTAAGTCTATTTTGCAGTTTCCAGTGAATTTTCAGTGCTTGGATAACGGAGACCAGGTTGACTGAAGTCAGAGAATTGCAAGTAGTTGCATGATGCATGCATTATATTATTGATCACTTAGGAATACAATGAATGTTATATATGTGATCGAACGGACCCTTTCAACACGCTCTTTAAGGAAATTCAAGTATGCGTAATAAGTTTATGATATTATATATGTAGCCATGTAAGAGGTTTTAGGTATGAGATTCTAGACACGTTTATGTGGAGTCTGACTATATAATGTTATTAAGTTATAAAGTTAGAAGAGTTAACTTTATAACATTATAGAATGACTTTAAAAAACTTTATAGCGTTACAACATTAAATTTATACTAACGTCATAAAATCGAATCTTCTAAAGAAAAAAACAAATAAGATCCCATACATAATCGATAATCCTAGACATGGTAATTGAAAAAGTATGTTTAGCATACAAAAACAACATAGAAAAATTGACTATAAATACTCGAGTCAAAATTATATCCAAAAAGACTCGAGACTTATGGCTGACTTTATCGGGATATCATAGAATTTAATATCCTAATTATCTGAGAGGAAGTAGTTCCATACTTTAATCTTTGAAATTCCTGTTTTCATTATTATTATTATTATTATTATTAAGAAAATCTTGTTTTAGCAATAATTCCTGACAAAAATTCCATTCTTTTTGCACTTAATAATTTCTTGGAATTTGTGATGAATCAAAGTCATTAGTTTATCTCCAATTTTCAATTTTACATAATTTAGCATATCCTTATAAAATGCAAATGAATGTCTTACAAATAGTACTTAAAAAAATAGTTTTTTTCATTTTTTTTAGTTTATCTCATTTATTATCATATCAAACCCTACTACAATCTTAAAAAAGGGAAAACTAATGGCTTTTGAACTTGGGAAGGGTTTTTTTTTTCTTTTTAAATTGGATGAGAGAGGATTTAAACTTGGAACCTCAACTTTATTGAGAGATGTAGTTATCACTAGATTATGCTTACGACCATGTTGAACTCAAGAAGTTATATATGAGAGTAAACGACGAGCCTAATTCTTATAATATGATCTTCTATTGGGCTGATCTTTGTTTTGATCTAAGACACTTTAAATAATACTTTGTATTTAAATATAATAAAAGTGAAATAAATAGAATAAATAAATGTCTGTCATTAATAACACATGTCACCAAGACACTTTAAATTATACTTTGTATTTAAATATAATAAAAGTGAAATATATAGAATAAATAAATGTTCGTCATTAATAACACATGTCACCATATTTATATAAAGATTTTGTGTTGACCTAAAAGACTTGAAGATAATATTTTGTATTTAAATATAATAAAAGTGAAATAAATAAAATAAATAAATATATGTCATTAATTACACTTGTCACCGGATTTATTTAGATCAAGATAAATATTAATTCAGCAGTGGATCCAAATTCCTCCTTAATGGGGTTGACCTTACGAAATCAAACCCGAGACATTGTGGGGAGTAAACAACAACCCTAATTCCTCCATCAATGATCAATAATCCTTGCCGTCCAACAATTCTATAAATGCTAGCTCATAACAAAAATGATTTAAATTTTAAATAAATAAAAAGCTCAAAAAGAATTACTCATGGAGTCATAAAGATGAGATGCAACAGTTTGCCTTTTAAATTTTTACTTCGCTTTATACTTCTTCCTCTCCCTTGTTGACTATTTTAAAATATTATAAAATTATAGTAATTACAAGTTTACGACTATTTACGTATGTGGTTTTGTTAATTGGTTATTCTATTGTCATTCTTCATTAAATATTAATTAATTTGTAAACACATCTAAATAAAAGCAAAAACCATTCCATTAAGTTAATTTGTAACGTGTGATTATTAAATGTGAGCAAGTGGTTTTCAAAAGCTATTAATAAATTAGAAAAAAAAAATATTTTTTGAAGTTGACTAGTTTGAGTTCTTTTAGTACATATCTTTGCCAATTATAACTTTTACAATATCTTTATGAATAATACTAGACTTTCTAATTTTTTTTCCCAAATTTCTTCTCCACGAGGTGTCAACATCCTGTAAATTATAAGATTATGATGTGAGTGATGTAATGTTGACACCTCACTTGCCAACACTATTTAGAAAGGAATTTAAGAAAAAAAATTTGAAAGCCTAGCATTACTCTATTTTTATATTTCTAACTTACATTATTATATATAATTATTGACAAATACTTATGATGAACTAGTACTCTTTCATCTTCTATAATATTTATATTTTTTTAGAAATATACTTTTGTTAAATTTTTTTTTTTTTGAAAAGTTTTTAATATTGCTTGTTAAATGGTTTACTTTTATTGGTGTCCACATCATGTGTCATAAGGCTTTGTGTAAAGTAAAGAAAAGAAGGAATTTGGATAAGGTCATAGACAAGTCAATTGATGAGAGAATGAAAAACATGAAAATTTTAAGAATTTTTTTTCCCTTTCACACAATCTATCCCCATTTTGAAATTGATAATGTACAACTTTTGAATTTCATGGTTAGTCTTTTTAATTTGCTACGAAAGTTCAAAACAATCTGAATGAGACAGATGTATTACGTCATCATCATGTTGATTCTCCCAAAAGAACAAAAGTTACACGTAAAATTTAGTTGATTTGATGTACATTTATGGTAGAGAAAAAGCCTTCCTAAATAGGTTTCTTTTACTTAAAAAAGATGTCGATAACCACCCTAACCAGAGCAGGGGAAAACAAATAGGAAACACAAACTCCCACCAGACAAAACAAAACCAAACTAAAAATGCTCCACTCCAGTCTCTCCCTATGCAATCCTGAACCTAGCTTTGGCTAATCTATCAGCTAAAGAGTTGGAGCTCCTAGGCATAATAATGACAGATAACCACTTCAAACATTGAAGAGTTTGTCTGATATCATACACCACATTCACCAGATTTAGAGACCCAAAGTCGTTTCCATTAACCCAAGACACCGCGACTTTGGAATCGGAAATGATGGTGATGTTTCGATCAGCTAGGAGCTGGTTAGAGTTGATCAAATTACAAGCCCTCTGAATGGCGATCACTTCCAGTCGAAATTAAATCCGTAATTCCTATGCTGGAAGAAAACAAGCATAAGATCTTACCACTAGCATCTCTGAGCACTCCTCTTATACCAGCCATTCCTGGATTGCTAAACACCGAACCATCCACATTGAAGGTCAGATCATCATTCAAAGGAGGAGACCAAACACTATTCGTGTTCAGCTTATCTGGTTTACTGTCAACGCACCTCTCATTGACATCGAGCAGCAATAGAGTGATATCCTCATTGGATCCACATCCAAAATTTTTAAACCACCAAACAATCCTAAATCTCACAGAATCTACAGCCTTGAGCAAGCAGGCATCCTTCCCTCTGAACACAACCGAATTACGAGACTCCCAAATGGTCCAAGCAAGAGCAAAAAATAGAGAATTCCAAACCCTTTTTCTGTTTTGTGAACAACTTTCCATCCAATCCTTGACAGTTGAGCTGATGCAGAAACTGACATCCCACCATTTCATGCATATCGACTACACCATCTTAGACCAAACACAATGAAGGAAAATGTGGTCTATCGTTTCAGGTTCCTTACTGCACATCGGACAAACCTCAGTATCTAACTGATTGTAACCAAAGCAAGTGATCACCTTTCTTACCAGAATTCTGCCTTTCAACAATTGCCAAACGAAAACCTCTACTTTTGGGGGACATATCCCCTGCCACAGGAAGGACCAAAAATTGTTACCACTGTCCAAACCAGTCGCATTTTCCAAGCACCTCCTTGAAAGAGTTCGTGGAGAAGGCTCCATTGGGACAGTACGACCATGCCAAAGCATCAGGAATGTCCCTCCGAACAGAAACTCCTTGCAAAGAAAGCAAGAAACAATTTCATTGATCTCTCTCCCATCCAAAAAGCTGTCTCCTCAAGCCCACATTCCACACCCAAGACGAATCCACCCAGCTCCCATACTCCTTCAGCATTCCGACCTTGTTAGAAGCAAGAGCAAAAATTCTAGGGAAGGCCACCATCAATTGTATAGAGTCCCAGTGTAAATCCTTCCATAATCTCACACTATCCCCTTTTCTAACAACCACTTGAAAACCTTTGTTAATAATATTATAAGACCGGGTGCCTTCTTTGTATAGACTGTTCACTGCCTTAACAAATTGGGAACACCCCTTCACTTTAGAAAATTCCCAAATTAAACTATTATGGTTATGGCCATACTTGGCACAAATAATACTCTTACATAAAGAATAATGCTCCCTCCCAAACCTCCAAATCCATTTAGCCAACAAACTCTCACCTTTATCTTTAATCCTCTCAATCCCCAAACCGCCAGTCCTTTTTACTTTTGCAGACCAAAATCCAATCAACAGCGTGGACTTTCTTTTTCGTAATGCCATCATTCCAAAAAAAGTCCATATAAAGCTTTTCTATTTTCTTTAACACCCTCGCCGGTATTCTAAACATTGACATAAAATATGTCGGGAGGCTGGAAAGGACCGCCTTAATAAGCTCTAATCTTCCCCCTTTGGATATAAAACCTCTTTTCTAAGGAGCTAGCCTTTGTTCCACCTTAGTAATGATTGGATTCCAGAAAGCCTCATTGCTTGCAAATCCACCGAGAGGAAGACCTAAGTAAGTCAGTGGAAAAGAGGATGGAGCACACCTGAAAGCTATTGCCCACTCCCCGTCACCCAGACCTTTCTCGCCCACTTTAACCAAATAGGATTTGTGAAAGTTGATTTTGAGGCCTGAGGCCAATTCAAAGCATCTCAAGATCCTTATAGCATTTAACAGGTATTCCATGCAAGGATGTATAAATAGGATCGTATCATCTGCAAACTGAAGATGAGTTAAGTGAATGGCATCATTCTGAAACCCTATCCCTTTAATCATGCCTAACTCTTTTGCTTTGAACAGCATACTGCTCAAAACTTCTACTACCATGTTAAACAGGAAAGAAGATAGTGGATCCTTGGCGAAGCCCCTTTTCCATCTCAAATTGTTTAGTCGGACAACCATTCACTAACACCGACAGAGAGGGTGTAGTGATACACCATTTAATCCAATATGTCCATCTAGACCCGAAGCCCATCCTCCTCAAAACCTCCAATAGAAAACCATGGTCCACAATGTCATATGCCTTCTCAAAGTCTAACTTTACAAGAAGGCCGCCTTTTCCATCTTTTTTCCAAGAATGAATAACTTCTTCAGCGATCACGAAACTATCCATGATCTGACGCTCCTTCACAGAGGTCATTTGAGTCGGCCCAATCACCTACATTCATCACAAACTTCAATCTATTTGCCAAAACTTTGGCAGGATTTTGTACAAAGACCCTATCAAACTGATCGACTGATAATCCTTTAAAGAGCCCGAGTTTCTTATCTACAGAATAAGTGCTATAAATGTATGATTGAGGTGCTTGACCACCGAGCCGTCCTTATGGAATTCTGGCAAGAAACTCATAAAGTCATCCTTGATAACCTCTTAGTTAGCCTTGATAAAATGAAGAGTTAGGCCGTCTGGCCCTAGGGCCTTGTTACCATCACAGTCTCTGAGGGCCGGCCATACTTCTGTGATTGAGAAATCCGCCTCCAAAAACAAGCTCTCCTCCTCCGAAATCTTCTTGAGATGTACATCTGCTATTCTCGGCCTTGTCCATCCCACATTTTTGAAATGATCCTTAAAAAATTTAAAAATCCCCTCCCCGACTTGAGCAAGACCACTGCACGATCTACCTGAAATGGAAATTTCTCCTATAAAGTTAGACTTCCGTCTCATGTTAGACACTAAGTGAAAGAACCTTGAGTTTCTATCGCCTTCCTTAACCCATTTCACCCTGGACACCTGCCTCCATTTCTGCTCATCCAACCGAATGTTCTTCCACAACTTCACTAGACAAACTGTTCTTTCCTGTCTCAAAACGTCAGTCCACCCTAGCTCTTCAGCCTTTTCATTAATCGCTGCTAGTTCACCTTCCAAACGCTTGGACTGATCTCCTGAGGATTTATACGCCTTTGTCCAGCTTCTCATGAACTGTTTAGTAGCCTTAATCTTGCTGAGAAGAACCTCCTCTATTGACCTGCCACCATTGTTTTTTTTTCTAACTCTCACGAACCCCTTCCATCATACCTTTGTCCTCCAACCAGCCATTAAGAAAACGGAATGGTCTTGGACCCCAGTTGTCCCCTGGTTCACCAATCATCACCTGATTATGATCAGACAAACTTTTTCCAAGACCTTTTTGAACCAAACCAGGGAACCAGGAAAGAAACAGGGGATCGCAGAGAAACCTGTCCAGCTTGCCCAGAAAGTGATGTCCCTGTTGTTGGTCCATGTAAAGGACATGCTATGGATAGGAAGATCCACCACCTTAGCATAATCCATGAAGGCTTTGAAATTCCTCATGGAAGTACCATTGCCTAATCCACCCTTTCTCTCACTCTAATCCAAGATAGTATTGAAGTCACCCCTATCACCCACGGCCCATGCAGAGCTGCTTGAGCTTCCAAAATGTACTTCCACAATTCAACCCTTCCACGTTCCTGATTATCTGCGTAGACAGTGCAGAAATTCACAACTCTCTGAGATTTCGTAAGCATGCCAAAAACTATAAGACATCTATCATTGGAGATGCAAGCCCTGACTTCAAAAAACTTCTCATTCCATAGAGTCAATAATCCCCTCGCAGAGCCAACGGCGTCCACCCTTATACCTTTAGAAAGCAGAGTACCACCTAGGGACTTTACCACTCTAGAGTCGAATTGCTTCAATTTGGTCTCCTGTATAAAAAGCACAATAGGCTTGATACTGAATACAAGATTTCTGACAGCTCTCCTCTTGTCCACCCTTCCCAACCCTCTGATGTTCCAAGATAACATTATCATAATAAAAAAAAAACAGAGTCTACAGTCAAAACTTAGATACAAAATTCTGCTAAGCTTTGAGCCTCTCTTCATCCTTAAGGTCCCTCATAGCCAGTTCTTCTGAAACCACCACTTCTTCACCATTAAAGTCGAAACCTAAGACTACCCCTGCCTCAATCACCTTAGCCACCTCTTCATTGAGACTCCAAGACACTAACTTCTTCCTTATTTCCCCTTTTGACCTCTCTTTGCTTTCGATACCCGCTTTGGAGCCATTGATGAGTCCTAGAACGACTCCCTTTTCAATTACTTTAGCCACTTCCACTTCTAAATTCCATTTATCACTTGGAGCACCCGGAAACTTTTCCCCACATTCCACCTCCCCGGAGTCTTGCTAGTCCTTCACCTTATCCTTTCTAGTTTTCATACTGTGGCTTTTGATTGTGTCTGCAGCTTTGTCACCTTTTTTTCTGCTTCTTCCTAGCTCGAATACTGACTTCTCCTGCTGAGAATTCACCTCCCCAGGTAAGAATTGGTATTGGGTTTCCGAGACATGCGATAATGTGTTACCAGATGATGAAAAGCTTCATCTAAAACTTTGGAACCAGGTTCTGAGAATATCTCATTCTAGGGCTCCCCTTAACACTCTTGAGTCTTTTAATATTGGACCTCTTTTATCTGTATCACAGACTAGGCCCATTCCCTCTACCAGATCCGGTCCATACCCCAAATCTATGACAATGTTCTCTCCCTTCAACTGGCCCGAATGTTCACCCCTACACTTTGGATAATTCAAAAACTGCCCATCCACATTCTCTTCTGACGATGAGGAGCAACAACCACTCATTTTCTTTTCCAATACCACAGAAGTTGATGTGGCATTCTTAAAATCCAATCATTTCAATTATGTAATCATAATACAAAGAAATAAATGATGCCACTGTAGGGAAAAACACACGGCGGAAGCGAAAAATTGAGTTTGTATATTTTAAAATTTTTCATTTTAAAAGAAAGAACCTTAACCCTTGATTAATTAACATATAGTAAAAGTATCGTACCTTTTTCACATTACGATTGATTTTGCGTTGATTTGAATCCGCTTGCTTCGAATTGAATCCGCAAGATCTTTTAATCCAATCACGAAAGTGAATCACCTAGGAGTGTGGGCTCCCCTTTCTTTGAATTGTAAACCTGAGGATGGAAAAACAAACATTTTTCTTTTGTTAGTCACAATAATCCTCCTAGAGAAAATAAAGAACGCTTTGGTCACTTGTGAATTCTTAATCTTTTTAGTCAAGAACTCGCGTGAACCCTAATTCGATCTTGTGTATAAAGCCTTTTGATGTAAAAGCTTCTAGTGCACTATCAAAAATAAAACGCTCATTATTCTTCTTCTCTTTGGCCGAATTCTACACCCCTTTCTTGAGTTTGAAGTTTTTCTTTATTCAAAAGCAAGAGAATAAAAATTTTCTAATAAAAAAAAGACTTCTTTTTTTGAACTACCATTATTAATTCCAAATTTAATAATATATATAGGTGATGGTCTAATCCTCACTCAAGTAGGATTTCTACCTCTTAGTCAAATCCTCACACAAGTAGGATTACATTTTCACCAAGTAGCCTACTAACTTTGAGTTTTAACCATATTTCAACTCATGAGTGTATTATCCAATAATAAATTATTGAATATAATATTGTGATTATATCAGAAACTTCCTAATTTGACTAGATAAATAAAATACTTTTATTTATCTACTTATCAAATATAGTCTTTGATACTTATCATACTACCAACAATAGTATGACACTAGGAATCCTTCTCCAAGTTAGAAAAAGATTTTGACTTTTAATCAAACAATTAATTAATTAATTAATTTCCATTTGATTAATAAAATAAAATAAAAAATATATATTAGACTAATTAATTTAGCCTTACCGCCCTAGTAAATACTTGTGCAATATATTATTTTTTCCATATTATTAAATCCATTGGACTTTAATAAAAAGTCCACATGTGAACAAGATTTATTCTCACTATAAAAGAAACAAGTCCACATGCCTTAAATTTAATACATTAATATAATCTAGCAGCCCATTTAATTAAAATGTGCAAATTATATTTTTGATGTATTAATGGAATGTTAAACGCACCCCATTAGGGCCACCCTATGATTCCTACATCCTTGGCCGCCCATTCCAGGCCTTTTTGAAGAGTTACCACGTGTCTTGATCACACATGATCACACCTCTCCAAAGCTTTTGGATTCCGAAATCCAAAAAAAAAAATTCTAAAATGGACCCAGAAATTGATCCGGTAGAATATATCAAGTGATCTATGCAAGTTCGTGCAGATTGAGGATCTTGGCGGACTATCTAATTTAAGCTTCAATAGACATAACCTAATCATAATCAACAAATGATTCACTTAGGTCCAATCTATTAATTTTAGCTCATTCCACTAAAGAGCTAAAATTGAACTCTTAAATAAATATAGAATAAGATAGTATTTCTCATTTGTACCCTAGACAATCTTATTGGAGATAGTGTATCCTCGTGAAGAATATGAGCAATCGCCAAGAGCTCATAGACCGCATATAGCTCTCCTAGTTACCATATTTACTCATATGACCACATTTTGAACTTGGATATTTTGACTTGTCCAGAAGCCATGTTTCAATAGACACTATTGAAAACTTAACATTAAGATTTAATATCCAATACATCAAAATATCCATATGATGATATTCTATTCACATTTAATAAATAGAGTCACGATGTCCATATCTATAAATGAAGTCCTCTATCGATTAACAAATGAATACCGCCAAACTATCGAGGATAGACTATGCTATATAATCGTACTCATTGATAGCTCAAATGAAAACACTTGTAACCACACGTCCATCGTTTATCTCAGGATTGAGATAGACTCTTTGATTGTCCTCAAGTGAAAACTTTTATCCATTGACGGTTTTGGATAAAGTATTTCACTGTGATCCTATTCAATGGACCTAGTGCACTAGATTCTTTTGCCCAAAGACACTACACTTTGATGATTTTAGACTCATCATAACACATTTGATCCCACTCAAATGCTAGCAAAAGAATCTACAACTTTAACAAGGTAAATGCACCCAACCTTTATCTTAAATTGTGAACATTGTTCAAGACTAACTAAAGAATTGTGTCTACCTCATACATATCCAGATGTACGAACAATTCTTTATTTGTCATAGTCTTTTGACCTTATGATTATTTAGGGGTCGTTTGTTTTTTTGTTTGAAAACTAAACAGTCCTGAATTTTTCTGAAGACTGTATAGAGACTGAAATCTGAACTTGAATAACATGTTTGTTTTTTTTTTCCTCACATCTGAATGTATTGTCAACACGTTTGTTTTTTAAAAGCAAAATTGTCTGAAACTAAATAATTTACATTTATATCTATGTTAAACAATTATACATACAATATGGAATAAAAGCAATCCAAAAATAATAATTATATATTAATACATATGATCATGATCTTCTTCTTCGATTACAAATAAACTTCATTTTTACTAAGAAAAGAAAAGATTTTTTTCCAAAAAATAAAAGGGGCAGCACGAAAACTCACACAAAACACTCTAAAAATAATATATTAATACATTACCTTAATATCATAATAAAATATTGATATTAAACATCAAAATGAAAATTGATTAGGGTTTTTTTTTATTTTGAAAGCTATTTAAAATAATCAAATATATTAAAATAAAGATTTATTTACCATATATAATTATGCTGAAATTGGAAATATATTATATATGGGGATAGTATCGGAAGAGAAGATTTTGGATTGCATTTAATGCAATTCAGTGATTTGCAATTAACTGAAAAGTCATAATTTTTTACTTTTTATTTTAAGTTGTTTTTTAGTATTTTTAAGTTATTTGACCACTTAAAAAAACAAACAAAACAACTTAATAATTATGATTCAGTCCCATTAAGTTTTAAATGGAAAAAATAAACGACCATTTACTTTTGACAATTATAATAATTAACTATAAATGCTATAAGATTTGTTAAACTAAAAATCACTTTATTAATATGAAAAAGATTGTCAAATACATCATTACACTCTTGCTATTGAACATAATCCTAACAGCCACATCATTTGGAATCGACAAAACAATATTATTGATTGAATAGAATATTATAGCACATAAAACAAGAAAGGAGAGGCTTCGGGGTTGGTGGGAAATTTGTAAAAATTCAAGAAACACATGTCACATGTGACAAGTGTTGTTATTATTAGGAGATTCTTGAAAGGGAATTCATGAGTTGTTTTGAAGCTTTTACATGGAAGTTAATCAGAAGGTTTGATTCATGTATCAAGTCTAGGTTTCCAAGTATAGATAAAAGTCTCAAAAATGGAACAAGTACTATTTTGAACAACAAGAAAAACATTGTTTTGAATGATTCAATATTCTAATTCTAATCAAAGTGTTCTTAGTGAACTTCATGGACTCTTCCTTGAAATTAAAGAGTCATTGAATACTCTTATGGTCACAACAACTTTGAGCATGTAGAACTTATGTATTATTAATCTTTTTAGATTAGTGAAACCGTTTATGAACTTGTGATTATTTTTGTGGAGTTGGCAAGTTGCCGCACACACATCGTTAAGCCATAAACACTTTTAAAAAATCATGTACGCTCTTTCCCATTAACACAAATTTAATCATATATCATAATCCGTAAAACCAATAACATCATCGAATGTAGATATGTAGAAATACCTTAATATATATGCATATATTTACGATCAACTGTTGCTATTGCTATATATGAACAATTGTAATCGTAATTCCTAATTAATATACTTGGAATGGTTTTGTAATGTTGATGATGTTAGAACTTCCCAAGCAGATGTTTAGGCAACTTGCAGATTATGTGGTTAGATATCTCTAGCTCGCACGTAGGACAGAAACTGGCCAGGCAGCTCTTCCAGAAGAGCTTGAACAGCAGAAATCCGCCCACCTGTCCAAAACACAAGGGAATTATTTTAGACCAAATATCATATTTTGAATGGATAATCTTCAAAATGAAGTAGGAAATTAATTTATCAGCTGGTAGAAAACCCGAACTGTTTTAGAATTGCTCAAGGGTATTGAGTTGCAGTCTAGCATGCTTAATGAGCCGAAATCAAACTGGAACATAAAACTCATGTTAAGATAGAGGAGGATATGGAAACAGTCTATACACGACTTAACCATCAAGTAATTATCTCACTTGGAATTATATCCAGTTCCGTATAACAATGCAAAGCCCGAACAAAGATAGTAAATCTTGGGGAATCCATAATTTGGTCAGTTAAATGAAACTACCTGGATTTCTAATTCGCTTTCCATTGTACTAGGACTAGAAAGCCCAATAGGCCTAACTTAACCCAAAAGACATCTTAAAGGTTAAGGTTTGCCAAACACTTTATAAAGGGCACAATGCTTGTTCGTCTTAACGATGTGGGACAACACCACACATCCAACACGCCCACCTAAGCCGAACACAGCGGCAGGGGCCCAAGGACGAAACAGGCTCTGATACCAACTAGAAAGCCCAACAGGCCTAACTTAACCCAAAAGACATCTTAAAGGTTAAGGTTTGCCAAACACTTCATAAATGGCACAATGCTTGTTCGTCTTAACGATGTGGGACAATACCACACATCCAACACTAGGCACTATGCTATTAGTCGGTTTCCACATAAATTTGTATTAACCCTATAATGTAAACAATGTTCTACAAGTCTTAAAGACCATTTCATGCAGGCAGAAAGATGTGCCAAAAGTACTGACTGAACTTCTCGCATTGGAACAAACTGTACAATGTCGCGAGTATCTACACGACCTGCAGAACTCTCTAATCGACGGCCATTGTCAGCATCACGAATCTGCCAATAAGTATGACTTAGAACATGTATTCATTATAAGTTGAATCTCCTTAGACTATGGAAAGAGAAGTACACTGCCAGTACAATAAAAAAAAGGATATACAACGGTGTGTGAAGCTTGTGAGAAACAAAGGTGTACCTCCATATGTGTAAAATATGCAGGTCCCACTCCCACGATAAGAATTGATAATGGAAGATCAGATGCCCTGACCAAAGCCTCTTTGGTTTCTTGAAGATCCGTGAGAACTCCATCCTAGAGTTATATTACATTGATAAATCACCCAGTAGAATAAAAGAAGGGAAAAATAATGTAATTGAAATTATAATTCTACTTACAGTTATGATGAGCAAGACGAAATACTTGCTTCTGTCATCGTGTGAGAGGGGCTGATGGGCAATCTCCGTAGCCATGTTGATGACTGGACCAAACAAAGTTGGTCCTGCCAAAGCGACTATTGTGTAGAGCACTGGCATAAGCAGCCCTGAGTCCATCAACTCCTTCAACCTGACAATTAAGGAAATCAGCTGTTATTGAAAAAATATAAAAGGAAAAATTCATATGTCAACCACTCTGGACAGTACCCGATCATAAAATTTTGATTAAAAAAAAAAGGCAATACAGGAGAGCAAGAGCATCAGATACGGAATCCAGGACAAAGCAATTTGCACATAATCACCTTTATATGTTTATATGATTATTATAGTTAAAAGTTTCTAATATAATGTAGCATACATCAATCCATCAAATGTAATGCTCACCTACAGACGTATAAATACAATGACCGTTATTTATTTATCACTGGAAGTTACCACCAACAGCATAAACAGTCGTGACATGACTAATGACACCACCATGATATTCATGAGCTAAAGCGAGCAAAATGTCCATATCACTCGGCAAACAGATGGTATTGTACAGGAAACTCGAGTTGTACTTCCAAAACTCAAAAGGGATCATATTATGCTACCAATCAGGATCCAATATCCATGGGAAAAAAAAAAAGTTAAAATATTTTGTTGTTCCTTAGGAAAAGCTTGGAAGATATGCCAACCATTTCAACAAACTGAAAATAAATAAATAAATAATCATAGAAAAAACAAAAAAATCTAGTTCTTTTACCTCAAAGCCATTTGGCATTCCATTCAAGTTAAAATAATGTGATACCGTGCCATTGAATGGATTTCCTCCAAATCCCCAAATAGGAAAACGTCTATTAGAATCCTAGAATTGTATAACCCCCCAACTTCCATTATAGTCTATGAATAATTTAATCAATAAATTCAAAAGCAACTTCATTAATCAATGATTGTTTTCTTACAAATTTTTGTAGAAGTGAAAACAACTCCACAAATAATAATATGCACTCTTTCATCATTTACTTATGAGTGCATCATGTTATAATGTTATCAAATACAATTAGACAGGGATGAGGGAGATTTTGGTATTTTGTTCTTCTACTCATTCTTTACTTCATATATATATAACATTAGAGCAGCCAACTATTTTTTTTGTTCTTGATCAAACTATGTTTGACAATCTAGTATAATGATATTTTTTATGGCTTCTCTCTTCATATTTCTACGATATTCAACTGAATTGACACATGATTGGTAGCAGTCTTACTTCTTGGTAAGAATTCAATCTGCTTGAAGGATCAATGTAGTGCAAAGAATTCGGATTTCCATTTGAAGCTGGATGATCATCAAGTATTGAAAGCATGAAACACAATCAGATCAGAAAGAGGAGAAAAGGAATGATGAGAAAATCAGATCAACGAAGAGAATATATTTTTGGCATATATCTTTTTTTAATAGTCAGGGAATATGTACCTGTAAAATCAACTGCAACCATAAAATTCAGCTCGAACCCACTAGAAATGTAATCTAGAAAAGTATATTGCTCTTTCTCAATGCACTTATCAACAAACAGTTGACTTTTTAGAACCTATAATACAGAAATAAAGATTAAACAATGCGTTGGCATAATACTATTAAATTTTGAGCATGAATAAACAATGGATTTACATAATACTATATATTAAAATTTTGAGCATGAATAAACACCTTCTCGTGATTATGATGTGCAGATGGTGATGTGTTCCTATTTACGCTTGGCGTAGCCCTGTATTTTTCCATGGTTTACACTTATTTTCCAAGCTTCATCCCTATTTTTAATGTGTTTCTCGTATTTTACAGGGCATCTTTTAGTTTTGCATTTCCGGTATGTTTTTCTCACTTTCGGAGCGAAAAGTAGCTGAGTTGTTGTATGTGTGAAGGCTTAGTTGTGGACTTCTAGAAGGTTTGGCGACATGGGAGATGACTTGCCCATGTCGTCTGTGATGTAGCCTCTCACACTGTCATGTTTCGAGGTTTCTGCTCTAGACGGTTAGGCGACATGGGAAGCGACTTCCCCATGTCGACTAACAGGTCGTTGTTGCACTCTGAGGATTTTGCCGAGAAGTGGCAACATGGGAGGCGACTTCCCCATATCGCATGTGATGTCACCTGATGGATTGTGGGGTTTTCAAGTTTCTTAGGCGACTTGATGAGGCGACTTCCCCATGTCGCCTAGCAGGTCTCCTTTTGGTCAAGGGATGATTTTTGGTCAGTTTTGCCCCTCACTTATTGGTCTCCCTATATATTTCCCACTTCTTTCTCTCTTGAATCGATCCTCTTTCCAGCAACCAAACTTAAGAAACCCTTCCTCATTTTACTCCAAGAACACATTTCATCTTCCATATCCACAAAATCATCTCATCTAACCCCAAATCCATCATCTAAACCTCAATACCACTTCACCAAACACTACATAACCAACTTTCCTTCATTTCCCACCATTTCCCACCATCAAAACCCATTCTTGGAGCACTAAAAGGGGAGCATCAAGGGAAAGGACAAACCAAGCACTTCAAGTCAACCACAGAGGAGTTCTTCACTATAGTTTACTCTAAACTCTTTCCTCCTTACTTATTGTATTTATTTGAGATGGCTTGCATGTTATATATATCTTTTGTAGCTATAGGTTGTAATACGGACTAATTTCATCTTAACTAAGGCCTAGATGAAACCTTGTCCATGAATCATCAATAAAGACCATCACATTAATTCCGATTGCAATGTGTTCTGTATGTGTATTTCTTATGTTTAATGCTTCTAGGTGCTTAGCTACAACTTAGATGATATTTTGATTGCTGTGTGAAGGACCGAAAGGAGAAGCACACAATGTGCTCGATGAAATTCCCGATACAAGTCTAGTAAGATAAAAATATGCGATGCTGGCTTGTAGGATTCTATTGTATGCCATAGTTCTTAATGAATTTGTATGTAGTTCTGATAACCAAGTAGAAATAGGTTGTTGGTGTATATAATTGTCTTTATTCACTTGACTAGAAGTTAGAGACAATTTCTAGGAATACGAATCTACATTTACACTTGCACAATTTATCCAAATGATGTGTCTTGTGTTGGTGAGAATTGGGAAGGTGGATTCAAAGCCTTAGCCTCATTTACATACGATTTACAACCTCGTGTCCGACTTTGTGCTTGCTTATTTTAATTTCCATTATATTTGTTTTTTAATTATTATTTAGTTTGGTTTGTTTTGCAATTCTTAAAACATCAATGATTCGCTTGTCCAAATAGTGGTTTAATCAATCAATTATGATACTCAATTCATCATTCCTAGTGGGAACAAATCTTATTTACTATTGTACTACACCACGGCCTAGTTCTATTGCGAGCACATGTTTTGGTGCGGTCAATTTTTGGTGCCGCTGCCTGGGATGAGCGGTATATTGATATCACTACTAGTTGGTTTATTGCTAATTTAGACCTTTTATTTTGTGTTTTGTTTTCTTATGACTGTAGGCGGTTGCTCTTGTATGCATCATAATAAAAGGAGCAACAACTTATAGGATTTGAGTTTCGACCAGGACATTGAAGCTACGGCATGAAGGAATAGAAGAAATAGAATACTAGGTATGGAAAGAGGTGTCGTGCATCAAGATCCACCATCAGCTGTGGTAAATGAAGATCCAGCTCAAGAGACAGACCCATGTGGCTAAGCTGAGCAGAATGAACACGATGATAGGGCTATGAGGGACTTCGTCATGCCAAGGGTGGATCAGAACATGTCACCAATTTAGCTCCCAACAATAGCAGCAAACAACTTCAAGATTAAATCCCATGTTTTCCAAATGATGCAAATGATGGGGCAATTTAGTGGATGGCCAACTGAATACCCGTATGCACATTTGAGGAATTTTAATTAGATTTGTTTTACTTTCCAAATCAATGGAGCTTCAGATAATGCTATTCTACTCAAAATCTTCCCGTTCTTATTGAAGGACCGAGCTAAGGCTTGGTATGATTCACTAGCTAAGAAGTAAATCGCCTTATGGGATGAATTGGCCAAACCATTCCTTAGCAAATACTTCCCTCCCGGAAGGGTTGCAGAGTTGATGAATGAGATCCAAGAGTTTACGTAATTCGAGTCGGAATCCTAATATGACGCTTGGGAAAGATACAAGGAAATGCTTAGAAAATGTCCATGCCATGGGATACCGAGATGATCTATTGTGGAGAAATTCTACCGGGGCATGAATTTGAACACTCGTCAATTTGTGGATGCCTCGGCGGGTGGTTCCTTAATGAACAAATCAATGGACGCTGCCTATGATTTGATTGAAGACATGTCCGTTTCAAATAGCCATTGAGGAAGTGACTAGAAAAACCCCAAAGAAGACACCTGGTTTGCTGGATGTCGACCAAGTGACCTCACTACAAGCACAAATTGAAGCCTTGACAAGGCAAGTAAACAAAATTGGAGCAAGTTCCAGCGCAACTCAAGTCAGTTAAGTGAGCTGTGAGCTTTGTTTAGGCGCTCATTCAAGTACATATTGTAAAACGGGAAATCCTTTTGCTTTCGGACCTTCTGAGCAAGTTGCTTTTGTGAACTACAATAGAAACTTCAACCAAAATGTCAATCCCCAAAACAACCCATTCTCTAACACTTATAACCCAGGATGGAGGAATCATCCCAACATATCTTGGAAAGATAACCAAAATCAACCACTTCAAGCTCAAGCAAATTTCAGACAATCGCCTGAATTTCAAGAAAAGAAACCTACACTTGAAGACATGTTTTCCAAGTTCATCACAAAAATAGATACCCGGATGGACTTACAAGACAACACCATGAAGAAGATAGAAAACCGGATGGACATGCAAGATAACTCCATGAAGAAGTTAGACACCAAGATTGAGCAGCTAGCCTAACATTCACAAGCCTTGGTTTAGAATTTAGAAACACAAATTGGGCAATTGGCTAGGGTGGTTCAAGAAAGACAACAAAGGTTTTTGCTTAGCAACATGGAGACAAACCCAAAAGAACATTGTATGGCAATTTCGTTGAGAAGTGGGAAGAAAATTGAACTACTGAAGAACTTTGGCAAGACGAAAGTGGTTGCAACTGAAAATGAAGAGGTTGTGATCGAAGAGGAAGAAATTGAAGAAGAAGCCATTGAAGAAAAGATTGAAGAAGACATTGTTGTTGAGAAGAAGAAAGATAGTGAACTACTGACCACAACATTTGAGTTACCACCACCACCCGTAGTAAAAGCATATGTACCCCCAATTCCCTACCCATAAAGGCTTAGGAAGCAAGATAACTCTCATCAATTTGTGAAGTTTTTGGAAGTCTTCAAGAGATTGCATATCAACATTTCCTTTGCCGAGGCATTAGCTCAAATGCCCAAGTATGTGGAGTTCTTGAAGGAGCTCTTGGCAAACAAGAAGAAACTCAAAGACTTCGAGATTATGCCACTTAATGAAGATTGTAGTGCCTTACTCCAAAATAAGCTCTCACCAAAATTGAAGGATCTAGGTAAATATACTATTCCATGCTCTATTTGTGACAATGAGTTTGGGAAGGTTTTGATTGACTTGGGTGCTAGCATAAACCTTATCCCATACTCGGTATTTGAGAGGTTAGGTGCAAGAAATGTTAAGCCAATTAATGTACCGTTGTAATTGGCCGATAGATCGGTGAAGTACCTAAGAAGAGTCATGGAGGATTGACTAGTGAAGGTAGAGAATCTCTACTTTCCCGTTGACTTTGTGGTGCTTGATATGGAGGAAGACGTGGAGGTGCCTTTGCTCTAGGGAAGGCCATTTTTGAAGACAGTGGGTGCTTTGATCGATGTAAAAGATGAGAAAATGACTTTTAGAGTGGTGGATGAAAGGGTGGTCTCCGACATGTCCAAGACTATGAAAAGACAAATGCTGTCCGAGGGGTGTACTAGAGTGGACGTAATTGACTCTCTTGTGGAAGAATTTATGTTGAGAGGGAACCCTAAGGAATCACTATAGGCATGCATAATGCATGGTGTGATGGACGAAGATAACCCGGAAGTTGAAGAATGTGTCAAACAACTCAATTCTTTACCAATAAGGAACACTTATGAGAGGGTACACTTCGAAGAAATTGGGTTGGGAAAGCCCAAACTCCCTCCATCTATTAACAAGCCGCCGCAATTGGAGCTTAAACAACTGCCCTCACACTTGAGATATGCTTTCTTGGGTGAATCATTTTCTTTACCGGTGATCATTTCAACGTCGTTGTCCAAACTAGAAGAGGAAAAGCTGCTAAGGATATTAAGAGATCACAAACGGGCAATTGGATGGTCAATTTTGGACATCAAAGGTATTAGTCCAACGCTTTGTATGCATAAAATTCTAATGGAAGATGACTACAAGCCTTCAATAGAACACCAATGGAGATTGAATCCCAACATGAAGGAGGTTGTGAGAGCAGAGGTGTTGAAGTTACTGGATGCTGGAATCATTTACCCCATTTTGGATAGTCCTTGGATTAGTTAGGTGCATGTTGTACCAAAGAATGGAGGGATCACGGTGGTCCCTAATGCAAAAAATGAGTTGATCCTACAAGAACCGTCATGGGTTGATAAGTGTGCATCGACTAAAGGCAACTGAATAATGCAACAAAAAAGATCATTTCCCATTGCCTTTTATGGATCAAATGCTTAAGAGGCTCGCAGGGCATGGATATTATTGTTTCCTATATGGCGATTCGGGGTACAACCAGATCCCAAAAGATCCGAAAAACCAGGAAAAGATGACTTTCACCTGCCCGTATGGTACGTTTGCTTATCGGAGAATACTGTTTGGGTTATGCAATGCACCGGCCACTTTTTAATGGTGTATGATGGCAATTTTTTCTGATATTGTTGAGCAGATCATTAGAGTCTTCATGGATGACTTCTCGGTGTTTGGATCCTCCTTTGATCATTGTTTAAAAAATTTGGGGTTGGTTCTCAAGAGATGTGAAGAGACGAATCTAGTGCTCAATTGGGAGACATGCCACTTCATGGTAAATGAGAGCATTGTGCTTGGACACCGCATTTCAAATCAAGGGATTGAGGTGGATAGAGCTAAGGTGGAAGTGATTGAGAAGCTACCTTCACCCATTTCAGTTAGAGGAATTCGAAGCTTTCTAGGTCATGTCGGATTCTACCGGCCTTTTATCAAGGATTTCACCGAGATCACCAAGCCCATTTGTGCCTTGTTGATGAAGGACACCCCTTTCAAGTTTGACGAGCAATGTCTTCAAGCCTTTGAAACATTGAAAAAGGAATTGACGTCCACGCCAATCATGACAACTCCGAATTGGGAACGCCTCTTCAAATTGATGTGTGATGCGAGTGATTTCGCAATGGGGGCTATTTTGGGATAAAGAAAAGAGAAAAGGCTCCATATGATCTACTATGCGAGTCAAACTCTAAATGAGGCCCAAGTGAACTATGCCACAACAAAAAAGAACTGTTGGCTATTGTATTTACTTTTGACAAGTTCCGATCTTATCTTATTGGTTCAAAGGTGGTAGTTTACACAGATCATGCGGCGATTAAGTATTTGATTGCAAAGAAGGACTATAAGCCGTGGTTTCTTAGATGGGTGCTTTTGCTCCAAGAATTCAACTTGGAGATTCGAGAAAAAAAAAGGGTCAGAGAACTCTGTAGCGGACATTTGTAAAGATTAGAGAGGGGGAAGAACTTGAGGTCACAAATCCGATCAATGAGCATTTTCCGGATGAGCTGCTATTGGTGGTGTAAGAGTTGATTGTTCCTTGGTTTGCCGATTTTGAGAACTTTCTAGCAAGTGAAGTCATGGCGGTGGGGCTGAGCTTCCACCAAAAGAGGAAGTCTCTCCATGATGTCAGGTCATACTTTTTGGATGAACCACTTCTATTTCGGGTTTGTAGTGATGAAGTGGTTAGAAGATGTGTACCCGAGGAGGAGATGAGGGACATCCTTATGCACTGCCATTCAAAGGAATGTGGAGGACATTTTGGGGCAAATCGGACTGCTAGAAAGGTGCTTCAATCAGATTTCTTCTGGCCAACACTTTTCAGAGATTCAAGAAGTTTTGTGGTAGCATGTGATAGGTGCCAAAGAACCGGGAACATTGGAAAGCGGAATGAGATGCCCATGACTAACAAAATGGAGATTGGGCTATTTGATGTGTGGGGCATTGATTTCGTGGGGCCATTCCCAAGCTTTTTCAAAAATCATTACATCTTGGTGGTGGTTGACTACGTTTCAAAGTGGGTAGAAGCTATTGCTTCTCCAACAAATGATAGCAATGTAGTCAAAAAGTTCTTGATGAAGAACATTTTCTCCAGATTTGGCACACCAAGGGCGATTATTAGTGACGGGGGGTCACATTTTTGTAATAAGCTTTTTCAAACTTTATTAAATAAATATGGTGTCAAGCATAAAACTACTACACCATACAACCCCCAAGCCAATGGCCAAGCGGAAATATCCAACCAGGAGCTGAAAAGCATTTTAGATAAGATGGTTGGTAGCAGGAGAAAAGATTGGTCTTTCAAGCTTGATGATGCTCTATGGGCATACAGAACAGCTTACAAGACACTGATCGGCATGTCACATTTTCGCCTTGTGTATGGGAAGGCATGCCACCTTCCGGTGGAGTTAGAGCATAGAGCATATTGGGCGGTGAAAGCCTTGAATTTTGACTTCCGAGCAGCTGGAGAGAAAAGGCTGTTGCAAATTAACAAGTTGGATGAGTTTCGGATGGATGCATATGAAAGCTCCCGGATTTACAAGGAAAGAACCAAAATGTGGAATGATAAGCTCATAATGAAGAAAGACATCCAAGTTGGTCAGCTGGTGCTTCTATTCAATTCAAGACTCCGGTTGTTTCCAGAAAGTTAAAGAGTAGATGGACGAGACCTTAAAAACTGACAGAAGTCTTCCCGTATGGAGTGGTCCAAATTGAAAATGAAGCCAAGATGCATTTCAAGGTGAATGGCCAAAGGTTGAAAATCTATTAAGAGGGGGCATGTGACAAGCCTGCTACCAAGGTTCACTTCGTGGAATCTAACTAGATCGAGAGAGAGGTACCACAATTTCGAAATAAATAGTGTATATTCGATTTGTAAAGTTGAACTACTTTTTAATAATTTCCGTTCTTAGATTAGGAGTATTTGATGTTACTTTGCTAGTTTTTGCTGTTTGCAGGGTTGGAAAGCAACTTTGGAATGTCTGGACCAGATATGCAAAATTTTTGGCAGTGTTAAGAGGCGACATGGGAGGCGACTTTCCCATGTCGCCTTTGAAAATACACTCTTAGAGTGTGTCTACAACCTAGAAGGGGGGGGGGGGGGGGGGGGGGGGGGGGGTTAATGGGTTGTTAATCGATTATTACCAATTTTTCGATTAGTCAATATTAAACAAATAACCCAATTAAATCAAACATACAAAATCAAGTGTAAAGTGCGGAATAATAAATAACACTTGATTTTTACGTGGAAACCCTTAAACAAAGGGAAAAACCACGGGCTATCCTCCTAGCCACACACGATCCTCAAATCCACTATATGAGTAAAACGTTACACCCTCAAGTTATGCTCGGACTCTCACTCTAGATAACCTCAAGCTATGGACACTACCACTCGCCACTCTTGGTTCAATCCCTAGTGATATCCACTGATACACTACTATTGGCGTGAGCACCTCCTACTCTACCCGCAGGCCTTTTATAATGGATTCTTGACCAATGCTTGCCAACCACAACTTGGTTGCAAGACTTCAATGCTTGTGCAACTTCACCCCGAAGCCACAAGACTTTGACTCAATGAAGAGAATTATGTGTCTATGTGATCATGTAAATGATGCTCAATGCAAATTATGCTAGACAACACAAATTGCTCAACTAGGAGTTTGTAGAAACAAATCCAAGTTGTCAAATGTCTAAATGCAAGGCATAAAGACTTATCTAGATGTTATCAATAACAACCAATCCTAGCTATCACAAACAATCACAATGAATCAACAAATATGCTCACAATGTATTCAACATAAACTTCGCATATATTCATGTAATTAAGACAAGACATTTAATCATTCACTAAATGCAAGTCTTAGACAAAAGTCTATCAACAAACAAACTCAATTAGATTTGTAGAGAATTTCCAACAAACTAATTGTTACACAAAATAAGCATTAACATTCAATAAGCTTAACTAGTTGATTAAGAATCAATATTTTAACCTAGTTATCAATGAATCACAAATGAATGTTTATGACCTAGCTTTTATGACCTAGCTTTTAGGCAAAAATGACCTAATCAATTAAGCTATCAAAATACAAACTCAATCATGTTATCAAGACTCATAAATATGCAATAATAGAGTCTAGGTATTTAATCATGCAATAAATACCTAATCTAGAGTAAGAAGAACAATAAATGATATTCAAAGAAGTTCTTGCTTACCTAGTCATGAAACAATGGAGACCCATACTCAAATGATGTTGAATGATGCAAGATGGAGATGAGTTTTGGGTTTGGAGAGTCAAAGATGCTTTCTTGAAGCTTTCTCTCTCTAGGAGCTCTAACCTCTCTAAAAATGAATTTTTGAGCTCTTAGTCGGCCAAGAAGAGAAGAGGAAGAATATATATATGAAACCCTAGATAAAACTACATCGTTTTGAACTTGGGAACCAGAATCCCGTCAAAACCGCTTGCTAGACCGCGGCTCAGGTAAGTGTCCAGACCGCGGTACATACAGCAGTGCACCGTCTGGACTACACCGCGGTTGGGACCGCTGTGCGTGCAAGCTATGTTTTAAAAAGCGGTTTGAGGCGGCCGCCCCGAGGCGGCCTCGCCCGCCTCTCTGCGAAACCGCACCGGTGCGGCCGCACCTGATACTTTTGTTCAAACTCCCGCCTCCGCCACACGAGGCGGCCGCATATCCGCCGAGCAGCCCTCACTCGCCCGCCTCTCCTCTCACTCGGCCGCATTTTGTTTTTGCTCTGTTAGCAGATGAAAGGCTGTTCAAAAGGATCGGCGGCCGTGACACACCATGTGCTCTCGTTCGGCGGCGATGGAGAAGTGGCGGAGAAGTCGAGATCTACTTTTTGAATGTAGATCTGTGTTGATAGAGGCAGATTTGGAGATCGGCGATGAAGGGAAAGTTGCTGGTCGGCGGCGTCTGATTCCGATGGTTCCGTCGGTGGTGGCCACGCGCAGTTCCGGCGCGCGGCGCGTGGATGGAGGCGGCGGTGGAAGGCGGCGGTGGAAGGCGGCGCATTCCCAAATTCAAAATTTTTTAAAATCTTTTTCTTCAAAGCACAATCGTCTCTTCTTCATCCCTTTTGTTTCTGTTTCTCTTGTTTTGTATTTTGTTCTTCATCTCTCTCTATTTCATCTATATCTTTTATTTTTTATTTTTTTATATATTTTTTTAATTATAGCAGCTGTCAACTGCTTCCTCTCTACAGCTTCCAGCTGGTATGGATGCTGGCAGCTGCTTTTTAATTTATTATTATTATTCTTAATAATATTATTAATGTTGTTATTATTATTATTATATATTCTTGTGAGCTAAGTTTATCAAACTAGATATTGGGTCATTACTTTGGGTTTGGGTAAATCTTTTATTAATGGTTTATTTGTTTGAGATATTTATGTTTGTATTGTTGAATATAACTTATTTATTGAATATCATGGAATATTTTTTACTTTATTAATTTTTTTAAAAAAATATTTCCATTTTCGGGCTGAGGCAGCCGCCTCGATCGCCTCGAGGCACCCGCCTCGCCTTGCGGAGGCCTTCCCGCCTCGCACCGCATTCCGAGTTTTAAAACTTTGCGTGCAAGTGCACAGGCCGCGGTCCACGTCGCGTATGACGCACTGGAGAATACCGCTCCGTGCGCCGCGGTGCAAGCAAAGCCTGCCGAGCGGTCTAGGCCGCGCCAAAGGGAAAAATCCCTTTTTAACACTCAAGACAAAAGTCAATCTTACATGTATGTTGTGCAAGTGTGAAGTGAGTGAGATGCACACAATGAAGCACAATTAACATGTCAAACATGTTATCAACTAAGATACAATGCAAGATATGATATCTAATGTAAGCTAGTGAGTGTTTTAGAAAAGGATGCACACTTATACAAACAATAAAGAACACAAATGCAAGATAAACAAAACATGCATGAAGTATGTGTGTGCACCTAAACTCTTCAAGAGACAAAGTCAAGTGAATATACCTTTTGCTCTTGAAGTCATGGAGATGCTTGGAAGCTTGCCAATACGGACCTAAGCTATCCATTACACAATCATCCCCAATGTGGTGGTTTGTCATGAAATAAGCCAATCATAAAATCGAGGTCCTTACAGCCTTTAATGTCGCTTTCACATGGTGATTTCTTGGCAGAATGTTAGGCGACATGGGAGGTGACTTCCCCTTGTCGCCTCAAGGTATGTCCACTTATCCAAATGGCGTCGTTTCAGGCCAGGCGACATGCATTTTAAGCGACATGATGTCGCCTATCATGTCGCCTCTAACTAAAATTCTGGTTATAATTCAAATTCGTGGTTCGTACCCTAAATCACTCTAAAACTCAATTTTGTTGCTCTCAAGTGGTGAAATCAAGTGTGGGTCTTCAATCAAAGGTAATCCTAATCCCTAATCTCCATTTTGTGAAGCCTTTTGTTGCCTTGTTTCTCTTATTTCTATATGAGTTCTTTGGAAAAGTTTTGAAGTAATTTTGTTGATTTTTTGCTGTGATTTTGGTTGGATTTGGTTTAAGTTGTTGATTATTTCGGTTTAGAGAAGTAGTTTAAGGGTATGGCTTGCATGTTGCTTTAATTTTCTGAAGTTTGTGGTGTTGAAATTGTTTTGACATAAATTTTGTTGATGTGTTTGGGTCTTGGCCGAATTTGTTTATGGTTTGTGGAGATATAAGTTTGGAAGTTTTTATTGTTTGCTTTTTGGCAATATCTTGGTTGTAAGTTGATAGTAATGTATTTTTGTTTGTTTATTGGCAACATTTTGGTATTTTGTTGTGGTTTTGCTGGTAAAATTTTTGGTATAGTGTTTGTCTGTTTTTGTGTGACAATGCAGAGAAAACGTTCTAGGAATGTTGGGCAGGGTTCTGCCAGGGCCAAGAAATTAGGCAGAGGTTAAAGATCCAGGTCCAACAGGGATGATGTTATGATGGATGTTGCTCCGGGTGCTCCAAATCCTGATTTTTTGATCAGATTGAAAAGGTTTTCGAGGAGGAGGATTCGCCCAGAGCGGGGAATTGATTTATAGGTCTTTGCTTCAACTTTTGTCCCTCATGTCCAAACTATGGGTTGGGGATGTTTCGTGCGAACACCGAACCGGGCAGCCATGGAGTTACTGTATGAATTTTATGTTACTATGGTGCTGACATGGTTTTCAACGGGGCACCCTATTATGGTCTAAGGCCGTGAGGTTGTAATTACTGTGGAGAAGATCAACGCATGGTATGGCACACTTGGCATCCCTGCTCTTGTTGAGGGATTGCCGGGACATGAGAACTTCACTCCGCACAACGGGAATTTGGCGGCTGATTGGAGAATAACTGGGAATTTTGGTGGAATCCTAATGAGGCCACGCTACTATACTCTCAGCTGAAGATCGACGCAGCCTTTTGGTATCTGTTTTTCAGCTTCTCCCTAACCCCGAGCTAGCACCGCACCATGGTTTACTATAAGCTGACCCGATATGTATTTTGCTCATGAAATGAGATTCTAATGGACATCGGGCAGATCATTGTGATGGAGCTCTATGACGCGGGCCGCTCTAACAGTGGTGCACTCCTTTTTTCGTGCTTGATAACACATTTCTATGAAGAGGCTGGTATTGATGTGCAGAATGGCGAATGGTCGATGCGCTCTCTAACTTCCAACTGTGGAAAAAAAAAGGTTTATAATGAGATTGCTAGGAAAAGGGGTGGTGATTTGATTGATGCGGGGCACTAGATGATGACTTTGAGTAGGACACAGATGATAAGGATGATATGGATTACGACGGGCATGATATGGAGAACGACCCGGATGTTGATGCAGATGATCCAAAGCCAATCGCTACGGCATGTTTTGAAGGCAGTTTAGGGCATGATGATCAAGATGGATGCTAACCAAGCAGAGAACCGGAATGCATTTCAGTTAATGAGGACTCAGATGAGTGCAGTCATTCAGTGACTTAGCGAGGCTGGTGTCAACATAGGTTTTGTTCGCCGTGAGCAGGGCACATCTAGGCCAGGCGAGCCGTCTCACCAGGGTGGTCGCGATCCATCTCAGCCGGGGCAGGATCCATAGTTTGCTGCTCTATTTATATTTTCCCTTGCAGTTGTCTTGAACTTTACATTTAAGTAGTCGGATTTTAGAATTGTTACATTGGTTTAGTTTTTAGTGTCGGATTTTGGTAGTCGGATTTTTAGTTGGTTCTAGTTGTTAACTTATACGGAATCATATACTTTATATCTTGCATCTGCTTTATTATTATTTCATGTTGCATTGCCTATATTTTTTGCTAGAAATAGGTGTGCGGATTTGTTTTGTGCCTAGTTTAGATTTGCTTTTGGACCGAATTTTGCGGAAATTTTGTTGTCGTTCCCCTTTACTTTAAGCTTTCGTTGTCCGAAATTTTCAATTGTACAAACATTGAGGACAATGTTTAGTTTAAGTTTGGGGATACGATCGCTTACTGTAGTTGGTTTGTGTATAGTTGTTTATAAATTGTAAATTTTCTGGATAAAATTTTTGAAAGTTTCTGCTATTGGAGCAAAATTTTTGAGCAATTAACTTCGCTTGTTGAGATGCTTTTGGGCTGTGCTGTGGTGTAAATTGTAGCATGCGTTTTCTTTCTTGAGTCTAGGCTGGGGTGGTATTGGGCAAAGCTGCACCACATGGCTTGCACACACCTTACCAGACCATGTGTGTCTTGGCTGAAAAGGGTAGCGTGCCTGAGATGTCTAGATCATTAGTAGAGACTACTCGTGTGAGTTTCAGAGCCAAAAGTGCATCCATATAGAGTGGTTATTTTTGTTGACTCTTCCACTCATCATGTAGATATTAGGCATAATAAAAGGACCTCTTTTCACTACATTGAGCATTAAAGAACATATCTTTTATTTTGTCCTCATGATTCCTTTGTTTGCGTGTTACACTCATTCCTTTAGAGATGACGTATGCAATGCGTGTTGTCACAAAAATGACCCAAACACGTCCCTGAAACTTGTGTGTGAACGTATGGATGTCCAAATAAATTAAGCCTACACACCTAACACCAAGCACCATATCAACCCAAGTCACTTCAACACCACATTTAACCCAAACACTAGACCACCCCATAGCAATGATCATAGCTAGAATACATGAAGAATGAAAATTGAAGCCCAAGAATATTGTGCCGAAATGGTCTCAAGTAACATGTACATAGGCTCGTTTTGTATTGTTGTAGTAAAGATTTAGGCAGTACCAAATTTATATATGCCAAATTGTAAAAGGCATAAAGGCCTTCATAGTTCAAAGTTGAAAATTGTTGCCAAATGTGAGCAACTACAAATTGTACAAGTGCTTAATAATTGTTTTAATGCCTAGACGCAAAAGGAGGGGATTACAAGTGTACCAAATAAAAGAATATAGCATGATCATGAGCTAGCCAATAATTCCATATCCTCCCGGCCTCTCCATCACCTCCTTATCCAAAACCTTACTTGAGCTTAAATAGAAGTCCTAATTGATCTTTAGGAGGAGTCTATCTTGTGAACAAAGGTGTTCTTAATGTTCGATTCCATTCTTGAGGTCCATTTGCATGAAACGCTGAGCATTCTTAAAATTTTCCATATGCGTGTAATTTTGAAAATTGTTTGTACATAAACTCCATCCCGCATATGTTTTATAAGTGAGCCTAGGTTCTGAGTGATAAAATGAGAGAAATCTTGTGAGGCTAGAGTCGAAACGAAATGTTATGACACGACTCTTATGTTCGATACTTTCGAAGCCAAGTTTGCTATGTTGTCTGGAATTGCAATCCTTAGTGTTGTAGCATCTTGACCTTTATATCTCTAGCTTTCACTCGATGGTTTTAGCATGCACAAGTCTATGCTTTAGTTCACCCATTATCGCATCTCATTCTTTCGTTGGCTAGGCAGAATTTTAATTTTGGCTTAAGCTTGAGTTGTGACCTCAATTGTAACTAACTTTCTTAGGTCCATCGCAATTTATTTTAGTTTTGGTTTTGCTCGGGACTAGCAATTAGGGTTATTTGATGTGTTCATATTTACACTTGGCGTAGCCCTGTATTTTTCCATGTTTCACACTTATTTTCCAAGTTTCATCCCTATTTTTAATTGTTTCTCGTATTTTGCAGGGCGTCTTTTAGTTTTGTTTTTCCGGTATGTTTTTCTCACTTTCGGAGTGAAAAGTAGCTGAGTTGTTGTATGTGTGAAGGCTTGGTTGTGGACTACTAGAAGGTTTGGCGACATGGGCCTAAAGGTTTGGAGACATAGGAGGCGACTTGCCCATGTCGCCTGTGATGTAGCCTCTTACACTGTCATGTTTTAAGGTTTCTGCTCTAGAAGGTTAAGCGCCTGTGATGTAGCCTCTTACACTGTCATGTTTTAAGGTTTCTACTCTAGAAGGTTAGGCGACATGGGAAGCGAATTCCCCATGTCGCCTAGCAGGTCGCATGTTGCACTGTGAGGATTTTACCGAGAAATGGCGACATGGGAGGCGACTTTCCCATATCGCCTGTGATGTCGCCTGATACACTGTGGGGTTTTCAAGGTTCTTAGATGACTTGGTGAGGAGACTTCCCCATGTCGCCTAGCAAGTCGTCTAGCAAGTCGCCTAGCAGGTCGCCTTTTGGTCAATGGATGACTTTTCGTCAGTTTTGCCCCTCACTTATTGGTCTTCCTATATATTTCTCATTTCTTTCTCTCTTGAATCGATCCTCTTTCCAGTAACCAAACTCAAGAAACCTCCCTCATTTTACTCTAAAAACACATTTCATCATCCATATCCATAAAATCATCTCATCTAACCCCAAATCCATCATCTAAACCTCAATCCCACTTCACCAAACACTACAGAACCAACTTCCCTTCATTTCCCACCATTTCCCACCATCAAAACCCATTCTTGGAGCACTAAAAGGGGAGCATCAAGGGAAAGGACAAACCAAGCACTTCAAGTCAACCACGGAGGAGTTCTTCACTATAGTTTACTCTAAACTCTTTCCTCCTTACTTATTGTATTTATTTGAGATGGCTTGCATGTTATATATATCTTTCGTAGCCATGGGTTGTAATATGAACAAATTTCATCTTGGCTAAGGCCTAGATGAAACCTTGTCCATAAATCATTAATAAAGACCATCACATTAATTCCATTGCAATGTGTTATATATGTGTATTTCTTATGTTTAAAGCTTCTAGGTGCTTAGCTACAACTTAGATGATATTTTGATTGCTGTGTGAAGGACCGAAAGGAGAAGCACACAATGTGCTCGATGAAATTCCCGATACAAGTCTAGTAAGATAAAAATATGCGATGCTGGCTTGTAGGATTCTATTGTATGCCATAGTTCTTAATGAATTTGTATGTAGTTCTGATAACCAATTAGAAATAGGTTGTTGGTGTATATAAATTGTCTTTATTCACTTGACAGAAGTTAGAGACAATTTCTAAGAATACGAATCTACATTTACACTTGCACAATTTATCCAAATGATGTGTCTTGTGTTGGTGAGAATTGGGAAGGTGGATTCAAAGTCTTAGCCTCATTTACATACGATTTACAACCTCGTGTCCGAATTTTTCTGAATTTTTCTGATAATAATAATGTGAATAATCCAACATCATTAAAAGGGTTTTTTTTATTAAAAGAAAAAGGAAAGTTCATGGCACAAAAACGTTCAACAGTTACCCTAAGAGTACATGATTTCCACCGGTATTGAAATCGAAACATTCAATAATTAGCGGGTTTTCCTACATCAAAGAAAAATGGGTGAGTGGTTTTACTTTGAATAAGGGTTCTGGAAGTTTTCTTCAAGCTGAGTTGTGGGGAATGTTTGAAGGCCTCAACATGGTTTGGAACTCTAGGTATAGAAAAGTCATTGTTGAGTCTGACTCTCTCTCTACTATCCATTTACTCACCAAAGACATAAATTATAACCATCCATTGCTAAGCCTGGTTCAGAATTGCAAAAGATGATTGATGAAACTGGATTTGTGAAGTTGTTCATGTTTATAGAGAAGCTAATATAGTGGCCGATGGGTTAGCCCGGTTGGGGCATGGTATGGATATTGGTTTGGTTGTCTTTGATACCCCTCCCCTACAGATCATAAGCAATATGGAGGCTGATGCTAATGGTCATGTTTCTTTCAGGCGATGCCTAATCCCCCCTCTTTAGCTTTGTTTTCTTTTTTGGGCTCTGCCCTCCCTTGTACCAAAAAAAAATGTAATGAGCTAAAGAAGTTTCTCCAATCACTAAACATCCTTGAAATGCTGATATACATCAAAGCAATAACTGTAAGAATGTGATGAGCTTACTTTGCTTCCACATTGCTGCATACTCAGAGTTACTGCTCTCCAAATGGGATTCAAGTTGTCGTTTATTACCTTGGTCTTGAATTGGAACAGAACCTCAACTTTCAACGCTTCTATATATTCTTAAGAAAGGATCCTATAAAAGGAATAAGAAGATGATGAACAAGTGAAACATTAAATCCATCAGTGAAGTTCTTAAAGTAGTCAGTTCTTAGAGTAGCCAATTCATGGATACCTACACTTTTGGAAAACCAGTCCACATTTGCCAAGCTAGAACAGTGGAATGATATTTCAACAGCACTCCTAAAAGCAACTGTTTCCTCAGCATGGATAGAAAGTGTCCCCAGTTTCTCGAAACCCCAGTTCTTTTATCATAGAGATTTAAAGTTGAAGTTCGATTTTGTTTGGTTACTATCTGCCATAGACAAAAAGGACAAAAGGACACATGTGAGTGTTGGACACATTATGAATAAGTTTTCCTACCAGATGTTAAGCCTAATTTAAATCAATCAGAATATCAAAGGAAATCTAGTTCTTTTCTAGCTCTAACGATGATCATTTAATAATATCTATCGATCAAAAAGCTTTACCACTTCGATAGTTGAAGCAATAACCTATATTTTATTATATTAAAAAAGAATTGTCTAAATGTGTGCCCCTAAAACTAAGTTGAACAAGATCTTTATTAGCTGCAACAACGAATAAGGTCATCACTTAGTGCACCGGTTAAGGCCAATACCTTATATAAGGAGTATGAGTAATAATTGTACATATAAAATTTGCACAGACTCCCATCTAATTTGGTGTTTTGAAAGAACAAAACTTATGTTTTTACTTTTTATTCAAACTCCTATACAAGAAGCTATTAGTGTGTGCCTTAAGAACATAAACTAAGAGGACCCAAAGCTAACAAAATTTATTAGATGGATATATGCATATATTCACTCTTTCTATGTAAAAAAAGTTTATCACAAAAAAATTTAAGTCAAGGCAACTTATCTCGGACAGAAAACAACTGGCTTCTCCCAAAAAGTCTTGTTCATTCAACTTTAGCATCTACAGGGCAACATAATTAGAAGGTTAGAACTTTAAACTTTACTTTCAACAATTGTTTCACTATGACATAATAACGGTTTGAAATTTATTTTGACTAATCCAGGAAAATGTAAAAAAAAAAAGTATTAAAAAAAATTTGAACAGCACATAAAATTTTATTAAAAATGAGCTCGAAGGCAAAAAGCACACAGCAAAAACTACAATAGCCAAGAACACCACCACACCAAACCAGCCCAAAAAAAAAAAGAACAAAAACCCCCAAGTAGAAAAAACGAGACCAGAAAATAGGGGACAAGAGGACCAAAAACAGCGCAACCCAACCAGACCCGCTAAATCTCCCTAAATTCTAATATGTCCTCCCCACCACTCGAGCTTCTCTTCGCAAGAGAATCCGCCATTTCATTTGTAGACCTCGGATTATAAATAACAGAGAGACTGCTCATATTCTGAAGATGCCCTCTAATGTCAAGAATTGTGTGAAGATGAGGAAAGCTCCCAAAATCTTCCAAGCTAATGGCCCATGAGACGGCCACCATAGAATCACTCACAATCTGGATATTCCCCTCAGCCAACCTTTGATCGGAGGTACACAGCTCACAACCTTTGCAAGGATTTTCATAGTATTTAAATCCTAAATACCTACATAAAGAGAAAATTAGCAGATGATCTTCCCTTCAGAATTTCGAAGAACACTACCTATACCCGCCGGACCAGGCTTCCCTCTCGATGACCCGTCCACATTAAATTTCAGCTTGTCACTCTCCGGAGGCGACCAACTTTCCATATTCATATTCAAAGTGGGAGCAAGAGTTACACAACTATCTTTTAAATTTAGCATCATAATAGAAATAGGAGCCTTATTACCCATTCCATAACACTTGAACCACCAAGTCACCCTAAACTTCACCTCATCCACAGCCTTTTCAACAATAGCTTCTTGACCTTTGAACATTAAATTATTCCTGGATTCCCAAACCGTCCAAACTATTGCAAAGGATAAGATACTTCAAGCTTTCTTGCTTCTCTCAACAGGACACAAACCAACCAACTGTCCATCCACTCATTTAGAGACTTATTTAAGTAGCAGCTCACATCCCATCAAGACATGCACAAACACCACACTTTCCATGTCCATTTACAGTGAACAAAGAGGTGATCTATTGTTTCACTGTCGCTGTCATACAGGGTGCAATTCGCACTTTGCCTTTACAACATGCCAAAGCGAAGAAGGACATCTCTAACAAAAATTCTGCCTCTCTGAAGCTGCCAAGCGAAGATCTAGATTTTCGGCGAGCACAGGCTTTTCCACAGAAGGTTTGAGCTATCAAAGGTGTTCACCTCCATGGACTCTAAACTGAGGCAGAAGGATTTCATAGAATACCTACCATTTGCATTTAACGCCAACGCCAGGGAATCGTTCATGTTTCTCCTAATTACAATGCTATACAGAAAAGACAAAAACCTGGTCCATTGCGTCACTTCCTAATCAAACACTGATCTTCGACGGTTCACCTTCCAATTTCAACAATCTTTCTGCATTGGCCAAAGTCTTGGACCCTACCTTCCTTGTGTACTGCTAAGGCAAAAATCCTAGGAAAGAGCTCACTCAACGGAGTCCTATCCTAACTAATTTCCTACCAAAGTCAAACTATGTCCCCCCTACCAAACACCACCTGCAAACCTTCCCTAAGGATCTGCTCCGTTTTTGAACCATGACTGAAGAGAGACACAATTGCCTTCACAAAGTAAGAAGCGTTAGTTCCTCCTTACCACTTCCGTAAAAGGCACTTCATATCCATACCGTAGCTAGCTCAAATCACTTTCTTCCATGAGGAAGAAACCTCATAACCAAATATCCACACTGATTTGGCCAAAAGACCATAATTCTTGTCTACAATATGACCAATGCCATGGCCAACAGATTTTTTAGACCAATATAACGATTCCCAATCGATGGAATTAACCTTCTTTTTCTCAACCCCATCACCCCAGAAGAAGTTCTGTTGCAACTTCTCGATTTTGTTGGCCACTCCTTTGGGAATTTTGAACACAGGAAGGAAGTAGTTTGTGACACTAGAAAGCACTGATTTGATCAATACGAGCCTACCTCCTTTGGAAAGAAATCTCATTTTCCAAGGCGCTAGCCGTTGTTCGATCCTTCAAATTACTAGGTTCCAAAAGGTTTTAGAGCTGGGATTAGCTCCAAGAGGGAGGCCAAGGTACACAATAAGGAGAGAAGCCTGTTTACACCTGAATACTTCAGCCCAACCCACTTCCCTAACTATCCGCTTACCAACTGTCACCAAGCAAGTTTTGTGGAAGTTAATACACAAACCTGAGGCTAACTCAAAACACTGAAGAATCCTTTTAGACTTTAATAAAAACTCCATGTTCGGTTGGACAAAGAGGACCGTATCATCAGCAAACTGTAAGTGAGAAACATGAATCTCGTTTTGCCTGAAAACCGCCCCTCTAACCAAGATCATTGCCGTAGCCTTCTTGAATAAGCAATTTAACGCTCCAATCACGATATTGAAAAGAAAAAGGGATAGAGGATCCCCTGACGAAGGCCTCTTTCGATCCCAAACTCTTTTGTAAGACAGTCGTTAACAAGGATCAAAATCACAGGAGACCAAATGCAATGATGGATCCAATTCCTCCACTTTATTCTGAAACCCATACTTTCCAATATGAAATTCAAGAAACCATGGTCCACGCTATCGTAAGCTTTCTCAAAATCCAATTTCACAAGAATGCCACCCGTCTGGTCTTTTTTCCATTTGTGAATGACCTTATTTGCCACCACAAAACTGTCAATTATTTACCTATGTCACACGAAAGCCATCTGTGTTTCTCCAATGATCGAATTCATAACTATCTTCAACCAGTTTGCTAAAACCTTCGAGAGCACTTTGTACAATGAGCCAACCAAGCTAATGGGTCTGAAATCCAACATTCGTTTCGGTTTGCCAATTTTAGGAATTAACGCAATAAAGGTCCTATTCAAGTGTTTCACTACCACGCCGTCTTAATGAAATTCCTTCAAAAATCCGAGAAAGTCATCTCTTATGATGTCCCAATTAGATTTTATGAAATTAAGATTTAGGCCGTCCGGACCTGGAGCCTTGTTGCCATCGCAACTAGAAATCGCTTAGGACGGCCTGGAGCCTTGTTGCCATCGCAACTAGAAATCGTTTCCCACACTTCCTCATACGTAAACTCTTCATCAAGCACTATTTCCTGAGTCTGAGAAATTCTCTGCATAACGAGACCTTGAATCTTTGGCCTACTCTCCATCCCTCTCCAAAATTGTAGTTTAAAATGGTTCAACACCCCCTCCTAACCTCCACAGGTAAACTTACGAATCCCATCAACCAAAATGTCCCCTATGAAATTTGTCCTTCCTATAGAATTAGCAACACAGTGAAAAAAATCTTGAATTCTTATCGCCCTCCATCAACCATTTAATGCGAAGTATTTAAATTTTGATTGTCATACTATAGTTTGTACTTGCCTCATCTTAATTTATACTAGCTTTTTCCTACAAAACTCCTAAGGTCCCTCTGATCTAATCATTATCTTTCCCACTTAATGTCAAAGAATCCAACTAAGAGTTTTAATTGTTCTGATTCAGTTACATACAAATTTACATAATTTACAAATCTTTTAGAAGTGTAGTTACTATTTACTTTTGATGATAATCAAACTTAAGGTAACTTTAATGGCCTTAGCAAGTATTTCCTACTGATTACAACAGAGGTCATTTTTTAATATTCAGTCAAGATTATATCTATGATGTGCAACCAATGCATGATAGGCTACAAAAATAGTATATTAACTCCAATACTTTAATTTAGTTAATCTGTATATAGCTTCACTTCACTGCAATTGCTTCAACAAAAATTTAGTAAATCACTTTTCCATTCAGGAAAACAAGAAAACTAAGTCATAACTATCTTCAGCAAACATGTTTTTTCTCAATTGTGATCATGGGATATACTTGTCAAATCTTGCAATGCTTCGTCCATAGAATAATCTAAATAACTTTATAGATGGTGTGTGGTTCACTGTTTTCAATTTCTTGCAAGTATTAAGTTTTTTTTTTTAAGTTTCTGCCAAGATAATAGAAAATTTGTCAAAGTTAATACATCATAGTATTGATGCAAATCAATGTGGATTGCATCTCTTAGAGTGTGTATATATATATATATATTATTGGTCAGTTGCCTTGGTAACTTAGCAATTCCCTACTGAACAATCTCTCATCCAAATCATTAATATACCACAAAAGACGGGATAAAAACAGTAATAAACTAAAAACATAAGTTCTTATATACCTTCATTGGTATATTGTGATACTTGGTATCTACATTGTACACATGAAAGCTACAAAAAGGGAAGAAAGGAAGAAATGAAAAACAGAAAAATGAGAAAACATCAAAGCAAAACACTGGTTATGAGACATGCAAAAGATCTATCAGCAAGACAACAACAACAAAGTAACACAGAGGTATAAGGAAAGCATGCACCAATGGTTGGACAATCTCAAACTGATAAGCAATAGAAACCTTTACAATCCAAGCAGGATTTAGACTGTTCATAATGACTTCTGTATGTTCAATCTCCTCCAGTGTCCCCTCTCTTTTCTTTACATATACAACTGCCATGGGATCACTCTATAAAAAAAAAACCTAAAAGTATAGCGTATAAGCATGCATTCATAAATGTCAAATATGTATAAAAACATACTAGTATTATTTGAACAATTGAAGTCTGAAATACATAGACAACTAAATTCGAAAACCATCAACACAATACAGAACTTATATAAACTAATAATATGATAATAACACTTATGAAATGTTAAATTTGAAAGGTTATCTTCCTTACAAGGTATTCATGTATTCATTATAAATTGAATCTCCTAAGAGTATGGAAAGAGAAGTACACTGCCAGTACAATTAAAATAAAAATAAAGGATATACAACGGTGTGTGAAGTTTGTGAGAAACAAAGGTGTACCTCCATTTGTGTAAAATCTGCACCTCCCACTCCCACGATAAGAATTGATAATGGAAGATCAGATGCCCTTACCAAAGCGTCTTTGGTTTCTTGAAGATCCGTGAGAACTCCATCCTAGAGAAGGTTATATTACATTGATTAATCACCTAGTAGAATAAAAGAAGGGAAAAATAATGTAATTGAAATTATAATTCTACTTACGGTTATGATGAGCAAGACGAAATACTTGCTTCTGTCATCGTGTGAGAGGGACTGACCGGCAATTTCCGTAGCCATGTTGATGACTGGACCAAACAAAGTGGGTCCTGCCAAAGCGACATTGTGTAGAGCACTGGCATATGCAGCCATGATTCCATCAACTCCTTCAACCTGACAATTAAGGAAATCAGCTGTTATTGAGAAAATAAAAAAGGAAAAATTCAGATGTCAACCACTTTGGACAGACCCGATCATAAAATTTTGATATAAAAAAGGCAATACAGGCGAGCAAGAGCATCAGATAGGGAATCCAGGACAAAGCAATTTGCACATAATCACCTTAATATGTTTATATGATTATTACAGTTAAAAGTTTCCAATATAATGTAGCACACATCAATCCATCAAATGAAACGCTCACCTAAAGACATAAATACAATGACCCTTATTTATTTATCACTGGAAGTTACCACCAACAGCATAAACAGTCGTGACATGACACCACCATGTTATTCATGAGCTAAAGCGAGCAAAATGTCCATATCACTCAGCAAACAGATGGTATTGTACAGAAAAATCAAGTTGTACTTCCAAAACTCAAAAGGGATCATATTAGGCTACCAATCAGGATCCAATATCCATGGGAAAAAAAAAAGTTAAAATATTTTGTTGTTCCTTAGGAAAAGCATATGCCAGCCATTTCAACAAACTGAAAATAAATAAATAAATAATCATAGAAAAAACAAAAAATCTAGTTCTCTTACCTCGGAGCCATTTGGCATTCCATTCAAGTTAATGTGATACAGCGTCATTGAATGGATTTCCTCCAAATCCCCAAGTAGGAAAACGTCTATCAGAATCGTAAAATTGTATGACCTCCCCAACTTCCATTATAGTCTGTGAATAATTTAATCAATAAATTCAATACAAACTTCATTAATCAATGATCGTTTTCTTCCAAAATTTTGTAGAAATGAAAAAAACTCCACAAATAATAATATGCACTCTTTCATCATTCACTTCTAAGTGCATCATGTAATAATGTTATCAAATACAATTAGACAGAGATGAGGGAAATTTTGGTATTTTTGTTCTTCTACTCATTCTTTACTTCATATATATAACATTAGAGCAGCCAACTATTTTTTTTTTTGTTCTTGATCATACTGTGTTTGACAATCTAGTATAATGATATTTTATGCATTCTCTCTTCATATTTCTACGATACTCAACTGAATTGACACATGATTGGTAGCAGTCTTACTTGTTGGTAAGAATTCAATCTGCCTGAAGGATCAATGTAGTGCAAAGAATTCGGATTTCGAGGGTTTCCATTTGAAGCTGGATGATCATCAAGTATTGAAAGCATGAAACATAATCAGATCAGAAAGAGGAGAAAAGGAACGATGAGAAAATCAGATCAACAAAGAGAATATATTTTTGGCATATATCTTTTTTTAAAAGTCAAGGAATATGTACCTGTAAAGTCAACTGCAACCATAAAATTCAGCTCGAACCCACTAAAAATGTAATCTAGAAAAGTATATTGCTCTTTCTCAATACACTTATCAACAAACAGTTGACTTTTCAGAACCTATAATACAAAATAAAGATTAAACAATGCGTTGGCATAATACTATTAAATTTTGAGCATGAATATACAACGCATTTACATAATACTATATATTAAAATTGTGAGCATGAATAAACACCTTCTCGTGATTATGATGGGCAGATGGTAAAACAAAATTTGCACCTCTTTGTTCTTGGTGAAGTTTCTGCAGGTCTGCCATTGATTTCTGAATTTTCCTGATAATAATAAAGTGAAAAATCCAACATCATTAAAAGGGTTTTTTTATTAAAAAAAAGGAAAGTTCATGACACAAAGACGTTCAATAGTTACCCTAAGAGTACATGATTTCCACTGGTATTGAAATCGAAACATTCAATAATTAGCGGGTTTTCCTGCATCAAAGAAAAATGTAATGAGCTAAAGAAGTTTCTACCATCACCAAACATCCTTGAGATGCTTACATACATCAAAGCAATAGCTATAAGAACATGATGAGCTTACTTTGCTTCCACATTGCTGCATACTCAGAGTTACTGGTCTCCATATAGGATTCAAGTTGTCGTTTATTACCTCGGTCTTGCAGATTGGAACAGAACCTCCACTTTCAACGATTCTAGATATTCTTAAGAAAGGATCCTATAAAAGGAATAAGAAGATGATGAACAAGTGAAACATTAAATCCATCAGTGAAGTTCTTAAAGTAGCCAATTCATCGATACCTACACTTTTGGAAAACAAGTCCACATTTGCCAAGCCAGAACAGTAGAATGATATTTCAACAGCACTCCTAGAAGCAACTGTTTCCTCAGCATGGACAGAGAGTGTCCCCAAGTTTCTCGAAACCCCAGTTCTTTTATCATGGAGATTTAGAGTTGAAGTTCGATTTTGTTTGGTTACTATCTGCCATAGACAAAAAGGACAAAGGGACACATGTTAGTGTTGGACACATTATGACCAAGTTTTCTTACCAGATGTTAAGCCTAATTTAAATCAATCAGAATATCAAAGGAAATCTAGTTCTTTTCTAGCTCTAACGATGATCATTTAATAATATCGATCGATCAAAAAGCTTTACCACTACGATAGTTGAAGCAATAACCTATATTTTATTATATTAAAAAAGAATTGTCTAAATGTGTGCCCTTAAAACTAAGTTGAACAAGATCTTTATTAACTGCAACAACGAATAAGGTCTCACTTAGTGCACCGGTTAAGGCCAATACCTTATATAAGGAGTATGAGTAATAATTGTAAATATAAAATTTGCACAGACTCCCATCTAATTTGGTGTTTTGAAAGAACAAAACTTTTGTTTTCACTTTTTATTCAAACTCCTATACAAGAAGCTATTAGTGTGTGCCTTAAGAACATAAACTAAGAGGACCCAAAGCTAACAAAATTTATTAGATGGATATATGCATATATTTCACTCTTTCTATGTAAAAAAAGTTTATCACAAAAAAATTTAAGTCAAGGCAACTTATCTCGGACAGAAAACAACTGGCTTCTCCCAAAAAATCTTGTTCATTCAACTTTAGCATCTGCAGGGCAACATAATTAGAAAGTTTGAACTTTAAACTTCACCTTCAACAATTGTTTCACTATGACATAATAACGGTTTGAAATTTATTTGGACCAATCCAGGAAAATGTAAAAAAAGAAGTATTTAAATTTTGATTGCCATACCATAGTTTGTACTTGCCTCATCTTAATTTATACTATCTTTTTCCTCCAAAACTCCCCTAAGGTCCCTCTGATCTAATCACTATCTTTCCCACTTAACGTCAAAGAATTCAACTAAGAATTTTAATTGTTCTATTTCAATTACATACAAATTTACATAATTTACAAATCTTTCGAAAGTGTAGTTACTATTTTACTTTTGATGATAATCAAACTTAAGGTATCTTTAATGGGCTTAGCAAGTATTTCCTACTGATTACAACTGAGGCAATTTTTTAATATTAGATTATATCCATGATGTGCAACCAATGCATAATAGGCTACAAAATTTGTATATTAACTCCGATACTTTAATTTAGTTAATCTGTATATAGCTTCACTGCAATTGCTTCAACAAAAATTTAGTAAATCACTTGTCCATTCAAGAAAACAAGAAAACTAAGTCATAACTATCTTCGGCAAACATGTTTTTTCTCAATTGTGATCATGGGATATACTTGTCAAATCTTGCAATGCTTCATCCATAGAATAATCTAAATAACTTTAAAGATGGTGTGTGGCTCACTGTTTTCAATTTCATGCAAGTATTAAGTTTTTTTTTTTAAGTTTCTGCCAAGATATTAGAAAATTTGTCAAAGTTAATACATCATAGTATTGATGCAAATCAATGTGGATTGCATCTCTTAGAGTGTGTGTATATATATATATATATATATATATATATTATTGGTCAGTTGCCTTGGTAACTTAGCAATTCCCTACTGAACAATCTCTCATCCAAATCATTAATATACCACAAAAGACGGGATAAAAACAGTAATAAACTAAAAACATAAGTTCTTATATACCTTCACTGGTATATTGTGATACTTGGTATCTACATTGTACACATGAAAGCTACAAAAAGGGAAGAAAGGAAGAAATGAAAAACAGAAAAATGAGAAAACATCAAAGCAAAACACTGGTTATGAGACATGCAAAAGATCTATCAGCAAGACAACAACAACAAAGTAACACAGAAGTATAAGGAAAGCATGCACCAATGGTTGGACAATCTCAAACTGATAAGCAATAGAAACCTTTACAATCCAAGCAGGATTTAGACTGTTCATAATGACTTCTGTATGTTCAATCTCCTCCAGTGTCCCCTCTCTTTTCTTTACATATACAACTGCCATGGGATCACTCTATAAAAAAAAAAAACCTAAAAGTATAGCGTATAAGCATGCATTCATAAATGTCAAATATGTATAAAAACATACTAGTATTATTTGAACAATTGAAGTCTGAAATATATAGACAACTAAATTCGAAAACCATCAACACAATACAGAACTTATATAAACTAATAATATGATAATAACACTTATGAAATGTTAAATTTGAAAGGTTATCTTCCTTACAAGGTATAATTAGCTAGTATAATTAGCTAGTACACATATATGTAGAAACAATATAATCATGACTTGTATATGATATTTCGAACTCTCAAAATAATGTTTCCGGTTAGATTATGTTTAGATATATAGTAGAAATCAGAATGTGTTATGCATCTCCAAAGTCCGTCTATTTGATATTAATATATGTGTGATTCAGATCTATATCCCTAGCCCATTTATTACCCTATAAAGAATAAAGTCAGTACCATTACAACACTGTTCATGCAAAGAGAAGAGGTTGCAAAAGAGAAGAGGTGGGACACATGATAATATGAACATACCTTTGATGTGATGTCACGATCCCGCCACTTTGAAGTAGATAAAAATAACTGCAATACCAAAATATATGAATAAATCTTAAAAAATAAAAGTAAATGAGAAGTACATAAGCATGTAGAAAAGTAAAAGAATCATTCATGAATATAACACTGCAATAACATATATTGGATTCTATTATGATATCCATCTCATCCGGCATTATCTCTTCAAGGATTGTGAACAATACCACCCTCGTTAACTGTGATAAAATGTGGGTTAACTTACTGGGAATATACATCTTTAATAAAGAGAGAAGACGTTGACACCCGTTCTTTCGGAGATAAGAGTCGATTCTAATATTAAACCATATTGTTCATTAAAGGAATTAAATATTATTCATCTCCACCAAAAAAACAAGATGCAGCATGTTGATCACAACCGTCAGATTCTACATCTGTTTCATTTGGTTGTAACAAAAGTTCTAAACAGATGAACCCAGGAAGACCCTCAGACAAAGGTCCACATTAATATAAAGAAAACCAAAAAGCATCTAGTGGCCCAGTATATGAAAAGACATTCTCATCTTAAACACCAAGTTATATGAATCCACAACTCCTTAGTTCATTGCCACACATTTAGATGACAAATCAGATTCTTTTTCCATTTTTTAACAGCTAATGGATTGCTCAGAAGTCTAAACAGCATATCCATAAATCCATGTTTCAGCTGGGTGAGAATTTTCTCCAAGGCATATCTTTGAGATGGATTTATCTAAATTCAAAAACAGAGTAGTCAACCTTGTGTGAGCAGTGAGCACACAAGCCATAAAAAAATAAAAATAAAAAATTAAAAAACCTGAACAATAGCATCAATTAAAAATCCTTTCAAGTAATTAGTTTCAGTGAGACCATTAATCAAACATCAACTATTCAACATTTGGAATGATCCTCCAGACCCCGTGTGTTGTATTCAACAAGTTCTCTGATTTTATTTCATGACTTTTCAAAACTCTCATAACACTTCATAGTTCAATCCAAAAAAAAAATCAATTAAATTCCTTGTGCATACCCATTCAATAACTTCAACACCAATGCAACTAAATAATAAAATCTCCTTAATCCAACAAATTTATATCTAAAATAAAAATTAACAAAATATAAATAAAATTTGGATAATGTTTGGCCCAATGTGCACTCAGTCATATAAAAATTTATATATAAATTTTTTTTTAAAAAATCCCAACAGTTGTGTGAAGAAAACAGTAGTGTATATACCTCCATTTGAGTAAAGAGAGCATGGAGACCACGAGATCAGAAGAAGAAGTCAACGTCGTCGTTGTGACCATCACCACCGCCAGCATTGTTGTTGTTGTGGGCCTCTGTGGGCCGCCCTTGGGCCACACCCACCGCTTGTTTCCCTCCTCTCACGTCCCCCGACAAACACATTCCCATCTCTCTCCCTCTCTCTAAAACAAAAACTCAACTTTTATATTCTACTCTACTGTCACTAAACAAAAAACCCTAATTTATCGTCAAATTTACTTTCTCTTAAAAAAAATATCAGCGAAGAAAATGAAGCGGCAACTTACGTTTGTTTCCTGCAAAACTGAGAGAAAAAAATAGAGAATGTTAGAGACAAAAAATGAGGCACTTCTGCTGCGTTTGTATAAATTTTCTGGAATCTCCCTCCTATTGTTTGAATAATTTAATGTAAAAAATGAGCTCTCTATATCCGCCCTTAGTGGCTTCAACTGAGAGGGGTTTTTTAGATTTTTTTTTTATGCATGAGTTGTCATGTGTCAAGACATATGTGTAATCATGCATTTAGTTTGCATGACATGTGTTTTGTGCATATGCCAGGTGTTATGCATGCATTTAATTTGCATGACATGTGTTTCATGCATGTTCTACGAGTGACATGTGTGTCACATTTATAACATGTGTAATCCACCTATTACGTCTTCCGAATGTGGTTGTCAACCGATTACATATTTCGAATATAGTTGTCCACCGATTACGTATTCTGAATGCAATTGTCCACCGATTGCCGTATTCCGAATATGGTCAAATTTAATACCAATAATTGTCCCTCAAGTTCTCAATTCTGGAAGTTTTTCGTGATGGAGTTGGGAACTTGACCAGTTGTATATTATATCGGGTAAATTTGAATCGGTGTTTAATTTGAATTGGTGTTTAATAGGGGTGCTTCGATTATTAGTCGGAGGTAGTTTGGTTATGTAGAACTTTTAGGGACTTTGTCCCTTCGGAGATTCCTTTCGAAGGTAATTTGGTTCGGTATAATTTTTTAGTGACTTTGTCCCTTTCCTTTCGGGGTAATTTGGTTCCGTAGAATTTTTTGGGGACTTTGTCCCTTTTAGATTCCTTTTGGACGTAATTTGGTTTTGTAGAACTTTTGGGGACTTTGTCCCTTCAGAGATTCCTTTCGGAGGTAATTTGGTTCCGTACAACTTTTTAGGGACTTTGTCCCTTTTAGATTCTTTTCGGAGGTAATTTGGTTATGTAGAACTTTTGGGGACTTTGTCCTTTTTAGATTCTTTTCAAAGGTAATTTGGTTCCGTATAACTTTTGGGGACTCTTTCCGTTCGGATATTCCTGTCGGTTCCGTAGAACTCTTTGGATATTCCTTTTGGTTCCGTAGAACTTTTTGGATATTCCCGTTGGTTCCGTAGAACTCTTCGGATATTCCTGTTGCTTCCGTAGAACTCTTCGGATATTCCTTTCTAAAGTTATTTGGTTCTGTAGAACTTTTCGGATTTTCATGTCGGTTCCATAGAACTCCTCAGATATTCCTTTTGGTTCCGTAGAACTCTTTGAATATTCCTTTTGAAAGTAATTTGGTTCCGTATAACTTTTCAGATATTCCTGTCGGTTCCGTAGAATTCTTTGGATGTTTCTTTTGGAAGTAATTTAGTTGCGTATAAATTTTAGAACACGAAAGTCTCAGTCATATCAATTCAAAATAAATAAATTAATAAACTAAAAAGTTGTCAATGATACCGTTTATGGAGCTTGATTCATTTTCCTCGAAGGTATGAATTTCAGCCCCCTCTTTCTAGAGCCAATGTTGAGACAAAAAATGAGGCATTTCTTAGTGCATTTGTATAATTTTTTTGGAATCTCCCTCCAATTGTTCGAATGTAAAAAATGAGCTCTCTATATCCACCCTTATGGTGAGTTTGGTATGAGGACGGGACAGGACTAGACGAGACAAGACTAGACTGGACAAGACTAGACTGGACAGAATAGTTGTTCCACATTATGTTTGGAACGTCTGGGACAGAACTGTTAACTGTACTGTTTTACATTCTGTATGACTGGGACATGACTGGACAAGAGATTCAAATGACTAGAATACCCTTATTGTTCTCTCTAATATTTGTTACAACATATTAATGACAAATAATATATTTATGTATGATATTTAACAAAAATAAAATAATAAAAGAAAAGAAAATGGTAAAAATATATTAATCAAAATCTGATTTTTTTTAAAATGAAAATGAAATGAACAATAAAAATATTACAAAATTAGTATTTTATTTGAAAATGAACAATTAAAAAGTTTGTGAAGAAAAAAAAAGCTTTTGAAGAGATCTGGAATTTTTCCAGAACTCTTCAAAAACAAAAAAAAAACAAAAAAAGGAGAGAGAGAGAACGAAGGAGAGAGAGAGAGAGAGAGCGATGGAGAGAGAGAGAGAGAGAGAACGAAGGTGAGAGAGAGGATTGAGTTGTTGTAGTGGACAAGTTTGTACTTTTTGAAAATCTAAAGGGGCAATAAGGTCATTTTCAGACTTGTCCCGTGTTATCCAGTTTTGTTCCCCAAATTTTTGTGGGACAAATTTTGATGATTTTTATCTCATGTTATCCAATCCAATTTCATATTCATAACACGCCAAACGTGGGACAAGGACAAACTATCCCAGGTTGTCTTGTCATGTCCCACGAAACAAACGCAGCCTTAATGGCTTCAGTTGAGAAAGGTTTTTGTAGTTTATTTATTTATTTATGCATGAGTTGTCATGAGTCAAGACATGTGTGTAATCTTGCATTTAGTTTGCATGACATGTGTTTTGTGCATATGCCATGTGCTATGCATGCATTTAATTTGCATGGCATGTGTTTCATGCATGTTCTTTGAGTGACATGTGTGTCACATTTATTACATACATGGCCGTCTTCAAAGATTTTTGGCCCGAACGATTTTATGATATTAATAAAAATTGGGGCTCTATATAAAATTATTATCATTAACATAAAAAATTTAAATAAATAATTCTTCATTTACTAAATGCAATGTAATCCACATAAATTAAAACAAAAAAGATTTATTGTATCTAAAAACATAAAAACAAAACATTATTTACATTTTTATTCTTCTTGCTTTCTAAAGTGCAAATTTGTCAATTATACTGTTACTATGAAGATTACTAATTGGACTCTCCTTCCAAAGAAAAAAGAATTCAATTAGATTCAGACAATTTTGACTCAGACGATGTCAAACTAAGTCTGATATGTTAGAATTCAATTGGGTTTTGATATTTATTTTTATTAAATTGGACTAAATATAAATAATTCGGTCTTATTAAAAAAAAGTAAAGAAATGTTTGAGATTGGGCTCTTCTTAAACTTAAATAGATTGGACCCGAGGCCCCTAATTTTAAATAGATATAGATAAGAGTGGCGATAATGACACCTCTCAAAAACTGTATCTACACCCTTTTGTAATCACACCCATCAAATTTTAAAAAAAAATCTCCAATTTATAAATAAACCCCACTTAATGCCAAAAATATCCTTTCTTTAATTATACTGTATTGTATTTTTGTAAGTACACACCACCTATGACTATTATTATGTTGTTTAATCAACTTTATTATTATTTAAATTTTGTTGTTACCTTTAATTCTCTTATTATTCTTTCTCTTCCCTACTTCTTTTCTCTTCTTGGTTTTTTCAAAATAAAACTCCATTTTTTGTTAAAATTTCATTTTAAGAATTTTTTTTAATGGATAACCACTTTATATTTGAGAGAGATGTAGGGATGCAAGATTAGTATCACGTACCAAATGATGTGGAATTAGATAGGTGTTAAATGATATTTCAAAAAAAAGATATTTGTTAGATGAAATTAAAGAACATCTATTTTTTTTTTGACAAGAAAAAACATATAATATTGATAAATAAATAAAAGTCTAAAGTGTGTTTGAAAGAAATAAAAAAATATAGATAGTATAGTTAATTTAATAGTATATTTATATACATAATGATTTTGTTTTTTCTAATAAAAATTAATTTAAAACTTTACTTTTTCACAACCAAATTTGTCTCATGATTTTGATTCATATTCCATACTTAGCAATCAATTTGTATTTCCTTATAAGAGATTGAAAATATATTAAAAAGAAAATCTATGGTTTATTAAAATGGAAAGAGTTTTTATGATATATGTTAATATCAAACCATTAATAGGAAAAAAAAATCACAAGATTAAAATAGGAAACTAATTAATAATTATTTATGGTTGTGATAACAAACAGTTAGGGGTCGTTTGTTTTTTTTATCTGAAGACTGAATAGTCCTGAATTTTTCTAAAGACTGAAATCTGAACTTGAATGACATGTTTGTTTGTTTTTTTCCTCACATCTGAATTTATTATCAACATGTTTGTTTTTTAAAAGTAAAATTGTATGAAACTAACTAATTTTACATTTATACCCACGTTAAACAATTATACATATAATATGGAATAAAAACAATTCAAAAATAATAATTATATATGAACACATATGATCATAATCTTCTTTTTCAATTACAAATAAATTTCATTTTTATTAATAAAAGAAAGGTTTTTTTTCAAAAAGTAAAAGAAACAGCAGGAAAACTCACACAAAACACTCTAAAAAAATAATATATAAATACACCACCCTAATATCATAATAAAATATTAATATTAAACACCAATATGGGAAGTGATTAGGGTTCTTTTTTATTTTTAAATCTATTTAAAATACAATATATTAATATAAGATTTTTGTACCATATATAATTATGATGAAATTGGAAATATGTTATATATAGGGGATAGTATCGGAAGAAAAGATTTTGGATTGCATTTAATGCAATTAAGTGATTTGCAATTAAGTGAAAAGTCATAATTTTTTACTTTTTATTTTAAGTTGTTTTTTGGCATTTTTAAGTTGTTTGACCACTTATAAAAACAACAAAATAACTTAATAATTATGATTCAAACTCATTAAGTTTTAAGTGGAAAAAACAAACGACTCCTTAGTCCTCTTAGTAATTTTACTATGGGTATTATTGGATTTTTAAAAATATACTAATTTGAAGTGTACATACGGTTTTTAAGATGTGTAAATATCATCACTCTATAGATAATTGGGTTTATTAGTGGCATGGCTGTTGTTTTAATATGATTGGACCATATTTTCTATAAGTAAGGCTCTTCATTTTGTTATGGAATATATCCAAAAATTGTATTCTAACAATAGATATAGTGGAATTCTTACATGTATATATAAATGGATTTTTCCAAGTCAAGCTATTTGTAGTTTACACTGAAATTTCAGTGTTTTAAAACACCGAATCTAAATGTGATCAATCGATTTTTTTCTACACTCTTGTTAAGAGATAGAGATTAGAGATACAAGTTATAAGTTTCTTCGGTTGAATATTAAATGTATGATATCATATATGTGGGATGTGGTTTTAAAGGTTGGGTTTCACACGTTTTTTTGTGTGAGATCTAACTTTGTAATGTTACAGAATTATAGAGTGATTTCAAGAGACAGTATTCAAAAGACTTGTAAGACTTATGGCTGGCTTTATCAGGATAACATATAATTTAATATCCTAAATTCCTAATCATATGAGAGGAAATATTTCAATTAAAAAAAAGTTGCTTTGTTTTCTAACTATTCAAGTTTTAATTTTTTTTTTTTTAGTAATTTCCATACTTTAAAACTTTGAATTCCTGTTTTCATTATTATTGTTGTACGAAACTCTTCTTGTAGCAATAATTCTGTACATAAATTTGATTCCTTTTGCAATTAATTTCTCTGAATTTTAGACTAATCAAAGTCATTATTTTATCTCCAATTTGTATTTTTTTTTAAATTTAGCAAATCCTTATAAACGAAAAGTAATGTCTTACTAAAAAGTAATAATATTGAAAAACTTGATTTTTCAATTTTTTTAAAAATATTTTCTTATTTACTATCATATCAAACCCTACAATACTTCTTTATGAGTTTCCCCGAAATCGAACCCGAGACTTTGTGAGAGTAAACTACAAACCTAATTCTTCAATCAACCATAAAAAAATCATCCCGTGTATTTTAATTTTTAAATCATAAAGATGAGAAGCAAAAGTCCCTTTTTTTGTGTCATATATTTATACTTATTTCCTCTCACTTGTTTGGAAACTATATTAATGTGAAAAGAATATTAACACAAAATATTATAAAATTATAGTAATTAATTAAAACTATATATGGCTTGGTAATGCTATATATGGTCGATGACACATAATCCTCTAATTCTTCATTAAATATTAATTAATTTATCTACACATCTCAATAAAAAAAATCATTATATTAAGATGAGGGTGAGATTGATCAAATGGTATGCCCCTCACACGCACACTACAAGAATATGAGTTCGACTTTAGGTCTCTTCTTCTTCCTAAACACCGAATTATTGTAATATTTCAAAAAAAAAAAGAAATTTGTAACAAGCAATTATTAAAAGTGAGTAAACGGTTTACACAAGCTATTAATAAACTTGAAAAAAAAATTGAAATTAAGTTCGTTTAGTACATATTTTTGATGCTAATAACTTTTACAATTTATTTATATTTCTATTTTATATTACTATATAAATATTGAAAAATACAATTTTGACAAGTCCGACGGTTCTAATAGTGTAATACTTTTAAAATATATATATATATATATATATTGATAAATAATTACGTTTAACTAGTACTCTTTCTTCTTTATAATATCTATATTTTAAAAAAAAATACATGTTTTTTTTAATGCTCGTAGCATCTATAATCCATATCATATGTATCATAAGGCTATGTAAAGTTCTAAAATAGGGAATTCTTGGATAAGGTCGTAGCGAAGTCTATTGATGAGATGAATGAAAGTAAAACGAAAATTGAATAATACTATACAACTCAAATAATTAATCCAAAATTCAACTCAAATGATGTAGTAAGTGAGTTGTTATTACCATACAAATCATGAGATGATATGGTTAGTGGATAAATCACTTACCACATCATTTGGGTTAGTTTTTGGGCTAATTTTTTGAGTTGTGTGGCATTAGTGATTGTTGGATATATTTGTAAAATATCGAAAGGTAACTTGAACACCGTTACATGCTACCTCCGAAATATCAATTCGGAGTCTCATACCCCACAAGGCACCTGGAAACCAGGACCTACCCACCCTCCATCGGTGGCATTGCATGCAAATCGACAATTGTCGATCTAATAACGACACCTATCAAAAACCAGACAATAAGGCGAAGACAAGACACCTTCGGTGTCAGAGCAAAGCCCTATATAAACCCCTCTTCACCTTGCTTAAAGGGCAACTTTTTTTCCATTTTTACCAGACCTAACTTAAAGCTAACCATTCAGTGATCAAATATATACCGATTCACACTCACATAAAGGAGCTTTGTCTGTTTTCTGCTCTTGTTCTCTGTTTTCTAGCCTTTTGGCTTTGTTAATAATATTTGCAATTCTTCAAAAAAATGTAAGAAGAGCCTCTGAAGAGCTCATTTAACGTCTAACAACCGACAGCACATTTAATACCTCAACAATTGGCGCAAAAAGGAGAGGGTTAAACTAGCGCCTTCACAACAAGAATGAATCAACAGCGAGGAGATCTGTATCTCAAAATCAACCTTTAATTACAACCGCCCTGAGGGCAAGATCATAACCAGATCCCGAAAGCCCAGCAGTAGCCTCCAGGTCCTATCCCGAACCCAGGACCACATAATGCCCCTCAACATGTATCACCTTACCCTTAGTTTGTGGCAGATCAACCTGCACACGGCTACCACCCGTATCAGAAGCAGTATCCACAGCCACCGTATTATCCCGGATATCAAAGCTTTCTGCAGTATTACCTCAGGGCAACCACCCCCTTATTATCCTCAAGGATCACCACCCGTTTACCCCCTACAACAGACACAACAGTTCTTTCCTCCGTATCATGACCCAATAATTCGTGGCCTTACAAACATATTGGATACTTTGACTCAAAATGTGACCCAAGTTGTCTACGTCCGGTTACCACTCGTTTGGTTAGACGCTATCAAAATGGTCATTAGATAAGAAATTCGTTTCAAAATAACCATTTAGAGGAACAGTGTGACACTAATGATCATTCCGTCACTCTGTTAACTTTTTCTAGAATTACCGTTAAATAGGTATGCATTTTGGTAAATAAAAATATGAGGGTTAGGGATTTGGATTGTTCTGGACGTTGTATTATCGTGAATTCCCATTGTAAGGATGGAATAGGGTTGATATTGGAAAGAACCACTTGCGATGGTCACACACTCACACCCAATTCTTCATCATTTCTTACGGCCAGCAACACTTGCCAAGGATTTTTCCAGTCCTTCTTGTTGTCACGTGCTGCATTCCCCGCCAATTCCATCACCATCATTTTCGCATCTATCCACATATATATTTATTCCGGGTTTTATTCCTTCATTTGACCACAAAATCACTTGCAAAACCAAATAAAAGAACAAATCAAATATTGTTAACCGATAAGATTTTCTTTAAAAAAAAAAACCTGAAAATCGGGTCTGAGAGAGTAACGTAGTGGTGAGATACTCTCAATGAATTAACTCAACTTAGAACTTTATATCCAGAGGTACATTCTTCAAAATGGTTAGTTGGAAGTGGTTGGCTGTGACAAAATAGAGTTGCAACTAATTTTGTTAAAATCCCAAATGTGTATAGTCGGTGACCTATTATATATCTTCAATATAATTTTGCGGTTTAAGTTGCTATATAATTTGAAAAGTACTGTTATTTGATCCGTAATGTCGTTTTTGCTCTTAAATTGATTGTCTTATTGCCTCTGTTTTTGGAATGTGAATTCTGCATTTTTTGGTACAGTCCAATCTAAAGTAAAGCTCTGTTATATATCTAAGATTGAAATGCAAATTTTAGAGTATTCATATCTTACCATTGACTTCAAACAACCTCACTTATCTATGGTGGTGTATCTAGATGCAGTTAATATGGTAATATCACATATATAATTCAATGTTTGGGAATCACCAATACTCCATGACCCACGAGTCAATTTAAATGATATTGTATTCATTCTTGTCAATGCTTCTTTAGTTTTGCAGTGAACAAACGCATCATGCAGAAATACACATAAAAGTGTTTTTGTTGATAACATCTATGATAAAAGAGTTTTTGTTGATAACATCTATGAGTGACTGTCGTTGTTATGCAAAAAATCATAAACTGATTCAGTAGTAAAATATTAGTACAATACATTAAAAGGAGTTGAAAATGGTTGAAATTGTTCGTTTTCATTCTTGGAAGTTAGCATCTCAAGAAAGGATGCAACAAATATGAAATCATATATGCCCATATACCATCAATCGTTAATACAATCACATCATCAAATGTAGCTATGTAGAAATACCCTAGCTAGTATGTATATATTTACGATCAACTGTAGCTATATATGAACAATTGTAATACTAATATACTGGGAACTTTTTTGTTATGTTGATGATGTTTGAACTTCTCAAGCAGATGTTTAGGCAACTTGCAGATTGCTTGGTTTGATATCTCTAGGCCGCACGTAGGTCAGAAACTGGCCAGGTAGTTCTTCCAGAAGAGCTTGAACAGCAGAAATCCGCCCACCTGTCCAAAATACAATGGAACTTTTAGACAAAATATAATATTTGAATAGCCGAGCTATTTTACAACTGCTCGAGGGTATTGAGTTGCAGCAAGCACACTTCTTGAGCCAAACTTGCTGGGATCAAGCTGGAACTAAAACCTCATGCTAAGCTAGAAAAGAACATGGACACAATCTATATACAACATCAACATTAAAAAGACCTGTGGCGACAACATGAGGTTGGTTCAGTGATAAGCCCCTCACACCTACATCCAAGATAGAAAAGGACATGGACGCAATGCTTAACAATGCCCATTGTATAACAATGCAAATCCCTAGCGAAGATGATCAATCTAGGCCAATCCATAATTTGGTCAAGTAAAAGGAACTGCCTGGTTTCTAATTTTGGCTTTCCATTATACAAATAGATAGTTTCCACATAAATTGATATCAACCCTCTAATGTAAACAATGATCTAGAGTCTTAAAGACCATTTTATGCAGAGGGAGGAAAAGGTGCCATAAGTACTTACTGTGAACTTCTCTCATTGGAACAAACTGTACAATGTCTCGAGTAGCTACCCGACCCGTAGAACTCTCTAATCGACGACCATTATCAGCATCAAGAATCTGCCAATAAGTATAACCCAGACCATTTATTCATAAATTAAATCTCTTAAAACTATATAAAAAGAAGAAAACTGCCAGTTAAATAAAAATAATAGAAGACAACAAGGGTGTACCTCCATTTGTGTAAAATCTGCACCTCCCACTCCCACGATAAGAATTGATAGGGGAAGATCAGATGCCCTTACCAAAGCATCTTTGGTTTCTTGAAGATCCGTGAGAACTCCATCCTAAAGAAGGTTGCATATTTAATTAATCACCCAAATAGAATAAAAGGGGAAGAAAACTGGAAATTGAAATTATAATTCTAATTACCGTTATGATGAGCAAGACGAAATACTTGCTTCTGTCATCCTGTAAGAGGGACTGACCGGCAATTTGTGCAGCCATGTTAATCACTGGACCAAATAAAGTGGGTCCTGCCAAAGCAACATTATGTAGAGCACTAGCATAAGCAGCCATGATGCCATCAACTCCTTCAACCTGATAAATAAGGAAATCAGCTGTTATTGAGAAAATGGAAAAGGTCCGGATGTCAACCACTTTTGACAGACCCGATCATAAATTTTGAAATAAAAAGGGCAAATACAGGAGAGCAGCATCTGTTAGGGAATCCAGGACAAAGAAATTTGCACATAGATCATCTTTATATGTTTTCAAAAAGTGTCTTAATGTTCAATATGCTACAGTAACAGTGACCAAAAGAAATGATAAAGCTAGCATGCTAAATGGAGAACCAAGTTATTTGGGGAGCAAACTTTTCTCACTTCATAACAAATGAAAATTATAGGCTGCAACTCTTATTTTTGTAGGAGTACTGAAGCTCTTAAATATGATAATGAAAATAATAATAATAACAATAATACGAAGAGGAAGAAATTCTAACTAAATTCTAACTATTTACGTACGAAGATAAGTTTATGTACGAAGATAAGTCTGCCTTGTGGTCATAGCCAACAAATACACCCCCACAAATGGTGAAGGATAGTCATCCGATTATTTACTGTTAAAGTTTCTAATATAATGTAGCATACATCAATCCATCAAATGTAATTAGAAGTTACAACCAACAGCATAAACAGTTGTGACACCGTGTTATGGATGAGCTAAAGTGAATAATGAGAAAAATATCCATATCACTCAGCAATGAGATGGTATTATACAGGAAAACAGGTATATCAACAATAACAAAATGTCAAGAAAATTAATTTATACTTCCAAACTGAATGCCATCTTGGGCTTTTACCAATCAGGATCCAATATCCAAGGAAAAAAAATCTAAAAATATTTGCTGTTCAATAGGAAAAGGTGTGAAAGAAAGGCCAACCATTTCAAAAAAACTGAAAAAAAAATAGTAATAATAATCATAGCGAAAACAAAAAATCTAATTCTCTTACCTCAGAGCCATTTGGAATTCCATTCAAGTTAAAACAATGTGATACAGAGCCATTGAAGGTTTTTCCTCCAAATCCCCAAGCAGGAAAACGTCTATTAGAATCGTAGAATTGTATGACCTCCCCAACTTCCATTATAGCCTGTGAATAAATCAATTATCTCTTCTTACAAAAAAATTTAGAAATGAAAAAAATTCCAAAAATAATAATATGCACTCAGTTTAGACAATCATAAAAAAAATTTAAGGTCAGCCTTTACTAAGGCCACCACCATTCAAAATTATAAATTACTAAATGGTAGGACAATCTTGCAATTCATGGCTCACAAAAGTGAATTTAAATAGGGCTTCATCATTCACGCTGAGTGCATCATATAGAATTAGTTAGGAATGAGGGGAATTTTGGCATTTATGTTCTTCTACCCATTCTTTACTCTGTATATATGACATTAGAGCAGCCAACTTTGTACAGACTGTTGTTTTACAATCAAGTATAATGATATTTTTATGGCTTCTCTGGGTTCTCTATTCATATTTCTACAATATTTCAATTGAATTACACAAGATTGCTAGCACAATCTTACCTGCTGGTAAGAATTCAATCTGCCCGAAGGATCAATGTAGTGCAAAGAATTTGGATTTTGAGGGTTTCCGTTTGAAGCTGGATGATCAAGTATTGAAAGCATGAAACAGAATCACATCAGTAAAAGGAAAAGAGGATCGAAGAGCAAATCATAAATTAAAAAGATAATATATTTTGACGTATATCCTTGTTTTAGAATGTTAAGAATTAGGTACCTGTAAAGTCAACTGCAACCATAAAATTCAGCTCGAAACCACTAGAAATGTAATCTAGAAAAGTATATTGCTCTTTTTCAATACACTTATCAACAAACAATTGACTTTTCAGAACCTATAAAGAAAAAATAAATATTAAACAATGCATTGACCTAATACTATTAAAATTGAGCATGAATAAACAATGCATTGACATAAGTGATTAAAACTGTGAGCATGAATAAACACCTTCTCATGATTACGATGAGCGGATGGTAAAACAAAATTTGCACCACTTTGTCCTTGGTGAAGTTTCTGCAAGTCTGCAACTGATTTCTGAATTTTTCTGATAATAATAAAGTGAAAAATCCAACATCATTAAAAGGGTTTTTTTTAGAAAAAAAAAATGAATAGTTAATGACACAAAAACTCACGGCATTTACCCTAAGAGTACATGATTGCCACTGGTATTGAAATCGAAACATTCAATAATTAACGGGTTTTCCTACATCAAAGAAAAATGTAATGAGCTAAAGAAGTTTCTCCCATCACCAAACATTCTTGAAGTGCTGATATACATCAACGCAATAATCGAAAAAATGTGATGAGCTTACTTTGCTTCCAAATTGCTGCATGCTCAGAGTTATTGGTCTCCAAATGGGATTCAAGTTGTCGTTTATTACCTCGGTCTTGTAGATTGGAACAGAATCTCCACTTTCAACGATTCTAGATATTCTTAAGAAAGGATCCTATAAAAGGAATAAGAAGAAAACAAGTGAAACTTTAAATCCATCTGTGAAGATCTTAAAGTAGCCAATTCATGGATACCTACACTTTTGGAAAACAAGTCCACATTTGCCAAGCCAGAACAGCGGAATGAGATATCAACAGCACTCCTAGAAGTGACTGTTTCCTCAGCATGGACAGAGAGTGTCCCCAAATTTCTCGAAACCCCAGTTCTTTTATCATGGAGATTTAGAGTTGAAGTTCGATTTTGTTTGGTCACTATCTGCCATAGACAAAAAGGAAAAAAAGGACATATGTTAGTGTTGAACACATTAAATTATGAACAAGGTTTCCTACAACTAATAAACCTCTTGTGGACTATAAAAAACAAGTATAGAGACTTGTATGAACTTAGCCACAAACCCATAAACATGTCTAAAAGAAAAGTGTCTATTTTCAAAGATTCTACTATTAAGCCACTAATGTAAAATTATTCAAGATATCAAAGGAAATCTAGTTCTTTTCTAGCTCCAACAAGGTCATTTAATAATATTGTTCTATCAAAAAGCTCCGCCACATATAGTTGAAGCAATAACATATATTTTATTATATTATAAAAGAATTGTCTAAATATGTGCCCCTAAAACGAAGTTAAACAATGTATTTTTTAGCTGCAACACTAAATAAGGTCTCACTTAGGGTACACGCTAAGGCCAACACCTTATATTAGACTCCCATCTAATGAGGTGTTTTGAAAGAACAAAACTTTTGTTTTCATTCAAACTCCTTAACAAGAAGTTGCTCTTATGAACATACACTACCCAAGGCTAACGAAGAAATGGACTTACCTCAGACAAAAAACAATTGGCTTCTCCCAAAAAATCTTGTTCATTCAACTTTAACATCTGCAGGGCAACAAAATTAGAAAGTTTGACTAAAACTTTAAACTTCACCTTCCACAATTGTTTCACCATGACATAATAACGGTTTGAAATTTATTTGGACAAATGCAAGAACTTGTTAAAAAGGAAGCATTTAAATTTTGATTGCCATACTATGGTTTGTACTTGCCTTATAGTATCTTTTTCCTCCAAAACTCCCCTAATATTTGTCGCTCTGACCTATCATTATTTTTCCCATTTTTTTTGAACGGCAAAACTTTATTCAAACGAGCCACGAAGGCCAAACAAAACAAAACAAAGAAGCAGGCCTCCAAGCCCGGCGAAAGCCCAAAAGCTGCATCAGGACCAGGCCACGAAAAAGTCCACACAAACAAGCCTACGACACTAAGAAAAAAACAGCCAAGCCCACCCAAAACCAATAGACAAACAGCAACCAACAAAACTAAACAACCAGCACCAGCCAGCGCACTATGCTCCACCAAGCCCAACAAACAAAACTGAAACTTAAGTTTAAGGTAAGAATCCAACTAAGAATTTTAATTTTTCTGATTCAGTTGCATAAAAATTTACATAATTTACAAATCTTTTGGTAGTGTAGTTAAATTTATTTTGATGATATTCAAATTTAAGATTTCTTTAATGGCTTTAGCAAGTATTTCCTACTGCTAAGTGCTAACAACTGGGGCTATGATGTGCAACCAACATATGATAGGCTCCAAAAATTGTATATTAACTCCAATACTTTCAACTAGTTAAGCTGTATAACTAGTTAATTGTATATAACTTCACTGTAATTGCTTCGACAAAAATTTAGCAAATCACTTTTCCATTCCAGAAAACAAGAAAACTAAGTCATAATTATCTTCAACAAGTGCTTTCTCAATTGTAGGGTTTGGTGTTGGCTGTTTTTGGCTCTTTCTCTGTTTTCTGGGGCCTTTTGCCTGTGTTTGTTTTTTCTCAGGCTGCCCTCTGTTTTCGTGGTGCTCTGTTTCTGTTGTTTCTTGGCTGTTTTTGGCCCCTTAATATATGGTTGTTGTTAAAAAAAAGAAAGTGCTTTCCCAATTGTGATCATGGGATATACGTGTCAAATCTTGCAATGCTTCATCCATAGAATAATCTAAATAACTTTATATATGGTGGTTCACTGTTTTCAATTTCTTGTAAGGATTAAGTTTTATTTTTTCAAAGTTAACGCATCATAGTATTGATGCAAATCAATTCAGATTGCATCTCTTATTAGAATATATACATATTTTTTTATTGGTCAGTTGCCTCTATAACATTAAACTTCCCTACTGTCTCTCTTCCAAATCATGTATATACCACGAAAGTCGGAATAAAAACAATAATAAAACACTAAAAGCATAAGTTCTTATATACCTTCACTGATGTATTATGATACTTGGTATCCACGTCGTACACACGAAAGCTATAAAAAACAGAGGGAAGAAATGAAAAACAGAAAAAAAAAATGAGAAAACATCAAAGCAAAACAAGGGTTGGAGACATGCCAAAGATCTATCAACAACAATAAAGTAATTTAGGAGTATAAGGAAAGCTTACACCAATGGTTGGACAATCTCGAACTGATAAGCAATAGAAATCTTTACAATCCAAGCAGGATTCAGACAGTTCATAATGACTTCTGTACGTCCAATCTCCTCCAGTGTCCCCCCTCTTTTCTTTGCATATACAACTGCCATGGGATCACTCTATGAAAAAAGAAAAGACTTACAAGTATAAGCGTATAAACATACTTTCATACCTGTGAGATACGTATAGAAACGTACTAGAATTATTTAAACAATTGAATACTGAAAATACATGGACAACTAAATTTGAAAACCATCAACACAATACAAAAACTCCTATATAAACTAAAATGATAATAACACCGATGAAATGTTAAATTTGAAAGGTTATTTTCATCACAAGGTATAATTGACATGAATGTAGAAACAGTATAACCATGACTTGAATATGTTACTTCAAACTCTCAAAATGATGTTTTCTGTTAGATTATTTTTGATATATGGTAGCAATCAGAATGTGTTCTACATCTCCAAAGTCCAGCCATTTGATATATCGATATGTGTGATTCATATCTATATCCCTATCTCATTCTTGACCATAGAAAGAATAAAATCAGTATCATTAAAAGTTGATAGATTGTATCAAAACATAAGAGTTGGGACACATGATAGTAGAGCATAAGCATGTAGCATCAACATGTCCTCAAACACAATAAATCAATAATAACAATAATATGAACATACTTTTGATGTGATGTCACGATCCCGTAACTTTGAAGCAGATAAAGATAACTGCAACACAAAAGTATAACAATAAATTTTATGAAATAAAAGTAATTGAGACGTACATAAACATGTAGAAAAGCAAGAGAATCATTCATGAAAATAACACTGCAATAACATAAATTCGATTCTATAATGATATCCATCTCATCCAGCATTATCTATTCAAGGATTGTGCACAATACCACCTATGTGAACTGTGAGAAAATGTGGGTTAACTAACTGGACATATACATCTTTAATAAAGAGCGAAGAAATTGACACCCCATTCTTTCGGAGATAAGAGTCACTTCTAATATTAATCATATTGTCCATTGAGGGGATTAAATAGTATTCAGCTCCGATACAGCATGCTGATCACAACCGAACAAAAGTTCCAAACAGATGAAACCAGGTAGTGCCCTCAGAAAGGTCCACATCAGTATAAAGAAAACCAAAAGCATCTAGTGGTCCAGCATATGAAAAGACATTCTCATCTTAAACACCAAGTTATCTAAATCCACAGGACCACAGGTCCTTAGTTCATTGTCACACATTTAGATGACAAATCAGATCTTTTTTCCATTTTTTTTTTTTGAAGTTAATGGATTGCTTAGAAGTCTAAACAGCATCCATAAATCCATGTTTCAGCAAGGGGAGCATATTCTCCAAGGCACTCCTTGAGATGGGGTTTTCTAAATCCAGTATAACAGAGTAATCAACCTTGTTGAGTGAGCAAACAAGCCAACAAAACCTGCACAGTAGCATCAATTAAAAATCCTTTCAAGATATTAGTTTCCAGTGAGACCATCGATCAAACATCTACTACTCAACATTTTGAATAATCTTCAAAACCCCGTGTATTGTATTCAACAAGTTCTTTGACTTTCCAAAACTCTCATATCACTTGCATCAATCCAGGAAAAGCAATGAAATTACTTGTGCATACCCATTCAATAACTTTCCCTGTTTAAATTTCAACACCAATGCAACTAAAAAAAAATCTCCATATTTCAACACATTTATATCTAAAATAAAAATCTTTTGAGGCCCCTAACTATATTAAATCTGTATATCAGTAAAATCCATTAAATCAATACTGTCACATAACTGTAGCTTTATATATATATATATATATATATATATATATATAACACTTTCTGTTACGAAATTTATAGGTTATGATTATATTACCACCGATAGTTATTAAATTAACAAGGATAGCAATTCGTAATTCGCTACCAGAAATCCCTACACATGAAAATTTTCAATATATATATATATATAAATGGGATAACGTGCGACCCCATGTGCACTGGGTCATATAAAAATTTATAAAGAAATAAAAAATAAAAAAATCCCAAGACTTTATTGCGAAGAAAACTGTAATTTCTACCTCAATTTGGGTGAAGAGAGCATCACCACGAGATCGGAAGAAGAAGTCAACCGCGTCGTTGTGAGCATCACCACCACCAGCATTGTTTTTGTTGTGGGCCTCTGTGGGCCGCCCATGGGCCCCACCCACCGCTTGTTTCCCTCCTCTCACATCACCAGACAAACACATTCCCATCTCTCTCTATCTCAAAAATTCTTCTAAAGCAATAAAAAAAAATGTAAAAACAAAAACCTAATTTGATCTTCAAATTTATTTCTCTTAAAAAAAAAAAAACTTTTCAACCCAATTTAAAGCGCGTACGAGGATTTTCGGATTGAAGAAAAGAATCAGGAATCTCAAAAATCAGCGAAGAAACTGAAGCGTGTATGTAGGTTATTTATAGAGTTTATTGTTTGAACAAGGGGACGTAATGGAAATTATACTGCAATTGTTGTGTGAAGTTCTTTTGGGGACAATGAAGAGACTAGGAGTAGTCTCCAAGTTTTTATTATTATTCCACTATTGGTATTATTATTTTTAAAGAATTGGTCCTCAAGTTTTAATTGAAAAATCAATAAATTATAAATCAATAAAAATCAAGTAGTTTGTACTCCTTTTTTAATTGCGTAGCATTATTCATTTTTTATACTTGGAATTTGGTCAATTTTAAAATAAAATATTGGTTTTAATATTGTGATAAATGATATAGTGTAAGCAGATCACTTTACACATTGTTTGGTTGATTTTCGTACTATTTTTTTTAATTGAATAGTATTATTAATTTTTTATACTTGGAATTTGGTTAATTCTAAAATAAAAATATTGGTTTTAAGAAATCGTGCTAAACTTAAAATTTAAGAATTTTTTTCTAAAATGTTATCAAAAACTTCTTTTATGAAAACCTTTCAAAAAAAATTATTAATGTTATTTAACCAAATGATATTAACTTTGTCATGCCATTTAACACATCGCACCATGATTTATAATGTTTTTCATATTGTTTAGATTAATTTTTGGACTAATTTCTTGGTTTGAGTAGTATAAAATACGTCACACCTAAAAAAAGAAATCTTAATATAATTTGTTTTCTGATATTATACAAGATCTATAAATTACATAAACAATTACCAATTCTTTTATTCTAATTTTAAAGGTATTGAATGGGAGGTTTACTGCCACGTACTAAGACTCTAAAAGGTATATATATATATATACAGTCATTTTCTCCCCAGTATGCACTGATATAACTTATATCAGTACGTTGCATGTGGACCACTTATTATGAAGAAGTTTTAATAAGTGCATACCCTTTGAGTCAATATATATAAATCTAATGGTCCACATCCAACGTACTGATGAAGTTATATCAGTGCGTACTGATGAAGTTATATCAGTGCGTACTGACTTGAAAATTTCTGTATATATATATAGTCATTTTCTTCTCACTGCACATTAATATAAAATACATCAGTATATTGTATATGGACCATAGATTATGGATAAACACTGACAAATGCATACAAACTGAGTCAAAATAATTGAACCTAATGATCAACATGCAACGGACTGATAAATATATGCATACTGAGATGAAAATTATCATATATATATATATATATATATATATATATATAACAAAAAATGAGTTACCTTACTTACATCTGAACGTTTTTTTTTCTGGAGTCTCCCTCTCATATCAATATCTTCTCTAATAGCCTTTTTCCTCTGCTTGCATGTCCATGGCTCCAGAAATATATAATGAATACCCATCAATCATCATTATGTATTTCTTCTTGAGTCAAGTGGGATCACGCATGTGAACCAAACGTTTCATTCTTTTTGCTAGTAGTGCCATTGTGTGAGGTGTGTGTCATGCATGTCTTGTATATGACATGTGTATTTATGCATGAGACATGTGTGATCCACCGATTATGTATTCCGAATGTGTTTGTCCACCGATTACGTATTCAATGTGGTCAAATTTAGTACCAACAAAATATATATATATAACGTGGTGACTCGAATCTAAGATATTGTAATGATCGTCTTTTACCACCAAACCACTTTTGGTGGTGGGCATTAGTTAAACCTTTATTTTCATGATATTAATAATTTATCAATCTTTATTAATTAAACCGTTCCTATTTAATTATAAAATACACAACTTTTAAATTTAAGCTTAAATACATCTAGTCGATGATAACAATTTAATTTTTTACATTATTATGAATAAAACAAACTCTGTTATGACTTTATAAAATTACGTCAATACCTATTTATTAATTTCTAATTAAATTAATAAATCATAATAAGCATAAGTAGTATTTATATGATACGAGGACAAGAGTGGGAATATTTTTTGTTGTAAAACGTTAGTAAGTTGTGAGGAAATTAGATTTGATAATGAATGGTGGTGATGGTGATGGGTACTCCTCAATTAGAAATTTAATCTTTCCTCAACCCCAATTGAGGAGTACCCATCACCATCACCATCACCCATCATTAGAAATTTAATGTTCAAACATGACCAAATGTTAGGTTAATTGGGGTTGAAGAGATCAGATGAGATATAATATAATGTATAGATTTGAAACCCACATAATTCTTTAGGTAGTTAGGTTAAGTTTGATATGAATTTCTGAATTAGATTTGATTTTGATTTTTAAACGTAATGGTGAGAGATTGTTTTTGTGTTCTTCCACCAGAGAAATATTAGATTAGAAGTGTGTTCAATTAATGATCTGATTTATCTTTGATGGAGTGATGGTGGAATAATCAGATTGTCTTCCATATTTCTTTTTTCTAATTTATTTTAAAAAAAATTATTATACAAAAGACCAAAATAACATTAGTTTCGTTAAGTTTAGCTAACATTTGACCGACGGAATAACTAAAGTATTTTGAAAAAAGTAGGGATGACAAAGACATTTAAAAATGAGACATTTTACCAAAAAAAATAAAGACTTTAGTGAAATTACCAGAAAATTAATACATTACACAATGTTGAAGTTTTAATTTTTAAAGTCTCTTAGGAAAATTCGTTGGTCTCTCTTAAATCTTCATGTGAAAGCTAACGTAATCACAATGACATATATAGCCATGACATGTCATAAAGTCTTTCTATATATCATCCATTCAAAAACTGAAATTAATTGTGTTAACATGATCTATGATGACTCATAATCCCCGGCCATTCTATTTTTTTTTAAAGAATCCCATTCTAATTATTCATTAAATATTAAGTAATTAGTTGATTAATGTCAAGTGTACTCTAAGGGTTAGCGAGGAGATGAGGTTAGTCCGGTGATAAACTTTCAAACCTGCACCATAAGATTGCGGATTCGAGTCATACCCTCACCAAAAAACCTTAAATTTATGTAATAATATTTATAAAATAAAATTATATATATGTAATAAAATATAACTTGGTTTCTATATGTCCCTGTACATTACTAATTATGTATTTATAAAAACATTAATTCAATTCCAGAAATGTGAATATTATATATCATACATCGGAGATAGATTGGTTTTGTTTCATAATGTCATTTTTCATGTAGCGAAGATTCAGGTTTTTGGTGGGGTTTGGTTAACAAACAAAATTTAAAAAGACCATTGTCCATGGGAATTGAACATATTGCAATAGTCAATTGTTATTAATTTGGTGGAAAAAACAACCAACCAGCAGCTTATTAATTCATTGAAAAAAATTTATCTTCATTTAATATATTATTATCGTTTTCTTATCTTATATTCTATGTGTTAATTCCTTCACTTTTTATAAGCAATTGTAGTTGCTGTTACCCAAAAGAAAAGATATCATTATTGTGTAGAAATTGTATAACAATAAATAATTAATCAAAGACAGTATTGGTCTTAAACTAAAATTAAATTAATTTAAATATGTTCTATATCTAATCCGATTTTATATGCCTTATTTCCAGAAGCTTTCATTAAATAAAGGGGTAATTACCTTGGTGGCCATCGACTTTTGCCACCACTCTCAAAATGGATACCAGTTGGGGATTTAGTTTAGAAATGACCATTTTTGGCAAACAAAGTTACACCGGTGGTCATTCCGTTATAACACCGTTAACTTTTTCAAAGAATGTTACACTAATGGCCATTAATTTGTTTACTTGGTATCAAAATGGCCATTATAATAATTTTTCTCCAAAATTACTCTAGTGGCCATCCATTTGGTCAATTGGTATCAAAATGACCATTATAATTGTCCCATTTTTTCTAAAACATGTGTATTGACCATCCAATTGGTTAATTGGTATCAAAATAATCATTATATGTACAACTATATTCTATTAGAAAAATAAAGTAAGCAATCATTAAAAATAAAATTTCATTTCAATAGAGAAATAAATAATTCATTTGATTCAATATAATTTTAGCTAGTCATACACATTTTGGTATACTTGTGCAGTTTGACAAGTAGTATTTGATGTGTATGACTAGCTAAAATTATATTGAATCAAATGAATTATTTATTTTCTCTATTGAAATGAAATTTTATTTTTAATGATTGCTTACTTTATTTTTCTAATAGAATATAGTTATACATATAATGATTATTTTGATACCAATTAACCAAATGGATGGTCAATACACATGTTTTAGAAAAAATAAGACAATTATAATGGTCATTTTGATACCAATTGACCAAATGGATGGCCACTAGAGTAATTTTGGAGAAAAATTATTATAATTGTCATTTTGTTACCAAGTGAACAAATTAATGGCCATTAGTGTAACATTCTTTGAAAAAGTTAACGGTGTTATAACGGAATGGCCACCGGTGTAACTTTGTTTGCCAAAAATGACCATTTCTAAACTAAATCCCCAACTGGTGGCCATTTTAAGAGTGGTGGCAAAAGTCGATGGCCACCAGGGTAATTACCCCTTAAATAAATGAGTAATATTATATAACCTAAAAAACTAATCCAAAATTAATCAAATGATATGACAAGTGAACTGTTTTTACATTGAAATTATGGGTTGATGTGGTAATGAGTAATGACAAATCACTTGCAACATCATTTTTAGGCTATTTTTTTGGATTATCTGAAATTAGTGATAAACAAACCGATATTATATCTCTTTGAAAAGAATTATAGTGGCACCGATATAGTGTTGATGTTCCGCTTATGTTATGCAATATGGTGTGTTTATGCCACGTAGCATGCAATGATTGGAACAAGCTTTTGTTTTTTTGGTCTCGAGGATGATGTGTCCCATGACATAACCATCAAGTTTTGTACAACGATGCAACCTCAGGGTGCGTTTGGTACGCGGGACGGGACGGGACGGGACGGGACAACTTTTTGTTGTCCCACGTTTGGCGCGCCATTGCATGGGACGGGACGGGACAAGGTGGGACAAAAACCATGAAAAATTGTCCCACCATTTTGCCTCGGCCAGACTTGTCCCATGCATGGGACAAGTCGTGAAAAGACTCTTTTACCCTTAATTATTCTAAATATTACAAAAATATCCCACATAAAATGAAACCCTAATCTGAACACAACCATTTCTCCTCTTCTGTCTCTCATCTCTGGTCTGCTGCCTTCGTGAAATCAGACAACCCAACCCAAGCCAAACGAGACAACACAAGCCATCAAACGGCCGCCATCTTCTCAATCGTCTTCGTAGTCCGATTCTCTATCTCGCTTTTTGTCGGTGAGTTCTTCGATTCTTTCTTTCTAACTAATTTTTGTGGGTTATTTATTTATTTATTCATTTGAAGAATTATTTGGTTTCTAGAGTTGGGTTTGTTTATTGTAATAGAAAGATAATGAATACTTGTGAAGATTTTAAATAATTTGTTTGTTTATTGGTTGGAGTTTGAGCAGCTCTGATTGAATTGAAATTACATATTCTTGATTGATTCTAATGGTAAATTGGTTGATGATATTGTGGATTAGTTCTGTGTTTATTGCGTAAAAGAATTCTGTTAGCGGTTCTGTGAAATTACAGATATTGTGGAGTTTGAGCAGTTCTGTGTTGATGATGAAGAATTCTGAACTCAAATTAACACAGTAGATAATAAAATAATTAAATGAAAAGAAAAATCTAAGTGATGATATTTTAAAGGCAATTTCGTGTTTATTCATGGAAATACAACAAAGCTTACTTTCTTTGACCGATCATCTACATCTATCTGTTTTGTGTTTTTGATTTTTTTGAAAACCTGGAAAACGAAGCCTTGAATTGAACCCACTTAGGAAGTTTACAAAGACTGCTGACACAATATGTATGCTTGGCACGTTTTTGAAGATATAGCAGTGGACTCCTTTTTGTCTTCATATACTAGGTTCTATTATATATATATATATATATATATATATATATATATATATAACTTGCACAATCAAGAATCAAACAAATTAAAACAGCTTTTATTACTTGAAGAGCTTTGATTTTTAATTTCCCAGTTTTTTTGAGCTTTGATTTTTAATTTCCCAGTTTTTTTCATCATTGTCATTATTTTGATATGTGGCTCTGTTTTGGGTCTGCTTCTTTGTTGTTTTTGGTTTGACTCTCTTTGTTGTCTGTCTGGTGTGCCCAGAATCAGGTGTCACTTACCTGTTTCTTGTGGAGTGGTGTTTGTGTTCTGTACCCCTTGGTTGTTGCTTGTTTGATTTTGGAAGTGACTGTTTTGTTTTTGGCTTCTTTAGCCTCCCTTCTCGGTTCTCTCTTAGTTACGACCATTTGTATACTGCTGCACCTAAGTTTCTCTCTTAGTTACGACCTTTTGTTTTTCGATGATTAACAAAATTACCATTTAGATAGACAAGTGTCCATTTGAAAGGTAGCAACTGATTTCAGCGAATGTATCAAACACCACTCTAGATTTAAAAAAAAAACAAGGTTTGAGAAAGTCAACTAAATAATAGAGCATTATTTAATTTTGTCCTAATTAGGATTCAACAACATTAATCCCGCATGCTTGCATATGCTTCATTTGACATCACCATATCTGTTGGACTCACTCACTTTATATTATTATTTACTTGGTTTTTAATATCAGTTAGCAATAAAAAAAGGAAAAATTGGACAATATAAAACACACACAAGCTGAGTTATTATCACTCATATAGTCGTATCACATATGTTATTTCTTCATTATGCATGCATGTGTACAAGTGAAATGGCACCTTATTTGCATGTTTGTGCAAGTGAAATAAATACAAATATATAGTATTTCCACTGGTGGTAATTAAATGATTATACATACAAAGTAAATTGTTATAGTATTAGCTACTCTCCTTACATTATTTTATTTGTTTGTGTAGTCTAGTGATTTTTAATTTAGCGTTAGTAAAATACAATGATTAATTTGACTGAATATATGTTTTTTTGTTTGATTTGTAAAATATGAAGATATGGATGAACATGACAATCACTTGATAGTACTCATTAAAGCATGGAGGCTTTACATACACATGTTGATGTGTTTTGCTGCATTTCATGTTTATTTATTTGAATATGAGAGAAGACGATCTGAAAGGAGAATTTTAGGTCAAACGACATTTTCTAGACTTCAGATTAGGTCAACAGAAATACAACGTATCACATGTGTAAGTGATACTAATTGTATATGGGAGTTGCGGATGGATAGAAATGCTTTTGCAATGTTGTGTGATTTGCTAAAAACTAGTGGTGGATTGTTAGATGATGGTAATGTCACCATAGAGGAGCAAGTTGCTACTTTTGTAAACATATTAGCACACCACAACAAAAATAGAAGTATTCAGGTTAGATTCTATAGGTCCGGTGAAACAATTAGTCGGTATGTCCATCGAGTTTTGCGTGCTTTGTTGCGTTTGGAAGATGCGTTATTTGTTAAACCAACTCCTGTCCCAGATGATTGTACGGACTCGAGGTGGAGATGGTTTAAGGTAACCATTGTAACATTACCATTATATACATTACATAATTATTTATATTCTCCTTATAAAAATATGAGTTGTCTTTTGTTTTTAGGGTTGTTTAGGAGCACTAGATGGAACATACATAGAAGTGACTGTACCTGAATCTGATAAACCAAGGTATCGAACAAGAAAGGGACATATAGCAACCAATGTATTAGGTGTATGCACTCGTGATTTGAAGTTTGTATATGTCTTATCTGGTTGGGAGGGCTCAGCAACCGATTCTAGAGTTCTTCGGGATGCCATTACTAGACATCATGGATTGAAGGTCCCATTTGGTAAGATAGTATTTATTATAGATAGTATTTAAAAATACAACAATTTACTCTTATTATTTCATCGGTGACGACTAATATGTGTAGTTATTTTAGGTAATTATTATTTGGCTGATGCGGGGTATACCAACGGTCAAGGTTTTCTTGCACCATATAGAGGTACTAGGTATCATTTACAGGAATGGGAAGACTTTGATCGTGCACCTAGGAATCACGAGGAATATTTTAATATGAAGCACTCACAAGCTAGGAATATTATTGAGAGATGTTTTGGTCTCTTGAAAAAACGTTGGGCTATACTACGAAGTCCTTCTTTCTATCCAATTAGATTTCAAGGGCGAATGATCATAGCTTGTGCCTTGCTCCATAATTTTATTAGGATGTACATGGATGTTGATCCTGAGGAGTATACGCCAGTCACACTTGATGATTTGCCTATTGGAGAAGAGGCACCAAATGAGTTAGAATCTATTGATGTTGTTGAAGGAAGCGATGAATGGAGTCAATGGAGAGATGATCTAGCCGGAGAAATGTTTGACTCTTGGATGTCAAGGAGAACTTGAGAGATTTCTGTTGAACATGACCGATTTATGTTGTTGTTTTTTATTATTATTATTATTATTGAGTTTGAGAGATTTATGTATTTTTTTTGTTATTATTGAATTTGATAGATTTATGTTATTTTTTTCGTTATTATTGAACTTGATCGATTTATGTTTGTTTTTATGTTATTGTTGATTTTTTGTATTGTCCATTAGTCTAAACTTTATTAAATGATAGGAAAATTCGATATGTCTGATAGACGTAATTGGAAACTTGAAGAAGAGGATGTAATGATTAGCATCCTCGAAGGAATTGTTGCTGATGGTGGTAGATGTGATACTGGTAGTTTTAGGCCTGGTACCTATGAGCAGGTTGCTTCAAAGATGCGTGAAAAAATTGAAAATATTACCATAACGGCAAAACATGTGCAAAACAAAATGAAACGAATGAAAGATAAATATTCAGCGGCCTATGATATGCTCAACACAAGTGGGTTTGGTTGGGATGACACTCACAAATGTGTGACTGTCGACGGTCCTGAAATCCTAGAGGAATACTTGAAGGTTATATTAATTCTCTTTATATATGTAATCAATTAATAGTTTTATTCACACACACACACACACACACACACACACACACACACACACACACATATATATATATATATATATATATATATATAATAGTTTTAATGTTCTAACATATATTTGTTTGTTGTGATAGAAACATCCCAATAAGAATTATACAGCTAATAGACCATTCCCACACTATGAACGACTGGCAGTGGTGTTTGGGAAAGATCGAGCAACAGGCAGTATAGCTGAATCCGCAGCAGATGCTTTGGATCACATGGGACTGGAAAATGAAGAGTCAGACGCGTGTGGTTTCACTCAGCCTTTGTCTACTCCCTCAAATGTTGCCTCTGCTTCCTCTGAGCCGAATACAGAACAAACCTCAAAGCGGAAAAGAAAGAGGAATGTCAGCTCAATAGCAGCAGATATCACCAGTGTCATTGAAAAAAGCATGGAAAGGGCATCTGCGGATATTGCTAAGTTGACTGAGGCTATTACGGGAGGGGATGCAATGACTCGTTTAGGTGTTGAGCTGGAGGGTATGGGTCTTGATCGTATGCAAGTGATACGAGTTGTGATGTATTTTGGAAATAAGCCAAATCAGTTGCGTATTTGGAATGGCTTGAATGACTCCTACAAACCAGATTTTGTGAAGGCAATTCTAGAGGAGTAAACATTTTTATATATGCTTTTGTGAACATGTTTGAAACACATATTTTGTTATAATTGTGAACATGTCGGTGTCATGGATTATATCTTATTAATCAGTTATTTATAAATCTATAATAAATGTGTTTTTTTCCTTGATGTTAATTACAACATTAATTATCCAACATTTGATGAGTATTTGAGCAATGGAATTAAGTTAGGATGACCAAGGACAAAATTGTAAAAAAAAAAAGGAAATTGCAAACAATAATCCTATAAAATTATTACTTTTTATTTTATGTAATATATAAATACATTTATTTAATAAATAAATACAATATTATTTAATAAATATAAATATTATTTAAAAAATATAAATATAATAAATACATTATTTAATAAATATAATATAATATATTTATTAAATAATATTGTATTTATTTATTAAATAAATGTATTTATATATTATATAATAATATATTATTTAATAAATATAAATTTAATAAAAAATTATTTAATAAATATAAATATAATAAATATAAATATAATAAATATATTATTTAATAAATATAAATATAAATATAATAAATATATTATTTAATAAATATAAATATAATAAATACATTATTTAATAAATATAATTCTTTATATTTATATAATAATATTGTTTTTATTTATTAAATAAATGTATTAATATATTATATTGTATTTATTATATTTATATTTATTAAATAATATATTTATTATATAATATATAAATACATTTATTTAATAAAATCATATAAATATTAACTTGTCCCGTCTCATTTGTCATTATTATGTGGTAACAAACATTAAATAGAACAATAGGGGCACTCTGGTCATTTTAACCTTTTGTCCTGTCCTGTCCCAGCCATACCAAACGCATAACAGTACAGTTAACAGTTCTGTCCCATGCATTCCAAACACAATATGGAACAGCTGTCCTGTCCTGTCCTGTCCTGTCCTGTCCTGTCCCGTCCCGTCCCGTCCCATCCAGGTGCCAAACGCACCCTCAAGGTGATCTCCATAAATAAATAAAAATAAAAAATAAATAAAAAGACTAATAGCTATATAGTAGTATAGTACGATGTCAAGAAACACATTAAATTTTCTAAACCTTACAATCAAATTTACAAATTAGAATACAAAACTTTATGAATTACAAATTTTGCATTCAGACGAGATGAGATTGGTCCACTGGTATACCCTTCACACATACACCATAAAGTTGTGGGCTCGAGTCATCCTCTTCCCAATAACCCCCGATTTATGAAATTAATACTTTAAAAAAAATACAAATTCCGTGTTCATCTTTGGAGATATACTCCGTAATTAAGTAATGATAATTTACTTTATATATATATATATAAATATTGAAATACAACTATTGTCAGGACCTGGTGAGATTAACTAGACTCTACAAGCATGACCCGGAATACTATTTCCACTATCGGGAAGAGGTTACATATGGACTACTACTCTTACAATCGGAGACAGGGTTGCTCCTATAAACCGAGAGAAAACTCCCCACGCATGCTTGTAAAATATGCTTGGTGAGACTCAAACCTCTAACCACAAGGTGTGGAAGACTGGAAGGGACGTGCACAACCATCTCTACTATGAGGTGATATGTGATAATTTACTATATGTATTGATCCAACAGAATTAGAAAGATTTACGTGGAAATTTGTATTATATTATGAGCAGATTATGTATTTAAACTCTTATGAGTTATGAGTCAATTAAGTTCACAATAATCTAACATAATATTACGTAAGAATAATTAATAATTGTTGTGTTTTTTTCCCATTTTTTCACGAACATTGCTGAAATGATTTTTGCACCAATATGTGGTCTGTCGTCCCCACTTACGATAGAGAAGAACAATGCATGGATGGGGCAAAATTTTGTATTTTAACAACATAAATTGTGGAATTCTTACATGTAGAAATGGATTTTTCAAAGTCTAGCAATATGTAGTTTACAGTGAAATTTCAGTGTTCCAAAACACCGTATGTGATGAATAGACTTTTTGCTACACTCTTGTTAAAAGAGATAGAGTCATAGAGATATTCACGCGATATAAGATTCTTCGGTTTAATATTAAATTTATGATATATTGATATTATATATACGCAAAACGCGGTGGTTTTATACATGTTATGTTAGTCATTTTGTATTTGTTATAAAGTTTGGAATTATATAGGAAAAAACATACGGTATCTTGTACCTAATAGTTATTATTATTATTATTATTATTATTATTATTATTATTATTATTATTATTATTATATATATCAAGTATCTTCTTCTTCATTTGAATATTTATAAATGAATAATGTTAAACATCACATCTACAATCCCACCATTTTCATCCCAACACACGTTGCAATTGAGGTGTCACTTGATAAATTGGCACACATTAATTTATACTTACCTCTCCTACCCATGTATTCACTCACCAATTAATGTTTGTCCACTCACCAAGTGACACATCAGCAACCACGTGAGTTAGGATGAAAATGGTGGGATTGTAGGTGGGATATGTAGCATTACTGTTTATAAATTTATGATATTTATATATCTTACTTGAATATCTATAAATTTATAATATTATATATATACAATTTTTCTATTGTTAGTTCGAACTTATATAAGACCTAACATGTGGGTCATTGGATTTAAATGCTTTGACTTGACTGTTTGCACTTGTTAAAACATCTTTTAAATACAATGGTTGACATGCAAGGAATCGATATATCTTATATCAGTTCAAACTGACAATAGAAAGACTGTATATATATATATATATATATATATATATATATGAGATTTCTTTCTAAGAATGCTTTGGGTTTAGATATTGACTTGTTGTGGTCACCTACTCCGGTTTTCTGCTCTTCTTTGGTGGGCAATGATTGTATGGGCTATGAGTATTTTCGTTTTTGTTAATATGTTTTCTTTCGTTTTTTATTGAGGCTTGCAAGTCTCTTTGTTTTGATGTTGAGTCTGTGACTTTGCGTACTCTTGGCATTTTTTATTTTTTATTTTTCGTTTCTCTTCTTTAAAATATATATATAGTCATTTTCTCTTCAGTGCGCACTGACATAAAATACATCAGTGCATTGTATGTGGGTCATAGATTATGGATAAGTACTGACAAGTGCATACAGACTAGGTCAAAGCAATTGAATCTAACGGTTCACATGCAAGGCACAGATAACTATTTATCAGTGCGCATTAAGGAGAAAAGTTTTATATATATATATATATATGGATATTGTTTAAGGGTTTTTAGCATACGATCGTTTATGATGTTTTTCCTCTTAGATTAGTTCAATTTTATCAATGTATATGAGATTTTAGGTATTGGATTCAGTACATTTTTTCAATATGAGATCTGGCTCTATAATGTTACAAAATATCACGCTACAAAGTTAACTCTTTTTTTTGAAACGGCCAATTTTATTACACAGAGAAAATACAGGGGACAGCCTCAACAGGGAGCAAACAACAAAGAAAGCAAAAACACAACAAGATGGGAAACAAAAGCGAAAAGAAGCAGCAAAACCACAAAGGGTACGTTTGGTACGCGGGACAGGACAGGACAGGGTGGGACAACTTGTCCTTGTCCCGCGTTTGGCGCGATATTAGGGTGGGACTGGATGGGACAGAGTGGGACAAAAATCCCAAAAATCTGTCCCACACTTGACCCTCGGCCAAGTTGTCCATGGTCATGGGACAAGCATAAAAATGACAATTTTACCCTTGAAATGTTTACAATATTACAATTCAGCCAACTATAAATTAAATTAAAACCCTAACACTTTCCCTTCTCTCTTCTCTCTTCTCCCTTCTCCCTTCTCCCTTCCTCTCCAACCCGATCGATTAAAATTTTCCAGCGAACCCTAGCCAAGCTAATCACCTTCCGTTGCCGCCGTAACTCATTGCCGACTTGGTTGCCGTCGCAAGCTAACACCGCCGAACCCGTCGCAAGCTAACACCGCCGAACCAGGTATGATTTTGTTCGATTTTCCTTTTGATTGATTTCCATTTCGTTTTGAAATGTTTGTTTTCTGTTTCGTTTTCGTTTTAAATGTTGGGTTTGGGATCATTAATTTTCTCAATCGGAGAGTCAGATTTTGCTGCAAGTTTCTGGTGTGTGGTTTGTGTGATAATAAAAACTTTGATCTTGTTTGAAATACAGAAACCTCGAATGGTATTCTAATCTCCAGAAATTTTGTCTACTTTTATTTTGCATACATTTTCCAGATTTATTGTGTCCAATTTTGTATATCATCATCTTACATTCAGTATCAGTCCTTTTCTTGTTTCCAGTCTGTCGACAAAATTTGTCCTTTAGTCCCCAATCTTGGGGAATCGAAGTCTTTCTTATCTCTATCTAATTGCAAAAATTATTAGATTGATTGTTAGTATATTAGGCATGCAAGTGGTTTAAAAGTTCAATTCATTTTCGAAGTTTGATTCATCTGTCGGGATTTGACAAGATTATCGGCTCAAATCATAATCTGGAAAATAATTCTCACTAAATGATTTGTGAAGGAAAAATACACAACAATTTAAGCAGTGAGTGAATATGCATTTCAACTTGTAATTGGTAAAATTACAAGTTCAAAAACTAGATTAAACACTGCATAACAACATGTAAATTGAAAAGACTATGTTTGTCTGATTATATGCTCTTCAAATGTATGGGTAAAAATTTTGTTTAGAGAGACCGTTGTATTAAAAAATAAATAAAAATTAGAGTATCAAAATGTTAAAATTTTAATTTTAATATTTAATCTTTAAAGCAGGGGACATCCGGCCATGTCCCTAAGGATCTCCTCTCTTCATTGTCACCTTTGAGGTGGTAAGTAAGTTCGATTTTATATTTCCCTCTTAAAATTCCTAAATTAATTGTAATATCAGAAAAGAAAAAACATGTAAATTTATGAAGAATTGGGTGGTCATATCACATATGGTGCGTAGTTGATAGTTATACATGAATGTTGTTGGATAATTACCCCTACCCGGAATTGTGCCGGTAGAGTACATTTGTGTTACAACGCCACATACGTAAATGATTGTATTCTATTTGCTGTTTGCGGGCTTTTAAATTTTTCTATGAGCAATACTTGATTGCATGTTACACTTACACAATTGCATACTTGAACAGTTTTTGTTGAATAATAATCGTATACTTATGAACATGTGATTTTTAATTTAGCTTTAGTAAGATACATGGATTAATTTGACTGAATATATGCTTGTTTTGTTTGATTTTATAATATGAAGCTATGGATGAACATGACAATCACTTGATAATACTCATTAAAGCCTGGAGGCTTTACGTACACATGATGATGTGTTTTGCTGCAATCCATATTTATTTATTTGAATACGAGAGAAGGCGGGGCTGAAAGGAGAAATTTAGGTCAAAGAACATTTTCTAGACTTCAAATTAGGTCAAAAGAAATACAACATATCACACGTGAAAGTGATAGTAATTGTGTATGGGAGTTACGAATGGATAGGAATGCATTTGCAATCTTGTGTGATTTGCTAAAAACTCGTGGTGGGTTGTTAGATGATGGTAATGTCACCATAGAGGAGCAAGTTGCAACTTTTGTAAACATATTAGCACACCACAACAAAAATAGAAGTATTCAGGTTAGATTCTATAGGTCTGGTGAGACAATTAGTCGATATGTCCATCGAGTTTTGCGTGCTTTATTGCGTTTGGAAGATGTGCTATTTGTCAAACCCACACCCGTCCCAGATGATTGTACGGACTCGAGGTGGAGATGGTTTAAGGTAACCATTTTAACAAAACTATTATATACATTACATATTAATTTATATTAATCATATAAAACATGAATTGTCTTTGTTTTTTAGGGTTGCCTAGGAGCACTAGATGGAACATATATAGAAGTGACTGTGCCCGAGTCCGATAAACCAAGGTATCGAACAAGAAAAGGACATATAGCAACCAATGTATTAGGTGCATGCACTCGTGATTTGAAGTTTGTATATGTCTTATCTGGTTGGGAGGGCTCAGCTACAGATTCTAGAGTTCTTCGGGATGCCGTTACTAGACATAATGGATTAAAAGTTCCATTTGGTAAGATAGTAGTTTAAAACTAAAACAATTTACATTACATAGTAATCTATTATTTGGTCGGTGAAAACTAATGTGTAGTTATTATAGGTAATTATTATTTGGCCGATGCGGGGTATACCAACGGTCAAGGTTTTCTTGCACCATATAGAGGTACACGGTATCATTTACAAGAATGGGCAGATTTTGATCGTGCACCTAGGAATCACGAGGAATATTTTAATATGAAGCACTCACAGGCTAGGAACATTATTGAGAGGTGTTTTGGTCTCTTGAAGAAACGTTGGGCTATACTACGAAGTCCTTCTTTCTATCCAATTAGATTTCAAGGGAGAATGATCATAGCTTGTGCTCTGCTTCATAATTTTATCAGGATGTACATGGATGTTGATCCTGAGGAATACACGCCAGTCACACTTGATGATTTGCCTATTGGGGAAGATGTACCAAATGAATTAGAATCTATTGATGTTGTTGAAGGAAGCGATGAATGGAGTCAATGGAGAGATGATTTAGCTAGCGAGATGTTTGACGCTTGGAGATGATCAAGCGATGAATTTGAGAGATATTTTTTTTATGTTATTGTTGAACATTATTGTCTATGAACTTGATATATATATTTTAGATTTTGTTGCACATTATTGTCTATGTATTTGAGAACTTTTTTTTTAGATTGAGCCTTGATAAATACATATATTTGTTGTTGTCTAACTTCATGTATTTGTATTAATTCTCTTAAATAATTATTTGTGTATTAAATTTTCTTATTAGTCTTTTATGTTCTAAACTGTATTAAATGATAGGAAACTTCAATATGTCTGATAGACGTAATTGGACACTTGAAGAAGAGGATGTAATGATCAGTATACTCGAAGGAATTGTTGCTGATGGTGGTAGATGCGATACTGGTAGTTTTAGGCCGGGTACCTATGAGCAAGTCGCTTCAAAGATGCGTGAAAAAATTGAAAATATTACCTTAACAGCAAAACATGTGCAAAACAAAGTGAAACGAATGAAAGATAGGTATTCAGCTGCATATGATATGCTCAACACAAGTGGGTTTGGTTGGGATGACACTCATAAATGTGTTATTGTTGACAGTCCTGAAATCTTAGAGGAATACTTGAAGGTTAGTTGTCTGTTAATTCTATATATATATACTTGAAGGTTAGTTGTCTGTTAATTCTATATATATATATATATATATAATCAATTAATAGTTTTATTGTTATATAATATATATATATATATAATCAATTAATAGTTTTATTGTTATAATATATATATATATATATATATATATATAATAGTTTAAATGTTCTAACATATATTTGTTTGTTATGATAGAAACATCCCAACAAGAATTATGCAGCTAATAGACCATTCCTACACTATGAACGACTAGTAGTAGTGTTTGGGAAAGATCGAGCAACAGGTAGTATGGCTGAATCCGTAGCAGATGCTTTGGATCACATGGGACTGGAAAATGATGAGCCGGACACATTTGGTTTCACTCAACCTATGTCTACTCCATCCAATGTTGCCTCTGCTTCCTCTGATCCAAGTACAGAACAAACATCAAAGAGGAAGAGAAAGAGGACTGTTAGTTCAGCAGCAGCAGACATCGCCAATGTATTTGAAAAAAGCATGGAAAGGGCGTCTGCAGATATTGCTAAGTTGACTGAGGCTATTACGGGAGGGGATGCAATGGCCCGTTTAGGTGTTGAGCTTGAGGGTATGGGTCTTGATCGTATGCAAGTGATACGAGTTGCAATGTATTTCGGAAATAAGCCACATCAATTGCGCATTTGGAATGGCTTGAATGACTCCTACAAGCCAGATTTCGTGAAGGCAATTCTAGATGAATGAACACTTTTATATTTGATTTTGTGAACATGTTTGAAACTAATATTTTCTTAGAATTGTGAACATATTTGTGTCATGGATTATATGTTATTATGTTCGTGAACATTTATATTACGCTAACTTTTTTGTTGGATCATATGTTATTAAGTAGTATTAATAATTTACTATTATACAAAAACCTGGTTTGAGAAATATTATTAGATGCTCCAATAGTATAAATAAACGACCTTTGTATTAATAGTTTTAATCAGACCTTTGCTCCAATAGTATAAGTAAAAGAAACAATGTATGATACAATAATGTGATATTGTAATAATTACACATTATTTGAAAAAAAAGTATAAATAATTAAATTAACATGTTAACTTGGATAATAAGACAATGTAATAATTATAAATGATTCTTTTCAAAAATAATTTATAAGTATAAATATTGATTGGTGAGAATAATGTATATCATTATTGAAAATTAAACAATGTATACAATAATTCAATATTGTAAAATAAAGATTGTAAATGAAGAAAAAATGAAAGTAGTATACAAATATTATTGTAATTGAATTTTGAAATTTTTTTATACATAAAAATATCTATTTAATAAAATCAAATTAATACTGTTCTGTCCTGTCCCATATGTCACTATTATGTGGTAACAAACATTAGACAGGACAAGAAGGGCATTCTGGTCATTTGAACCTCTTATCCTGTCCTGTCCCAGCCTTACCAAACGCATAACAGTACAATCAACTGTTCTGTCCCAGACATACCAAACACAATACAGAACAACTGTCCTGTCCTGTCCTGTCTTGTCCCGTCCTGTCCCGTCCCGTCCCGTCCACGTACCAAACGCACCCAAACAGAACCAGCAGATCAAAAGGCACCCCACTCAAGTTTGTCGCCATCCTCACTGGAACCAGATTTAGTAAGCCCATCAGCCTCACGATTCAAGTCTCTGGTCATGAACTTCACTTCATACAAACTCTGTAGGAAATTGTAAATATCATACAACACATCAATATGATTAATGCTTCCAAAGTTATTGTCATTGATCCAAGAAACATCCACTTTGGAATCACTGAGAATGATAACGTTTCTGATTTAGAGAGTGCTATCCGAGGCCAAAATCTCGCAAGCTCTACGAATGGCCAGAAGTTCGGCCGATATCGAGTCCTTGAAACCAACAAATTGCAAGAATAAGCAAAGCTTTATACTATTCGAGTTAGTAAGCACGCCACCAGAACTACCCAAAGTTGAACCATCCACCTTAAAACACAACACATTATCGGAAATAGGCTTCCAACTTCCTACCCTACTCATTTTCACCGGAGCAGGATCAATACATCTTTGCTGGATATCAAGAAGAATCAAAGTAATAGCATCGTTAGAGCTGCAACCATGGTATTTAAACCACCAAGCTACTCTAAACTTAACTACATCCATAGCCGAGGTTACCTCCGGGGCGACATTCTCAAAAACAAACTTGTTTCTTGCTTCCCATATTGTACAAATTAATGCAAGGAAGAGGGTATTCCAAGCTCTTAACTGGTTATGAGAAGGGCACATGCATGACCATCCAAGCCACCATTCCTAAAGATTAGAATTAGGGACTGAAATTACCTCCAAAAACTCATACATCTGGACCATAAGTCCCAAGACCAAGGACAGAGCAAAAAGAGGTGATCCACCGTTTCCGAACCTCCTTTGCACAATGGACACTTCAGGCTTAATCCTTGAGCGCACCCAAAATGGTTGAGAACATCTCTGACCATCACCCTACCTCTAAACAACTGCCACGAAAACAATTCAACCTTAGGAGGGATGATCCTCTTCCAAAGAAGCTTAGCATTGTCATGAGCCACACCATTCACCTCCTCTAAACATCTCCTAAAATAACCAACTTTAAAAATCCCCGACGGACAAAGACCCCACACCAACTCATCCTTGATCTTTATCCTCAACACGATTGAATCCAAGACCTGTAAGAAGGAATTCTGCTGCTCGTGTTCCCAGTTAAACGAAGGCTTACGCAGATTAACGTTCCAGGCCCACTGGTTCTCATTCCACCTTCCAAACCCGGCAATCACCCCATTCTTGTTGGAAGCCAAAGCATAAATCCTAGGGAATACAATCTTCAAAGGATTAGAATCGACAAAGAATTCACTCCATAGCCTCATTCGTTCACCATTTCCAACAACCACTTTCATCCCTTCCTTAATAATACTGCCAGCCCGCGAATCCTCCACAACAATCTTCCCCATCGCCTTAACAAAAGGGGATGTCGAAGACGAAAACTTACTCTTCCAATCCCACAAAATATCATTGACATTCGGACCATACTTAGCTCACAAAACCTTCTTCCATAAAGAAGCACTCTCTCTCCCAAATCTCCAAACCCATTTAGACATCAAGCTCAGACTTTTATCAGACATTCTGTCAATACCTAAGCCACCTTGCTTCTTGCTTTTGCAAATCGAGACCCAGTCAATAGAATGAATTTTCCTTTTAGCCACACTATCACCCCAAAAGAAGTCTCTCTGCAGCTTCTCAATCTTACTAGCCACTCCCGTCGGAATGCTAAAAACCGAAAGAAGATACTTCGGAAGACTAGCAAGCACAGATTTAATCATCACCAATCTCCCCCCTTTAGACATACATTTGCGTTTCTAGGGAGCAAGTCTCTGCTCAATCTTATTGATAACTGGATTCCAAAAATCTTTCCTCTTATGATTGCCTCCTAACAGGAAACCCAGATAGTTGATCGGTAAAGTTGATCTTGGACATCGAAAAATCTCGGCCCAGCACTCATCCATCAAGAAATTCCTACCAATCTTCACCAAACACGATTTGTCAAAGTTAATCCTCAAGCTTGAGGCCAGCTGTAACGTTACAAAGTCAAATTCAACACCAAATAATATATGGGATCATGTATATACTCATTAGTCCTCCACATAGTAATGAGAAGGTCTTAGGTGCATCCGATGCATCATGCATCGCCCACCATGATATTACCACATTAGCAACTTTGGTGACTTTGCTGACGTGGGTGGGCGATGCAGGATGCATCACGCTGCATCCAAGTTTTAGCCCATAATATTTGGAAAATTATGTTTAGCAATTATTAAGTTGAATCCGATAACCACGTACATGGAGAAAAATAGAGTGTGCAAATAGTCAAGTCAATGATAATAACCAAAAGTCTTAAGACTTAAAAAAAATACCTGAGACTTATGGCTAACTTAGGATATAACATATACTTTGAAATCCTACTTTTAGTTCTATGGACATTATCCCCTCTAGTTTAGACTATTCTCCATGTCCCCATTTTCGTTACTCTTTCTGTTAAAAAAAATCACATTGGCTGTTTACAAAATCGCCCTTTAATATCCTAATCATCTGAGAGGAAATATTGCAATTATAAAAAAAGAAAATATATAGTTGCTTTGCTTTCTAACTATCCATTTTTTTTTAATTAATTTCCATGCTTTAATATTTTAAATTCCTGTTTTCATTATTATTATTTTTAAGAAAATCTTCTTGCAGCAATAATTCTTTACATAAATTTGATTCTTTTTGCACTTAATTTCTCTGAATTTTAGACGAATCAAAGTCATTATTATCTCCAATTGTTATTTTTATTTTAAAATTTAGCAGACCCTTATAACCGAAAAGGAATGCCTTACTAATAATATTGAAAAACTTAATTTTTCAATTATTTTTTAAAAAAAAAAAATTATCTTATTTACTATCATATAAAACTCTACAATCTTTTTAAAAAAATTAATAATAAAATGTGATAAATTAATGACAATTTACTAGTTAAGTAGCCTTTCAAAGTTGAACTCGAGAACTTATCAGGGTAAACCACAAGCCTAACTTCTTCAAGAGGATCACCTCTCGAAATCGAACTCGAGACTTTGTACGATGATGACTCGTTTTTTGTGTCGTTACCAAATTGCGATTATCAAAAGATATATATATATACTAAAAGTTCCTACGCAATGTGCTCTAAACTAGCAAAAAACTAGTAAAGCGGTAAGCGAGAGTATCGTTCCGCAAGGAGGTGTTATCCGTTAACCGGATCGTGTTCTAGTGTTTGTTGAAAGCAATGTAAATAGAATGCGGATGTGGTGAGAATGGTGTGTGTGCGGTGTGTGCATAATGCAGTATGCAAGGAAAATGAAAAGAAAGAAAAATAGAAAACAAACAAAAGAATATGGAATTGTGGGAATGGTGATTACGTGGGAAATACGAAAAGGGTGGATTGGAGAGATGTAGGTGGTCACACAAGGTATCTAAGCTTACCATACATAAGTGCACATAAATGATTGTTAGGCACTAAGGGCATTCAACTCGGCCTTGTTCTCACAATTAAGGGATTCCGAAACCAAATCATCTATTATTACGAATCATTCGTTGATTAAGGAATACCGAAATCAAATCATCGCTCCCCAAAGGTCATGGATAGAGCAATGGTGTCTTAAGATCAAAGACACATTAAGCACCAGAACACATAGCCAACCTAAGCATTAAGCACTTCCAATTCAAGTTAAGGGATTGTTCTCTCAATTGAGAGATTTGAGACACAAATCACTCCTCAAAGGTCATGGCTAGAGCAATTGTGCCTCGTGTCTCAACTAAGGGATTCGAAAACACTTCTCACTCCCCAAAGGTCATGGGTAGAGCAAGTGTGCCTCCAATCTCTACCATTAAGCATATAAACATATAGCCAAAACCTATCCTAGCAAAAGTGTCATGCATAAAACAAGTTTCATCCATTCTTTAGAGCTAAGTGATTACGGTGGTACCTAGATTGGTCATCCTTCGAGGTACAACTGAAATCCACAAACACTCAAATCCATCCATACAATGCATTTTGACCTTCCAAAGACATATACACACAAATGAGATATTTGATTATAACTACTCCTACCATTACGTTAATCTACTCTTAATCTCATCCATAAGCACATATCAATTTCCAATCTCCATAAATATGCACATCAAGACAAGAGATTACTCAATAATATCAAGAATAAATCAAAACCCAAATGAATATAAACACAACACATATATTGAGCACAAAATAGGTTTACAATATTTCCCAAGTGGGGATTACATAATTAAGAAAACATGAAATACAAAGAGATGAGATAAAAGGAAACAAAACCCTTGAACAATCCCTCCAAGTACTCAATGAATCCTTAGCTCGAAATTGGTCAAAACATGATATGTCATATTTCATCTGTGCGTGACCCCATATTTTCCCATGTTTTTCGCTTATTTTCCGAGCTTTAAACCTATATTTAATTTATTTCTCGTATTTCGCAGGGTGTCTTTAGTTTTGAGCTCTCGGTATGTTTTTATCCGATTAAGGAGCGAAACGAAGCAAAGTTGTTGGATATGTGTTAAGGCTTGATTTTGGACTACCAGAGGAAGAGGCGACATGGGAGGTGACTTCCCCATGTCGCCTATGATGTCGCCTCTCACACTGTCTATTATGCAGAATTGCTCCAGAAGAAGTGGCGACATGGGAGGTAACTTCCCCATGTCGCCTAGAAGGTCGCCTGTTACACTGGGAAATTGATCCAGAAGAAGTGGCGACATGGGAGGCGACTTCCCCATGTCGCCAGATACACTGGGAAAACAACCAGAAGAAGAGGCGACATGGGAGGCAACTTCCCCATGTCGCCTATGATGTCGCCAGATGCACTGGGAAATTGATCTAGAAGAAGTGGCAACATGGGAGACGACTTCCCCATGTCGCCTATGATGTCGCCAGATACATTGGGAAAACAACCAGAAGAAGAGGCGACATGGGAGGCAACTTCCCCATGTCGCCAGATGCACTGGGAAATTGATCAAAAAGAAGTGGCAACATGGGAGACGACTTCCCCATGTCGCCTATGATGTCGCCAGATACATTGGGAAAACAACCAGAAGAAGAGGCGACATGGGAGGCGACTTCCCCATGTCGCCTATGATGTAGCCAGATGCACTGGGAAATTGATCCAAAAGAAGTGGCGGCATGGGAGGCGACTTCCCCATGTCGCCTATCATGTCGCCTTTTGGCCAAAGAAACGTTTTTGGACCCTTTTGCCCCTCAATTATTGGTTTTCTCCTATATATTTCCCTCTTCTTTGTCTCTTAAGGGATCTTCTCCTCAGCACAAAAAGAAGAAACCTTTCCTTTAACATTCCAAGAACCACATCTCACCTTCTATAAACACAAACCACTACATCAAACCTTAAATCCATCATCCAAACCTCATTTCCACCATCAATACCTATTCTTGGAGTATTAAAAGGAACCATCAAGGGGGAGATCAAAGCAAGCACATCAAGCCATCAAGGAGGAGTTCTTCACATTTGTTTACTCTAAACTTTTACCTCCTTATTTATTGCATTGTATTTGAGATGGTTTGTTTGATTTATATATATTTTGTAGCCATTGATTGTAATATGAACTAACTTCATCTTGGCTAAAGCCTAGATGAAGCCTTATCCATGATTCATCAATGAAGACCATCACATTATTTCCATTGCATTGTGTTATGTATGTGTATTTCTTATGCTTAATGCTTCTAGGTGCTTAGCTACCACTTAGATGTTGTTTTGGTGGTTGTGTGAAGGACCGAAAGGTGAAGCACACCACGTGCTCGATGAAATGCCCAATACAAGTCTAGTAAGATAGAAATATGCGATGCTAGCTTGTAGGATTCTACTGTATGCCATAGCTCTTAATGAATTTGTATGTAGATCGGATAACCATGTAGAAATAGGTTGTTGGTGCATATAAATGTTGTCTTTATTCACTTGACAGAGGTTAGAGACAATTTTCGGGCATACAAATCTATGTAAACACTTGTATAATTTATCCAAATGATGTGTCTGAGTTGATGAGAATTGGGAAGGTGGATTCGAAGCCTTAGCCTCATTCTCATACGTTTTACAATCTCGAGTTCAACTGTGTTGTTTGCTTATTTCAGTTTACATTTATTACTTTGTGCTTAGAGTGTAGTTAGGTTTAATTTCGTAATCTTGAAATGCCAATGATTTGCTTGTCAAAACCCACTCCTATCTTCTTGCAATCAACTCTCAAAAGTGGTGGAGGATGTGTAGAAATGGTGGTGGTGAGCTTCCCATGGAGAAGAACCTTCATGGAAGCTTTGAAAGCCTCTCTCTCTCTCTCTCTTTGGAAATGAAATAGATGAAGAAATGAAGTGTTGCTGCTGTGTTTTTGTGTTAAAAGAAGAGAGGAAAGAGTGTATTTATAGTTAGGGAAAGTTTGGGGATGAATTGGGGTGCGTAAGGACCATTTTGGCCCTTCTAGGCTCCGAGGCTAGTAGAATGGTCGCCTCGCAGGTCACCTCGCCTGCTATGAATTTTAGGCAGAAGATGAGGCGAGTAGTGAGGCGAGTGATTTTGGTCGCCTCACAGGTCGCCTTGCACACTGGTAAGAAATTTCAGCTTCGCGTACCATTATGAAAACACGAATATCTCCCTTTAGAAAACCCAGAATTGCGATCCGTAAAAACTGTTGGAAAGTAGACTTCTGGAGTTTTCCAAATATATAAAGAACTTGTCATGGTTCAATCTGAGGAGAGAGATATGCCCCCCAAAAGTTAAGCATTCTGCACGAAGCTCTCTGCCACGGTCTGGTTTCCAGCCTGACGCACCCTTACGGAAACGATCTAACTCCCTCTAGAAAAGTCGGAATTACGATCCGTAAAAATCACGGGAAAGTATACTTCTGGGGCTTTCTAAAAATAGGTGGTACGAAACCCAGTTCAATCTAAGGAGAGAGTTATGGACCCTGAAATTTAGGTGTTTTGTATAGGCACTTTCCAATTTCAACCCACTAACTTTTGGAAAACATAGTTGACCTGTGTCGCAGTCTCTATGTCGCATTATGGTTCGGCGACGGATCCACTACGGAACTTGCCATGGTTGATCACGAATCACGTCGCGGTTTGGGTCGACGATGAGGCCACGACAACTCTGAATACTTCCAATATATTCTCTTTTTGGCTCATTTTGCTTCCCAACTAATCTGTTAAGCTCAAAACATTGAAATAGAGAATATGTACCTACACAAGGCTCAACAAACACTTATATACAAAAATATGCCCGAAAACGAGAACAAAACTAGGAAATGGGAACCCCAAATAGGTACATTTATCGTCCGATCATGCGAGTAAATAACAAACCCAATTTCTCAATCAAACCGTTAAAAAATCACTAATGCTAGACAACTCAAAAATTCAATCCAAATGATGTTGCAAGTGTTTTTTTTATTAACCACATCATCAAATGTTGTGTGTGGTGATGACAATGCACTTTCCATATCATTTGGGTTGAAATTTGGATTAATTATTTGGGTTGTATAGCGTTACTCTAAAAAAATTTGACCCGTGGATTTAAGTAAAAATAACAGTAATGCTACCCGTTCCAAATTGTTTTCTAAATTATTTCCAAATGATGTGACATATGAGGTGTCAACATCTCATTAACAATTATAAAAGTGGAAATAGATGAAAATGACCACTCTCAAGTTTTAAAAACCAAAAATAGCCCCTCATGGAAATATTTGCAAAAATAGTCATTCTTATATTTCACTTTCTCCAAAATAACCCATCAAAGACTAAAATGCCCTTTCCATTTAAAAGAAACGAAATGACGAAATTGCCCATTAAAAGTTCAAAGGGACCAATATACCCTTCCTCTTCCTAGCAATCGAATTAATTTCCAGCCAGCAGGGGATTTGATTTTTGTCTGAAACCTAACCCCCCCCCCCCCCCCCCCCCCCCCCCCCCCCCCCATATCCATCCTCTTCATCGACCTCCTTTCCCCAATATTCAACTCAATCCAATTAATTTCCAGCACCGCAGAAAGGTGATTTGTTTTTTGTCTGAAACCTAACCCCCCCCATCCATCCTCTTCATCGACCTTCCTTTACCCAATCTTCAATTTCCACAACCACCCACAGAGCTTGTTCAACCATTGCCATTTCCGTCCAGTCGTCCTTGTTCAACCATGCCATCCAAACATTTCAGTCCGTACTGTCCAGCTCAGAACGGTACACATCGACTTCTCTCTGCTTTTCATCTTCGTGTTTGTAAAACTTGGCTGTTCATTATGCAAAGACAACCTTTTTTTTCAGAATTGGATTCGAATATGTTTTGTGGTTTTTTGACTTGAGAACTTGTTGTTGTTATTGCAGCTTGGAGGGACTGAAAATTCTGCATACCTTGACATACTTTGCTTGTTTGCTCACGGAAGAAAGTGAAGTGACTATAAGAGTAAGCTCGCCCCATACAAACTTTTGTTTTTGTTGATATTAATTGGTTTGATCATTCGCTTGTTCATTACGGATAGTATTGATAGTCTTCCTTTTTTAGTTTTGTGGTTTTTGTTTTTAAGACCTTTTAATTCCCGTGTCGCTTCCTCACCTGTTTTGTGTTTAGAGTGGATGATTTTCATTATAAAGATACTGTTTCAAAATATGTGGCATCTGTTGTTTCATCTGCATCTGATGCTTGTATGGATTGATTAGATTATCATTGCTTATTGATTTCTCTGGTGTAAACTTAGTTAAATTGATAATTTTAACTATAATGTGATGCTTTACATGTTGTTAAATTGGTAAAATAATCATAGCTTCACCTATGTGGAGTTTTTGATCTAAGCATCCTGTATCATTTTTTTTAGCTTACTTCTGCTTATTACAGTGACATGAATCGCACAATACATTGATAGATTTTTTGTTGTATTTTTTGCAGGTTGATCATTCTGTCTCTTGTGTTCCTATTTGATAGATCTTCAAGGAAGATATATTGTAATTATTTTGTGTATGCAAATTAAACGGCTCATTTAGATAGTGAATTTTACCTGAGAGAGTTTTTAGTATAATGAGATATACATTCTGATCTCTTAGTGAATTGACTAAAGTTATAGTCTCTGCTTCTCATCCACGAGTGAAGAAAGTTAACTACGCTGGTCTCCTCGGTTATCTTGGACATTAGCTACACTTTTTCAGGTGCTGTTAAATAGGTGGACATTTATGGTTATGACTACAAATTTATAAACAAATCATATTATTAATGCCTTGTGTTTGCTTTTGCAGTCAAAAGGGGCAGGATCTTTGCTCAGCTGTCAAAGCATATTACTGAGAATACAAAGTACTTCAGCATTACTGTCAGTTCTGGTAAGTATACTTTAGTTTTTCTTCGTGTGAAGAAAACATGTCTTTAGTTTGCTTTTTAACAAAGTATGGGATGGGATGCTTGTGTTGTGACATCTTTTTAGCCTTTTTTTTTATTAATTAGATGAGACAAATTAAATTCCAAAAGATATTGGGTTACAATATATAATTTTCTTGTAGTTTCAATAATAAAAAGACAAAAACCCGTAAAAATAATGACTGAAATAGCATTTTTCTGAGAGTTTTAAAGCAGATCTAGAGCCGTAACATGTTATCTGTAAGAAGTGATTATTCTACACATGTTTCAGTTGCATTGCATGAATGTGTAGTTGTAATTAACTTGACTTTGGAATCTTTTTAGCCCGGAATCAATCTATTTACATTTCTTAAGTCACTTTTTTCTTTTCTTATTCATGGTGTAGTTATTTCAATTTTGTAATGCTCATCAAGTATCTATTTAAGCGGTCAATATATTAGTGCCGAATCCTAAAGATATAGTGCTAAATCCTAAAGATGTAGTTATTTCATCATCTGAATGAGTTTAATACTGTTTTTCAGGGTCTACGGATACGATGGCCGGTTTTGTAGTGCACTGCGGTGGATATTGGAAGGGTAACCAATTCATTGGTCCAAATTCTTTTGCATGCCGTCTAACCAATAAGGTGGAAAAAACATACAGTGAATTGTCGGAAAAGATATACCATCGGATTGGGATCAGTAGAGACAGATTTGAGCTGAAGATAAGTTCACGGCTTAAAAACGAGACTGGGGGATTTACATTATCCATTACAACTGACGACGATGTAACTTGTGTGCTTAGTCGTAAGCAATCGGATTGGCCAGATGTTCATGTCGAAGTGGTAGATAAATCTGTACCGGCAATGGCAACGGCAACTGAAAATGTATTTCAAACTCCAAGAAAGGCAACACATACAACAATCAATGTAGCATGTACACCGTCTCCTTTGAAATCAAGTGATCAACACTCCCCAGCTGGTACTCCACATTACAAATCAATGAGCGGTAGCAACCACCCGCCTGGGTCTGTGACTTCACTTGTATTTACATCAAGAGGGAGTGATCAAGGGACTCCAACATCAACTAACAAGCAGCAAAGGTGGATAACAGGGATGTTTGTGAAACTGCCGAAATGGGGGATGAGTATGGTATTGGTGGTTATACTAGTGATGGTCCTAATAATTATCTAGAAGTTGGTCAATGTGGTGGGCAAGCGGCAACATGTGATGGAGAACTGGCAACAGGTGTTGGACAAGAACCAGGGGCTAGTGGAGCAGCCAACAGTTCTACACCTTCTATGGCATCACGGTGGACAATACCGGGGTCAGAACTGTACTCAATTCAACCCGTTCGATCAAAGGATTTTTTTGAAGACCGTGACCGAGATCCAATATACAAAGGACAGATTTTCAAGGACAAGAAAACGCTGAAGCGGGATATAGGGATGTATGCACTAACAGAGAGGTTTGAGTGAAAGTTTAAGCGATCGACGAAGACAAGATTCACCGCAACATGTAGAAATAGTAATTGTGAATGGGTCATTCGAGTAGGGTGTTGGTTCCAGGTTTTGGATTGCGCAGCGGAATGAGATTTTAAAATTTTATGCAATCATCAAGTAAACCTATTTGTACAGTAATAATCGAAAACAATAAGAAGGAGAAGAAACTATTTCATACCAGCGTTTGAAGGCTCCTTCTTTCTTTTCCGATCTGCTTCCTGATTTGAACCACAAGATCTTCCCGGCTATGTCCCGCGATTGGCAACAGCGTGTGGGCACGTCACGGGTTTCAGGAACTTAAGTGGAGGTAGAAGAAACTAACGAAAACAACTCTTGTTTTCTAGGTGTGGAATACGGCCACCATGAATCAAGAAAAAAATATTATTCTTTCTCTCTTTCTCTCTAGCCGCACACCTCTCTCTTTTCTTCTTTATTTTTCACGCAACCATTACGTTCAATACAATTGAATGAACTCATATTATTCTATTCTATTCATTTCATGCAACTAATTGCATTAAATACAATTAAGAGAACTCATGTATTGCATTCAATACAATTGAGAGAACTCATGTATTCTCTTCCGTGTATCAGTTTTCAAAACCTTTAATTAATTAATATCTAATATCAATTAATTAATTTTTTATTATGTTAACTGATAACTTTATTAATTAATCCTTTAAATATCTAATATTTATAAGGATAATTAATGACTTTGAATTTAAACTTTTTAAATTCAAATTTGATAACACCCTCCAACTAATGATTAACCGCATAATTAAATAATCTAATTATTTAATTAACATAATCATTAATATTCATTAATTAAATAATCTCATTATTCAATTAATTCTCAATAGATACGTGTCACTTTCGTAACACAATTAATTGGACAATCCAATTAAAAAACCGTGACCCTTATTACCTTAATCAATCGGGCTAGCAAGGGGACCTAATGGACCCACAGTATTTCGAGCTCCAATAATCCTTAGAAATAATTAATTAAACTCTTTAATTAATATTTCATGATTATTAACTTCGGTGTTATTCCACTAAAAACCCGAAGCTGCATTCTCTCAACTGTAGATGTTTTTACACAAACCAATAACTTTCGGTGTCCATCGATATAGCTATTACATATGGTATAATCCTCCACAAGTAGTTCATAATTAGAGCTGGGTCATAATGTCCGTTATACCCCTCTAATTACATCTTTTCCATTAAGTACAATTGATTCTCTAATGAACAATAAATCCTACATCCCTCACGGAATTAGGAGAGCGCTCATATTGTTCAAGCCCCGAATCAACCCTTAAGGGAACTACTATCTACTTCTCGAAAGAATGAGTGGATTCCACTATTGTGTACAAACCTACCCAGCCACAAGCCAAACCGTAATTCCAACATACAAAGCATATTGACCAGGAATGTAACTCCGATCTCTCCCATGGTATATCAAAAACCACGATCTAACCTAAAGGAGTCGATAAGACACTCAGGATTAAGATCACCCATATATAGCCATTATTTGTCGATATATATGAATCTCATCATGTAACGGATCTTATTGAGAGATTCTTATAGATCGTGGCCCAGTCCTATATGATCACATCATATAAGGTGCCTCCATTCTCATATCACCATATGAATGATCCAGGATAAGATCACCGTACATTACGGAATGGACCGCAGCTGTAGATTAACCACAAATAAAGTACCCAGCTTTATTTGCTATCTACGGACTCTTTAGATTGCTTGTTTCAAAATGAATCCATCCGTATATGACAATCAGATACTCAGTTTGAATTACATCCGGCAATCTTGGATGTTAAATACACATGTTATATAAAAGTATGAAACAATTTGAATGAATAAACTACTTCTTTTATTTATGTTCATTTCATATTTACAAATTACAAACTTTAGGGCAAAAACCCTAACATAGGGAAGCTGAAAAATGGGACTTACTGGCATGTTAAGTCATTTGTTAAGGAGCACACATGTATTAATGATGACAACTATAACATGCAGTTCAGTCGGGTAAGTTCCTTTGTAATAGGGGAACTGTTTGCAAACAAGTTATCTGATCCAGGATGCACCATCCGTCCTAAAGATATTGTTACTGAAATGAGGGAGCAGCACGGCATTAATCTCAAGTAAAACAAGGTCTATAGGTCGAAGAACCACGCTTTGAATACGGCATTCGGTGATCCGTGGGAATCCTTTAAAAGGTTACCGGAATTCTTTTACATATTGGAACAATCCAACCCTGGGACGGTAACTAAGATTGAGACCGACTCGAAAAATCGGTTTGCATATGGATTCATGTCACTTGGGGATTCTATAGCAGGATTCAATGAAGTTATCAGACCAATTATCGCCATTGATGCTACCCATTTGAAGGCAAAGACCAGAGGTGTTTTGTTCGTTGCGGCGTGCAAGGACAGAAATGAGATGATATACCCTTTGGCATTTGGATTTGCAAATTCTGAATGCATGGAGTCCTGGACATGGTTCTTGAGTCAACTACGCAATATGATAGTGGATCCCAAACGTGTGACGATAGTTTCGGATCGGCACACGGGTATCATTGGAGGGATGGCGGAAATTTTTCCCGATGCAGCCCAAGGATTTTGTGCATATCACTTGGCACAAAACCTGAGAAAAATGTGCAAGCAACGGGATGATGTGATTAAGCTTTACAACCGTGCTACTTATACGTATTGTATCGAGGAGTTTGAACGTGAAATGGCTGAGTTGAAAGACACCCATCGTAAGTGCTACGATTATCTCCTAGAGATTGGGTTAGAGAAAATTACACGTGTACGTAGCCCCAAAAGGAGGTACAAAATGATGACCACCAATATTGCCGAGTCAATGAATTCATGTCTACTTGCAATCCGAAAATTGCCTATCACATCTATTGCTGAATTCATCAGAGATTTGTTGCAAAGATGGTTCCACGACCGTCGGACAAATGCACGTGAAATGTCTACATACTTGACCCAGTATGCAGACGATCACATCAAAGAGAGGGTATTATAGTCGCAACGATGTGAGGTTCACCATATTGATTGCAATAGATTCAAGGTAGACGACAAATGGACCGACACAATTGTTGACTTGGAACAACGTTCCTGCTCATGTCGTCAATGGGATCTAGAGGAGTTGACGTGTATTCATGCAATGGCGGTTGCTAGGTATGCTGCATGTTCTTCCTATGTTTTATAATTTTATTCAATTGTTTTATTTTATTTTATTATCTGTTTGTTCTTGTGCTTTGTACTAGGTTGAAAGGTATGCCCATGAATGCACTGTGTTCTGACTTTTACACAACGGGATGGCTGAAACATGCTTACAGCATGGTTGTGAACCCTGTTCCGAAACCAGAAACATGGAACATTCCTGATAAAATTCGTGATCGCATTGTATTGCCATGGGAGAAGAAGCGTTTGACAAGAAGACCAAAGAAGTTGAGGACACCATCTGCTGGGGAGTTTCGAAAGAAAAAACAGTGTTCGAATTGTGGTGAAAAAGGACACAACAAAAGAAGCTGCCCGAAGCCATCATCTAGCACAAGCAAACCAGTAAAAAAAAGCACGTGCTTGTAGCGTTTGCAAGAAAGAAGGACATAATAGACTGAAGTGCCCAAATAAGGCACCAGACACCACTTCGGATGACACAGACGATGAAATCATTGACCGATAGGTATATTTTTGAAAAACTCTTCTTGGACGGTTAATTTGAGTATGTATCATTACTATTTGTAGCACATTAATATCCATTTGTGAGGATATATCTAGTTTAAATTTATTTGATGTATACATTATAACCAGATATGTTCTTGTGGTGTTGTGTTGTATGTGAAAACTTGGTATTTATGTTTTCTGGAATATATTTGCAAGCAGGTGGTTGCAAATATTTGCGGCGTTGTGTTGTATATGAAAACTTGATATTTATGTTTTCTAGAATATATTTATAAACAGGTGGTTGCGAATAATTGTGGTGTTGTGTTGTATGTGAAACCTTGGTATTTATGTTTTCTGGAATATATTTGCAATCAGGTGGTTGCAAATATTTGCGGCGTTGTGTTGTATGTGAAAACTTGATATTTATGTTTTCTGGAATATATTTGTAAACAAGTGGTTGCGAATAACTGTGGTGTTGAGTTGTATGTGAAACCTTGGTATTTATGTTTTCTAGAATATATTTGCAAGCAGGTTGCGGTGTTGTGTTGTATGTGAAAATTTGGTACTTATGTTTTCTGGAATATATTTGTAAACAGATGGTTACGAGTAGTTGTGGTGTTGTGCTGTATGTGAAAACTTGGAATTTATGTTTTCTGAATATATTTGCAAGTAGGTGGTTGCAAATATTTGCGGTGTTGTGTTGTTGTATGTGAAAATTTGGCATTTATGTTTTCTGGAATATATTTGTAAACAGATGGTTGCGAATAGTTGTGGTGTTGTGTTGTATGTGAAAACTTGGTATTTATGTTTTCTAGAATATAGTTGAGAATATTTTGGGCCCACTTCTTAATATTTTGAGCCCGGGTATAAAACGTTTGGGCCCGGTTATTAGTTTTTTGGGCCCGGTTCTTAATATTTTGAATCCGCATCCGAAATCCTGCCCAAGCAACAAAGTGCAAAACTCCTAAGGATATTAAGCGTATGGAGTAAACTAAGGGAGTGGTGAATGAGATTCAATCCTAAATATTTTGAGTCCGGTTATTTTTATTTTGAGCCCGGGTTTTAATATTTTGAGCCCGGTTCTTCCTATTTTGAGCCCGGCTCTTCATATTTTGAGCCCGATACTTATGTTTTCGATTAAATTTTACTTTTTATATATTTTAATTAGTTTTCAGGGTCCGCGGGATACTTCCAACATGAGCTAACTATCGTCTGGTTTGAAAACCCTCAGGCGAAATCGTGTCTGAGAGACAGTGCGTAACTCCAAGGGACATTATGCGTGTGTAGTAAACTAAGAGTTGTAAATTAGCTTCGGCTGTAGATTTTCAAACCAGATGATAGTTAGCTCATGTGGGAACTATCTAGCAAGCACGGAACAATAAATAAAAATATAGTAAAAGTAAAATTTAATCGAAACATAAATACCGGGCTCAAAATATTACGAACCGGGCTCAAAATACTAAGAACCGGGTTCAAATTACTGATAACCGGGCTCAACATATTTAGAAACGGGCTCAAAATATTTAGAACCGAAGCTCATTCACAACTCCCTTAGTTTACTCCATATGCTTAATGTCCTTAAGAGTTATGCATTTGTTGCTTGGGCATGATTTCGGAAACGGACTCAAAATACTAAGAACCGGGCCCAAAAAACTACAAACCGGGCTCAAAATATTTAGAACCGAAGCTCATTCACAACTCCCTTAGTTTACTCCATACGCTTAATGTCCTTAAGAGTTATGCATTTGTTGCCCGGGCATGATTTCGGAAACGGACTCAAAATACTAAGAACCGGGCCCAAAAAACTACAAACCTGGCTCAAAATGTTTATAACCGGGCTCAAAATATTTAGAACCGAAACTCATTCACAACTCTTTTAGTTTACTCCGTACGCTTAATGTCCTCACAAGTTATGCACTTTGTTCGGAGTGATTAATGAGCTTCGGTTCCAAATATTTTGAGGCCGAGTTTTCATATTTTGAGCTCGGTTCTTCATATTTTGATCCTGGTACATATGTTTTCGATTAAATGTTACGTTTTCTATATTATTAATTATTTTTCCGGGTCAGCGGGATAGTTCCCACATGAGCTAACTAACGTCTTGTTTGAAAACCCGTAGGCGAAATCGTGCCTGAGAGACAGTGCATAACTCCAAGGGACGTTATGCGTGTGTAGTAAACTAAGAGTTGTAAATTAGCTTCGGCTGCAGCTTTTGAAACCAAATGATAGTTAGCTTATGTGGGAACTATATCGCAAGCACGGAACAATAAATAAAAATATAGTAAAAGTAAAATTTAATCGAAAACATAAGTACCGGGCTCAAAATATTACGAATCGGGCTCAAAATACTAAGAACAGGGCTCAAAATACTGATAACCGGGCTCAACATGTTTAGAACCGGGCTCAAAATATTTAGAACCGAAGCTCATTCACAACTCCCTTAGTTTACTCCATACGCTTAATGTCCTTAAGAGTTATGCATTTGTTGCTTGGGCATGATTTCGGAAACGTACTCAAAATACTAAGACCCGGGAACAAAAAAACTTCAAACGGGATCAAAATGTTTATAACCGGGCTCAAAATATTTAGAACCGAAGATCATTCACAACTCCCTTAGTTTACTCTGTACGCTTAGTGTCCTTACAAGTTATGCACTTTGTTCGGAGTGGTTAATGAGCATCGGTTCTAAATATTTTGAGCCCGGGTTTTAATATTTTGAGCCCGGTTCTTCATATTTTGATCCCGGTACATATGTTTTCGATTAAATGTTACGTTTTCTATATTTTTAATTATTTTTCCGGGTCAGCGGGATAGTTCCAACATGAGCTAACTAACGTCTTGTTTGAAAACCCGCAGGCGAAATCGTGCCTGAGAGACAGTGCGTAACTCCAAGGGACGTTATGCGTGTGTAGTAAACTAAGAGTTGTAAATTAGCTTCGGCTGCAGCTTTTGAAACCAAATGATAGTTAGCTTATGTGGGAACTATATCGCAAGCACGGAACAATAAATAAAAATATAGTAAAAGTAAAATTTAATAGAAAACATAAGTACCGGGCCCAAAATATTACGAATCGGGCTCAAAATACTAAGAACCGGGCTCAAAATACTGATAACCGGGCTCAACATGTTTAGAACAGGGCTCAAAATATTTAGAACCGAAGCTCATTCACAACTCCCTTAGTTTACTCCATACGCTTAATGTCCTTAAGAGTTATGCATTTGTTGCTTGGGCATGATTTCGGAAACGGACTCAAAATACTAAGAACCGTGCACAAAAAAAACTACAAACCGGGATCAAAATGTTTATAACCGGGCTCAAAATATTTAGAACCGAAGATCATTCACAACTCCCTTAATTTACTCTGTACGCTTAATGTCCTTACAAGTTATGCACTTTGTTTGGAGTGGTTAATGAGCTTCGGTTCTAAATATTTTGGAGCCCGGGTTTTAATATTTTGAGCCCGGTTCTTTATATTTTGAGCCCGGTTCTTCATATTTTGAGCCCGGTTCTTCATATTTTGATCCCGGTACATATGTTTTCGATTAAATGTTACGTTTTCTATATTTTTAATTATTTTTCCGGGTCCGCGGGATAGTTCCCACATGAGCTAACTAACGTCTTGTTTGAAAACCCGCAGGCGAAATCGTGCCTGAGAGACAGTGCGTAACTCCAAGGGACGTTATGCGTGTGTAGTAAACTAAGAGTTGTAAATTAGCTTCGGCTGCAGCGTTTGACACCAAATGATAGTTAGCTCATGTGGGAACTATATCGCAAGCACGGAACAATAAATAAAAATATAGTAAAAGTAAAATTTAATCGAAAACATAAGTACCGGGCTCAAAATATTAAGAACCGGGCTCAAAATACTAAGAACCGGGCTCAAAATACTGATAACCGGGCTCAACATGTTTAGACCGGTCACAAAATATTTAGAACAGAAGCTCATTCACAACTCCCTTAGTTTACTCCATACGCTTAATGTCCTTAAGAGTTATGCATTTGTTGCTTGGGCATGATTTCAGAAACGTACTCAAAATACTAAAAACCGGGCACAAAGAAACTTCAAACGGGATCAAAATGTTTATAACCGGGCTCAAAAAATTTAGAACCGAAGATCATTCACAACTCCCTTAGTTTACTCTGTACGCTTAATGTCCTTACAAGTTATGCACTTTGTTCGGAGTGGTTAATGAGCTTCGGTTCTAAATATTTTGAGCCCGGGTTTTAATATTTTGAGCCCGGTTCTTCATATTTTGAGCCCGGTTCTTCATATTTTGATCCCGGTACATATGTTTTCGATTAAATGTTACGTTTTCTATATTTTTAATTATTTTTCCGGGTCTGCGGGATAGTTCCCACATGAGCTAACTAACGTCTTGTTTGAAAACCCGCAGGCGAAATCGTGCCTGAGAGACAGTGCGTAACTCCAAGGGACGTTATGCGTGTGTAGTAAACTAAGAGTTGTAAATTAGCTTCGGCTGCAGCTTTTGAAACCAAATGATAGTTAGCTCATGTGGAAACTATATCGCAAGCACGGAACAATAAATAAAAATATAGTAAAAGTAAAATTTAATCGAAAACATAAGTACCAGGCTCAAAATATTACGGACCGAGCTCAAAATACTAAAAACCTGGCTCAAAATACTGATAACCGGGCTCAACATGTTTAGAACCGAGCTCAAAATATTTAGAACCGAAGCTCATTCACAACTACCTTAGTTTACACCATACGCTTAATGTCCTTAAGAGTTATGCATTTGTTGCTTGGGCATGATTTCGGAAACGGACTCAAATTACTAAGAACCAGGCCCAAAAAACTACAAAACGGGCTCAAATTGTTTATAACCGGGCTCAAACTATTTAGAACGGAAGCTCATTCGCAACTCCCTTAGTTTACTCCGTACGCTTAATGTCCTTACGAGTTATGCACTTTGTTCGGAGTGGTTAATGAGCTTCGGGTCTAAATATTTTGAGCCCGGTTTTTAATATTTTGAGCCCGATTCTTCATATTTTGAGCCCGGTACATATGTTTTTGATTAAATGTTAAGTTTTTTATATTTTTAATTACTTTTCCGGGTCTGCGGGATAGTTCCCACATGAGCTAACTAACGTCTTGTTTAAAAACCCGCAGGTGAAATCGTGCCTGTGAGACAGTGCGTAACTCCAAGGGACGTTATGCGTGTGTAGTAAACTAAGAGTTGTAAATTAGCATCGGCTGCAGCTTTTGAAACCAAATGATAGTTAGCTCATGTGGTAACTATATCGCAAGCACGGAACAATAAATAAAAATATAGTAAACGTAAAATTTAATCGAAAACATAAGTACTGGGCTCAAAATATTACGAACCAGGCTCAAAATACTAAGAACCTGGATCAAAATACTAATAACAGGGCTCAACATGTTTAGAACCGGGCTCAAAATATTTAGAACTGTAGCTCATTCACAACTCCCATAGTTTACTCCATACGCTTAATGTCCTTAAGAGTTATGCATTTGTTGCTTGGGCATGATTTCGGAAACGGACTCAAAATATTATGAACCGGGCCCAAAAAACTACAAACCGGGCTCAAAATGTTTATAACCAGGCTCAAAATATTTAGAACCAAAGCTCATTCACAACTCCCTTAGTTTACTCCGTACGCTTAATGTCCTTATGAGTTATGCACTTTGTTCGGAGTGGTTAATGAGCTTCGGTTCTAAATATTTTGAGCCCGGGTTTTAATATTTTGAGCCCGGTTCTTTATATTTTGTGCCCGGTTCTTCATATTTTGAGCCCGGTACATATGTTTTCGATTCAATGTTACGTTTTCTATATTTTAATTATTTTTCCAGGTCCGCGGGATAGTTTCCACATGAGCTAACTAACGTCTTGTTTGAAAACCCGCAGGCGAAATCGTGTCTGAGAGACAGTGCGTAACTCCAAGGGACGTTATGCGTGTGTAGTAAACTAAGAGTTGTAAATTAGCTTCGGCTGCAGCTTTTGAAACCAAATGATAGTTAGCTCACGTGGGAACTATATCGCAAGCACGGAACAATAAATAAAAATATAGTAAACGTAAAATTTAATCGAAAACATATGTACCGGGCTCAAAATATTACGAACCGGACTCAAAATACTGAGAACCAGTCTCAAAATAATGATAACCGGGCTCAACATGTTTAGAATCGGGCTCAAAATATTTAGAATCAAAGCTCATTCACAACTCCCTTAGTTTACTCCATACGCTTAATGTCCTTAAGAGTTATGCATTTGTTGCTTGGACATGATTTCGGAAACAGACTCAAAATACTAAAAATCAGGCCCAAAAAACTACAAACCGGGCTCAAAATGTTTATAACCGGGTTCAAAATATTTAGAACCGAAGCTCATTCACAACTCCCTTAATTTACTCCGTACGCTTAATGTCCTTACGAGTTATGCACTTTGTTTGGAGTTTTTAATGAGCTTCGGGTTTTCATATTTTGGGCCCGGTTCTTCATATGTTGAGCCCGGTTCTTCATATTTTGATCCCGGTATATATGTTTTCGATTAAATGTTACGTTTTCTATATTTTTAATTATTTTTCCAGGTCCGCGAGATAGTTCCCACATGAGCTAACAAACGTCTTGTTTGAAAACCAGAGGTGAAATCGTGTCTGAGAGACAATGCGTAACTCCAAGGGACGTTATGCGTGTGTAGTAAACTAAGAGTTGTAAATTAGCTTCGGCTGCAGCTTTTGAAACCAAATGATAGTTAGCTCATATGGGAACTATATCGCAAGCACGGAACAATAAATAAAAATATAGTAAAAGTAAAATTTAATCGAAAATATAAGTATCGGGCTAAAAAATTACGAATTGGGCTCAAAATACTAACAACCCGGGCTCAAAATACTGAGAACCGGGCTCAACATGTTTAGAACCGGGCACAAAATATTTAGAACCGAAGGTCATTCACAATTCCCTTAGTTTACTCCATACGCTTAATGTCCTTAAGAGTTATGCATTTGTTGCTTGGGCATTATTTCGGAAACGGACTCAAAATACTAAGAACCAGGCCTAAAAAACTACAAACCGGGCTCAAATTTTTTATAACCGGGCTCAAAATATTTAGAACGGAAGCTCATTCACAACTCCATTAGTTTACTCCGTACGCTTAATGTCCTTACGAGTTATGCACTTTGTTCGGAGTGGTTAATGAGCTTCGGGTCTAAATATTTTGAGCCCGGTTCTTCATATTTTGATCCCGGTACATATGTTTTCGATTAAATGTTACGTTTTCTATATTTTTAATTATTTTTCCAGGTCCGCGGGATAGTTCCCACATGAGCTAACTAACGTCTTGTTTGAAAACCCGCAGGCGAAATCGTGTCTGAGAGACAGTGCGTAACTCCAAGGGACGTTATGCGTGTGTAGTAAACTAAGAGTTGTAAATTAGCTTCGGCTGCAGCTTTTGAAACCAAATGATAGTTAGCTCACGTGGGAACTATATCACAAGCACGGAACAATAAATAAAAATATAGTAAACGTAAAATTTAATCGAAAACATATGTACCGGGCTCAAAATATTACGAACCGGGCTCAAAATACTGAGAACCAGGCTCAAAATAATGATAACCGGGCTCAACATGGTTAGAACCGGGCTCAAAATATTTAGAACCAAAGCTCATTCACAACTCCCTTAGTTTACTCCATACGCTTAATGTCCTTAAGAGTTATGCATTTGTTGCTTGGACATGATTTCGGAAACGGACTCAAAATACTAAAAATCGAGACCAAAAAACTACAAACCGGGCTCAAAATGTTTATAACCGGGCTCAAAATATTTAGAACCGAAGCTCATTCACAACTCCCTTAATTTACTCCGTACGCTTAATGTCATTACGAGTTATGCACTTTGTTCGGAGTTTCTAATGAGCTTCGGGTTTTCATATTTTGGGCCCGGTTCTTCATATTTTGCGCCCGGTTCTTCATATTTTGATCCCGGTACATATGTTTTCGATTAAATGTTACATTTTCTATATTTTTAATTATTTTTCCAGGACCGCGGGATAGTTCTTACATGAGCTAACTAACGTCTTGTTTGAAAACCAGAGGCGAAATCGTGTCTGAGAGACAATGCGTAACTCCAAGGGACGTTATGCATGTGTAGTAAACTAAGAGTTGTAAATTAGCTTCGGCTGCAGCTTTTGAAACCAAATGATAGTTAGCTCATGTGGGAACTATATCGCAAGCACGGAACAATAAATAAAAATATAGTAAAAGTAAAAATTAATCGAAAACATAAGTATCGGGCTCAAAATATTACGAATTGGGCTCAAAATACTAACAACCCGGGCTCAAAATACTGATAACCGGGCTCAACATGTTTAGAACCGGGCACAAAATATTTAGAACCGAAGCTCATTCACAATTCCCTTAGTTTACTCCATACGCTTAATGTCCTTAAGAGTTATGCATTTGTTGCTTGGGCATGATTTCGGAAACGTACTCAAAATACTAAGAACCGGGCACAAAAAAACTACAAACCGGGATCAAAATGTTTATAACCGGGCTCAAAATATTTAGAACGGAAGCTCATTCACAACTCCCTTAGTTTACTCCGTACGCTTAATGTCCTTACAAGTTATGCACTTTGTTCGGAGTGGTTAATGAGCTTCGGTTCTAAATATTTTGAGCCCGGGTTTTAATATTTTGAGCCCGGTTCTTCATATTTTGATCCCGGTACATATGTTTTCGATTAAATGTTACGTTTTCTATATTTTTAATTATTTTTCCAGGTCCGCGGGATAGTTCCCACATGAGCTAACTAACGACTTGTTTGAAACCCCGCAGCCGAAATCGTGCCTGAGAGACAGTGCGTAAATCCAAGGGACGTTATGCGTGTGTAGTAAACTAAGAGTTGTAAATTAGCTTCGGCTACAGCTTTTGAAACCAAATGATAGTTAGCTCATGTGGGAACTATATCGCAAGCACGGAACAATAAATAAAATTATAGTAAATGTAAAATTTAATAGAAAACATAAGTACCGGGCTCAAAATATTACGAATCAGGCACAAAATACTAAGAACCGGGATCAAAATACTGATAACCGGGCTCAACATGTTTAGAACCGGGCTCAAAATATTTAGAACCAAAGCTCATTCACAACTCCCTTAGTTTACTCCATACGCTTAATGTCCTTAAGAGTTATGCATTTGTTGCTTGGGCATGATTTCGGAAACGGACTCAAAATATTATGAACCGGCCCAAAAAACTACAAACCGGACTCAAAATGTTTATAACCGGGCTCAAAATATTTAGAACCGAATCTCATTCACAACTCCCTTAGTTTACTCCGTACGCTTAATGTCCTTATGAGTTATGCACTTTGTTCGGAGTGGTTAATGAGCTTCGGTTCTAAATATTTTGAGCCTGGGTTTTAATATTTTAAGCCTGGTTCTTCATATTTTGAGCCTGGTACATATGTTTTCGATTAAATGTTACGTTTTCTATATTTTTAATTATTTTTCCAGGTCCGCGGGATAGTTCCCACATGAGCTAACTAACGTCTTGTTTAAAAACCCGTAGGCGAAATCGTGCCTGAGAGACAGTGCGTAACTCCAAGGGACGTTATGCGTGTGTACTAAACTAAGAGTTGTAAATTAGCTTCGGCTGCAGCTATTGAAACCAAATGATAGTTAGCTCATGTGGGAACTATATCGCAAGCACGGAACAATAAATAAAAATATAGTAAAAGTAAAATTTAATCGAAAACATAAGTATCGGGCTCAAAATATTACGAATTGGGCTCAAAATACTAACAACCCGGGCTCAAAATACTGATAACCGGGCTCGACATGTTTAGAACCGGGCACAAAATATTTAGAACCGAAGCTCATTCACAATTCCCTTAGTTTACTCCATACGCTTAATGTCCTTAAGAGTTATGCATTTGTTGCTTGGGCATGATTTCGGAAACGTACTCAAAATACTAAGAACTGGGCACAAAAAAACTACAAACCGGGATCAAAATGTTTATAACCGGGCTCAAAATATTTAGAACGGAAGCTCATTCACAACTCCCTTAGTTTACTCCGTACGCTTAATGTCCTTACGAGTTATGCACTTTGTTTGGAGTGGTTAATGAGCTTCGGTTCTAAATATTTTGAGCCAGGGTTTTAATATTTTGAGCCCGGTTCTTCATATGTTGAGCCTGGTTCTTCATATTTTGATCCCGGTACATATGTTTTCGATTAAATGTTACGTTTTCTATATTTTTAATTATTTTTCCAGGTCCGCGAGATAGTTCCCACATGAGCTAACTAACGACTTGTTTTAAACCCCGCAGGCGAAATCGTGCCTGAGAGACAATGCGTAAATCCAAGGGACGTTATGCGTGTGTAGTAAACTAAGAGTTGTAAATTAGCTTCGGCTGCAGCTTTTGAAACCAAATGATAGTTAGCTCATGTGGGAACTATATCGCAAGCACGGAACAATAAATAAAATTATAGTAAAAGTAAAATTTAATAGAAAACATAAGTACCGGCTCAACATATTACGAATCAGCCTCAAAATACTAAGAACAGGGATCAAAATACTGATAACCGGGGTCAACATGTTTAGAACCGGGCTCAAAATATTTAGAACCGAAGCTCATTCACAATTCCCTTAGTTTACTCC